>JAOPUG010000116.1:5836231-5850090 GCA_027564375.1 Micropterix facetella
TATTTTAGTAGCAATTTTCATTTTTATTTAAATTTTGATAATGCTCTGTTGGTTCTCATAACGGTTATAACCCATTTCAATTTATTTATTTGAAATTATTTAGGAAGATAGTTAATTTTCCATAATAATATCATAGAAAATGTAAGACGCAATGACGCATCCAATCATAGGATTGCCTTTACGAACCCACAAGACTATTGGGATAAATTTTCTATATAACTGGGGTTATTCCCGTCGGTAAAAATGCGAAAGTCAGCATTTTGTGATATTTTCAATTCGTCAGCGACTTCGCAAGCAAAAACACAGATACAATAAATATAAATTTTATAAAGGAAAGTATCTATAAGTATGTCGTATAGGTGTACTACTTTACAAATAATCAATAACTGAAAATTCGAAAACAAGAAAGGGAAAGCGAATACGGTCTAATATTTATTACATATCCAAGAAGAAATCAAGGAAAAGAGGGATGATATATCACCTTAAACCTGTCACCAAAAATGGTGGCAATCCAAATTCTAATAAAAACAGATCAGATTGGCCTCAACACTTTACAGTCATTGAAAATAGTTATATTCATCTCTTTATCCCTATTTCTATTTTTTCGTCTCCTATTTTCTGCAAGGATTTAGTATACATAGTTAATTTCATTTAAGTAATTTATTAGTTACTTTAATAATACAATCCAGCATGTTACACTATTTAAAACCGATTGCTGAATCATTGTCAAGAAATCATGCACCGCCTAACTGAAATTCCCTGTTATAGTGCTGAAGTTCCATAATTAACCAAACTGGATACCTTCCTACATAATATAATTTATATTAGGTATTACAAATTTAGATAGACAAAAATTAACCAAATATTAAAATTAAAATAATAATCTACCTACACGGTTTAATGGATTAAAAATAAATAAGATATATTTTCAAAAAATATATTTTGAATTAAATATATAAAAGGAGAGCCAAAGACAAAAGTGAATCATGGAAATAAAATATAGAGATAAATAATTAAAAATAAATGAATAATGTAAGTAGCGGGTTACACCACTATGTCTAACATAGAATGTACTGTTAAACTTATCCTGGTTCAGCAACTGTTATGAAGTTTATTACTTCGGCCACCCAAGTGGCCAAGTCTTGAAATCGTGCGCGAGAAATGTTAGTATGCACGGTAACTTGAGTAAACTGCGTCCATTACAGAAAAATCGTTCGGCAATCGATAGTTATGGGTAATGTGGACGCCCAGTTAATTTTCAGTCCTATGGTTGGTTTTTTATTGTAATAAATAAAATAACAATTAATTGATGTGTCACTGGGCGAGAAATGAAATATCAGGTGAACAAATTGCGCTGCGGCGGTGCGTTCACATCTGATTACGTCATTCGCCACGCCCCAGGAGCCCGCGCGAGCGAAATTTAGTGCTGCAATCGGCATCGCCAGAGATGGCTTGCGGGTGACTCATGTGGCGGGAGCCCTCGCCTCTTGATTTTTTGAAATCGGACGTAGTTTACTCGTCCGACTCGAGTTATCGTACATAGTAACAAAACTATCTTAAGGCTAATGTACGCGGAGAAATATTGATGAAAACGAGACAAAATGGCTTTATGTGTGTTATATTATTATGCTTTTTTAAAATAACATATCCCTAAAATAACGTGTAAAATAAGTGATTTTGCGAAGATAGGAAGATATTGTCATATTACTTTGGCCACCTAAGTGACCAAAAAAGTCACACGGGGCTAGGAACTATCAACCACACAAAGTTTTTGGAACGCTTTTTTTCTTAGAGCAATTAAAGCGGAAGAATATTTGGGGCGTCATAAAATTTATCTCTAATATAACATTTGAACCCCTTCCACACAGTTTCTCTTCGTTGAGGGAGTCATTACAGAAGTGGTGTAATGGATATCTCATGGTTTACGTGCTCAGTTGAGGTAGTTATTTTAAACTACCCTGAACATCTTAATATATTATCTATACATACAAGAAAATAACCATGTGGGCCGAGTTTGACAAACCCTTGGGTTTTCCCCTTTCTCTAGTTTAATATATTGAAAATATACAATGATATTAACGTAAGCATCTTCAGCCGTTTCTAAATACTTCTGCAAGATTTGTCCCATTTCCAATTTCCTGTTATATGTACGGCCTTTTTGCAATTTGAATATGGATTCTATGTCGGCAGGTATAATTTCCCCCACATGGTAATTTAAAATATATACAAAATATCTAATACAAATTTCCAGTCTGGACTTCATTTAGTGTTTTCCTTATTATTCGTAATGCATAATATGATCATTACATACTATTGCTTGGAGTGTAGCTTATGAAATTGGCAACATCGCCCCATTTGTGAGTGTGTCGCGCGTCGCCTGGCCCAGAATCATCGATTCTGGCTGCGTGCCCGTTTATCTCGTACTCGTACGTACGATTGGCCAACAGGCTGAATTAGTGAGACAGCGCCACACCAGTCACTTCGCCCCGTTCGCCCGTATCTCCGTATCTCCACCACAGCTGCCACGCCAATTGCACATTGAACGCGAAACACTTGAAACAGCACATTCGACCAATGAGTAATGCGAAACAGATTCCAGCAATATGGATTCTTTAGTAAGATAGTCAAAAGTAACCAGAAAAAAAAACAATTCAAATCTATTTTAAAAAATTTGGAGTTTTGGATAGCAACCCATTGTTTGAAATACATTGAAACGTAAACACTGACGCAAGCAAAAAAACTGATATTCAGATAATATAACATCAGATCTGTACTTTACATAATTTGGTGTGAGCCAGGAATACAATGTAGGTCCACTGCTGTTTGGTCTGGTCGTGAATACGTTGCCAGATATGGTTACAAAAGACAACTGCCCTTATTTATGCGGGTTTTTGAATCTGTTTACGAAAACGGGTAATATAAAATCATGTGCTTTAGTGTAGAATGATTCAGGCGGGTTTTACCTATAGATCATAAACCATAAGTGTCCTATATTTCAATATGGAATAATGCTCTATCATGACATACTTGACATGTGATGCCCTGGTATATCGATCAATTACTTTAGCAACGTCGTAGATACTTACGTAATAGCTTAGAGATTTCGTTTAAATTACTAATTAACGAGCGTATACACTTTACTATTCGAGAGAATGAGAAAAGCTGTGCCGAACTGGGAAAATCGGAAAGTTTCCTAATTTCCCGGGTAAACCAATCTGCCAGAGCGAATTCTTAGCGAACAATATACTGGTAGCCGAAATTGGCATATAAATATATAGACCTGACATTTATTTAATACAAATTTCCGGCCAAACCAATGCCATTTTTCCACAAGGAAGCGAGACAATAATTGGGAGAAAGTCGAATAGCAACACCGAAGTTCGATTTTTAAATCGCCAGAGAAAATTTGTTTAGAAGATTAGGTCATCAGACTATGTAGTTTCGCTTATCACTGACTCACTGACTGATTCCGTAACACGTACCTCTGAAGACTCTGTATAGTGGCGGAAGTGATAACGGTGGGTGGAGGAGTAAGGCGAGGGGGGTCAGGGAGAGGGAATATGGAGGAAGGAAGGGGAAGGGAGAGGGGAGGGGCAAAATGGTCGCTCGCAGTGGACGCGATGGCGCGAGTGGGGCGGGACGGGCTGCCACTAACGTTCAAAATTGTCTCCTGTGACGGGTGCCTCAGGCGCTCAACAACAAACTAGTATTTCATATACATCAACACTTAAACTTTGTCCAAGTTGAAAACAAATGAACGCTGGAGCGCAACTAACGCGCGTACAAAATCTGAATTGTTACAAAAAAAAAATATATAATAATATCGAAACCTACTTATAAATTGTAATTCTAACTGCTTTCGGCTGTTTACTATAATTATTGTTACAATTTATCTATACACTAAACTCATATACATATGTCGTAGAATTGCGAAGCAATACAACGAAGCGATCAATTTTTCGCAGCTGACTCCCAGTGCCAGGTTTATATATTTATACGATTTATATTTATACATACGTCAAAGTGATAGCCAAGTACCTACTAATATGATGTTTGCTGAAAACAGTAAAGTAGGAAAATTTTAAATTTAATTTTAAGTAGGCAAATTTTAGTTGTTGCTAGTTCAAAAAGTTTGCGAAAATGATTATTACTTTATATTGTCGTAGCGAAAAACCAACGTTATATTTGACCATTGTGCTACTCTAGTAATGTCTCCCTTAATGAAGAAGAGTTAATGCCTGGAAGGGGTTCAAATATTACGTCAGGCGCGGGCGGTTTGTTGGTTGCCGCAGTAATAGGAGAATATATTTTATAGGGCGTCAGCTTCTAAAATAGAAATATTAAAGTATTTTCGATCGCCATCTATCGACTGCAATTATAATCACTTACAAGAAAGCTTGTGGCAATACTCGATAGATGGAAAAATTTTAATAGTTTTAAAAATCGATTAAAAATACAATTGAGGAGATTTCTTATAAAAGAATAGCCCCTCATACACACGTTTTGCTATTTTGTCAGAGAAGTGGCCACCGTATATTTAACTAACTTCGAAAAAATGTAGGTTGTACATACCTCAAAATCAACTGGTCCCTGCTCATAACTATCGATTGGCAAAGTATTTTTTTGAAATCGGACGTAGTTTACTCCGATTACCTTGCAAGGTAACAAAACCTTGCAGGATTGTAAGACTTGGCCCTTCTCGGGATGGGCCGAAGTAACTCCCTCAGGGAGGGCCGAAGTACATAATTACATAATATAACTACATATAGTAAAAATATATACTCAGAGGGAATATATACACAGGGCGAAGGATGACAGATAAAACGTAATAAGTGCGTATATTTCGCTTTCATTTTATATATTTATTTTACAATAATTATTTATATTAATTATTATAATATAAATTTGTTACGACAGTAATATGTTACGACAGTGAAAGCTAAAATTAGTGTTGATTTCGGTTTTTACATTAGATATACCGAATATATAATTTCGGTAAGTGGATGGGGTGAATATTTAAAACAATTACAATAAAGTAGGATTTAAAATGATGTTAAATACATATTCAAAAAATAAGATTAAATAGCCTAAATATATGTTATATAGTCTCGTATATAGAATAAAAAAACATTTATTAAGTCGATTAGATGTATTAATATGAATCAAGTACTTTCAAAATAATCAAGTAAATATAAAAATATTCAAATAGTCCAAGTTTCACTTTGCCCCTTTTTGAAATAAAAATAAGTTAAGCTGAACGTTATAGCCAAAATAAGCTCGACGTCCGCCATGCTTGCTTCTCCAAATCACACAAAATCGCTCGCAAATGTATGGATACCGGCGTTTGGCTCGCTTGATTTAGCCAAGCGTTTGTAGAGGTTTGAAGTTTGCGACAAGTGTGTGGATCCGGCATAACATATGTAACTAGACTTGCGCTTAAACTAGACGAGCGCTCGAAGTATCTGTCAGACCACACCTCGATACTTAAAGGTTAATAGTTCTTAAATACTAATGATTGATGAAAATTTTATTTGTTCTCTATATTTCGACAAAAGTCGTACTGGGTAAAATGACAATTCAACAATAGTATAATTCTCCGGATATTATTATTATTTAAAAACTGCTGTTAAGAAACATCTAAGAACTGCTAACCATATTTTATTTTCAGTATAAATCCACATCTTTCACATTATATAAAATAGCAATAGAGAAACAAAAAAAAAATAGCAAAGCAATTGAAGATATCGAACCACATTTTCTACAATAGAGATAACTGCAATTGAGAAACATGCAGGGGAAAACTCAAGGGGTTATCAAACTTCGGCCAATATCTAAAACTCGTCAATACCATGCGCTCAACATTGTAGGGCCAGCGAAGTATCAGGCCCTCATAAAATAGTAGAGTATTTATTATAAAACTATAGTCGTAATAAAAAATATGTAGCCTCTAGCGGATTCGTTTCCAACTGCTTCTATTGATATGACTGACGTTTTCAACAGCTCCGAATGCTCCTGATAGATCGCGGTCGATAAATGCACAATCAATCCATCCGCATACATCTCCATAAAATAAAATCTAACTGAAAGACATCGCCTAAAAACGTATAGTCTCCTAATACGTACGTTTTTGCTATGTTGGCACAAAGGCGGCAGCCACAAACTGAATTGACTCGAAATAAAAAAAAACGTAAGTTATACAGATCCGAAAATCAACTGGGCTCTGCGCATCAGCAATAACTATCGATTGCCGAAAGATTTTTCTAAATCGGACGCAGTTTACTCGAGTTATCGTACATACTTACATGTTTCGCGCACGATTTCAAGACTTGGCCACTATGGTGGCCGAAGTAACAAGCAATAACAAAGGGATTGAAGATAAAAACAAGTGAAAAAGTTCCTAGTCTTCCGAGGTCAGATAAGTAGCACTTTTAATCAGTGATACCATTTTCATTAATAATTAGTATTTAAGTATCGCTATCCATCATTTTTATTCCAGTATCGACTGTGACTGCAATAAAGCAACACTAGGTGGAGAATTGTTAGTAAAATTAACGGAAACCTACAATCTACAATTACGAAGTAAGTACCGTCATTACTAAATAAATATACCTATTCATTTTTACAAATCGGTTTTTAAAATAATAGTAATAATACTTCTATCTCATAATATTAGGCAGCTCTCGGCCTCGATTTGTCAAGAAGCGAACGCATTACCATTTCTATTAAATATCGCACACTGTGTAACTGTTGATGGTAAATCTTTTGTCAATTCAATGTAAAGTCTAGTTTTTGTAAATATGCAGTGTCGTTGTTCGTAGTTTGTGTTTATTCATCTCTTCGGTTGTTTGTCTCGTTACTTTAGACTTTTATTTGCTTATTCCTATGTAATTTAAAATTAAATAAAAATATAATATGACTACAATTGTCATTCTACTCAGTGATGTGTTTCGCGTTTATAAGGTTCCGACCTTTAATACCCAAGTGACTCTTGTGAGTAGCTGTTAAAATAAGTGGTGGATTGCCGGAACATCTGCCAAGGGAGATCATCGATTTTGGACTGCAGCCAAATCTCATTTATTGTGGTCTTTCGCGGTTAATTTGCTCTGCGTTCAGCTAGCGGATACAATGGGGTTACGTTAACCACGTTGTTACCTATATACCTGCGCAATTATGTTACGCCAGCATACTCACCAGCGACATACTGCATACAACTAATATTTTATTATATTACCCTTCACAAAACACGTTATTTTAACAAAAAGATACACTCTTTTTTCTACAAAATAAACAAACGCCGACAACTGTTACTAGTTTGCTTATTATAGCTCACATTAAATTCAGATGAAGGTTTTGAAGACAAAGAAAGTTAAGTTCCATTTTTAATGATTGTGATGGCTGCCATTATTTTATTATTTACGGAAGTACGAAATATCACGATTAAATGACTAGTGACACTAAAAAATAAGCATTTTTAAATAGTTTAATATTTTTGTAATCCGCAAACTAATACCAAAACTGGGGCAGGAGGAAAACCCAAGGGTTTGTCAAACTTCGGCCCATATGATTATTTCCTTGTATGTAAGTATAATATATTAAGATGATCAGGGTAGTTTAAAAAAACTACCTCAACTGAGCACGTAAACCACGAGCGATCCATTATACCACTTCTGTAATGACTACCTCAATGAGGGGGAATTATGTACTGTGTGGAAGGGGTTCAAATGTTACGTTAGAGATAAATCTCATGACGCCCCAGATATTCTTCCGCTTTAATTGCTCTGAGAGAAAAAGCTTTCCAAAAACTTTGTGTAGTTGATAGTCCCTAGCCCCGTGTGACTTTTTTGTAACTTAGGTGACAGCCTAGAGGGGCAGCCTCAACTTGACTGACTTGAAATAACAGAACCGTAGGTCGTACATGTCCCAACTGGTCTCGGCACATTGGTCATAACTATCGATTGGCGAAAGATTTTTTGAAATCGGACGTAGTAAAGAAAACCTTGCAGGATTTTAAGATTTGGTCCCCTCGGGAGAAGGGGAGTAATTTTCTTCTATCGTAATCCCAGATCCTCACCAGCCTACTTTACTATATTAGTTCTAAGTATACTGGTCTATTGATTTACCTATCCCTCCATTCTTTAAAAGCAGGTGCTCCTCAAGCTTACTAATGAGGCTTCTAGTGTATTTGGTTTACCGTTTCAGGCACAATCCAATGCATTCATTCACCTCGTAATATTACTCACTCTGCCGTGATTGATTTTGCACTACCGTACCTTAAGAAGTTTCACTTTCAAATAAGAAAGAGTAGACACATTTTAATCAGTCCGACCGAAGCAGGTCTTTGAACTGAAATAATATAGGTCGGCGGGTTGTCAACTCCGATACGTTATCAAAATGTTATGAATAACACATTTGCAGTGTTGTAAACATACGTATGTACACATATAGATAAAGTTTTTAAAATACACTTAGTTTTCGTTGTTGCTGGTTGCGTTTTATTACGTTTTAAGCTAAAAACTCCAATAAAACTACGGGACTACGCTAGATAGCACATAGATAGTATTTGAGCAATCTGGATGGCCAAAATGATTATTTTTACTCTTATCCATAGTATTATTACTTCAGTCCACCCAAAGAAGGGCCAAACTCTTACAATATGCGAAAAATGTAACGAAATTACATGTCCTATAGTCCATCTAAACAAAAAAAAATGTGTCTGGATGTGTGATTGTTACTGTGTACGATAACTCGAGTAAATTTTCTCTTTTTAAAATTTTCTTTCGCCAATCGATAGTTAGGTCCAATCGATAGTTGGAGTCCCATTGATTTTGGGGACTGTGTGAGCTACGGGTTTGGTACCTGCCATAAAATCGGTTTGTTGCATTTTTATAGCTTAACACTGAATAAACGGTGGATATAGCCAATAGAAAAGTTGTTGCCATGATCAGACGTGTAAAATGACGTATCTGTCATGAGACGCGTAGAATGATGTACGTGTCGCCTGCGGTCATTCCATCTGTTTAGACAAAAATAACGATAAGTCAGAATGTACCTAATCATTTGAGCTTAGTTTGACAAACCCTTAGGTTTTGCCTGCCAAGTTTCGTATTTTCGGGAATAAAAAGGATGCTTTTATCCTTTCGCAGATTTTCATAGAAATCGTTCATGTTTAATAGACGGTTTTCTAGAGAATAATTCCATTCTTTAATATTTTTCCAATTTTATTGACGTATGGTGAACAACTGTATTCGAGTCATAACTATGATATTTTAAAGGTGTTAAAATAAAACAAAAAGTGCAACTACGAACGAAAGAATACCATGTATTTTTTACGTTAAAACATACTCATTTTAAAGATCTTCATCTTAAATAACAGGAAAGTAACGATTTACATCGGCAACTTTGGCCTGTACCATTATTGGTATCCCCTGACTTATCAAAAATGGCCTAAAACCTATTGCAACAAGGTTTTCTCGTCTTCACGATTCCAAAAATACCCATATACGCTATGCTTGCTCTACCTATTGGACAGATCCTCATCCAGGCCAAGTAAACCAGGATGTACCTGCAACAGCACCTGCGAAACCCGTATCGAATTTGCTGCCATGCTATGGTGCTTAACATCACATTTCAAATGCTTCAATGCGCCGTCCGGTGTCTTCCTTTATGGTCCACGATTTATTTGAATATTTTTTTCTAATATGATTCTAAATTTATTGTATATAATGTATTTGTCTATAGATTGATATTGTGTATTTTGGTTCTATTAGATAAACTCATTTTAATTATAAACATTATAAACAAAAACCACAAAATAAACCATATATTTAAATTGGTATCACAAACAATAATTATACTCATAAAAAGTATCTGTATAATTAACATACATCGTCGCCTTAATAGTCGAATGAATGATTGAGTTGCAACTCCATAGCCTGTATAGGTTATTCGGAGAGTCGACAAAGTACCGGGAGACGGTTTAAGAAGATAGCCGCTTTCTATTGGTACGTATATTTTAAGTAAGAGTAATGTATTTTATACTATCTTAGCAAACGTTCCCTCAGTGAAAGCTAGCAATCAAGCGCGGAATTATCGAGTCTTAGGAACCTTTTTTGCAACTGAGTTTTTGTTCGAAAAAAGATATTTGGTAAAAGTTTTATGATCTCTTCGTAGATAAAGTTTTCTACCATAAAACGCTTGTGAATACTAGAGATTTCTTCGACACACAAAATTACAATAAATAATTAATTTAATAGTTTTAAATCCATATTACTTTGTAATTGTACCCCTAAAACTATTGCAGTTTTGATGGAAAATTGCCACAGTTCTGTATATAGTCTGCAAAATGAAGAACGACGGTCATTCATACTCACCAAAGAAAATAAGACAACGGAAAACAATGATCGAAAAACTCGACGACGTCGACGAAAATATTATTAAGCGGAAAACGTCCAAAAAGATACTACTTTTCTAGAGATGCCTTTTTTTAGTTAATAAATAACATTACTTATCAAACAATTAAATCCCCTAAGTCAATGACCTATTTATTAGCAAACTAGTTTCCTGTCGTTCTCTTTCAAACATAATGTCGCGCGTGGGTGCCTGCAAAAGATAAATATGTTCTGTTTAATGAGCTGCTTCCAAATTATTATCCTTTCTCTTTGACATTTTCATTGTTTATGAAGCCGTTCTCTGCGCGATCCACGTTTTACAGCTGACAACGCTCGTAAACTCTACGATTGGGACGTGTTCTATTTCTAGCGTAATGGTAACCTAGGTGCATTAAAGAGACAAGTGGATTTCGTTGATTCACTACTCCACCACATTCGCTGATGGGGTTGTCAGTGTTGCCAACTTATAAAAAAACCGATAAGTAAATTCAAAATCATTGATAAGTAAATTCAAAATCAATAAACCATTGGTTAAAGTAAATAATATATTGGTAAATGAAAAAAGACCTAAGTATTAAATTTTCTCCATGTAATGTTAAACAGGTACAAACCAATGTAGAAATAAATGGAGCTAGGCTGGAGCCTATGGCGTCAACTGTGTTCTAGGGATAACAATTGATTCCAAGTTGCAATGGGGCCCACAAATTGAGGAAATGTCAGCTCTGCGGCATATGCAGTTAAAAAAATAAGCCGGCTGACTGATATAGATACAGCAAGAATACTGTACTTTAGTTACTTTCAAAGCATTATGTTTTATGGGATTCTTCTTGAAGGAAGCTGTGCGGACGTTACCGCAGGATTTTAAAAAATAAGTTTTTCTTGATAAAAAAACTTGCAGTTCCATCGTTTTTTTCTCAAATAAAATATTAGTATATTTTAAAAGTAATATTTTCTACAGCACGTTTCTTTTAATTTTCCCATACAAATGCTCGGAGCCGTCTTCGTTCGGTGCATTTGTATATGATGCTCTTATGAAATCTTGATTTTTTTTTACATACATCGTCACCTTAAGTCAGTTTGGATAAGTCACGGATTACCAATCACGGGACGAGCCAAAGTTGCCGATGTATACCGCTACTTTTCCTGTTATTTCGGAATTTTGGTTATTTTTTTACAGGGGAGAAATCACGGAGAAGTGGGTTACTTCTCCGTGGGAGAAATCAACTCAGAAGAGGCTTCCTGTCCTCGAGTTGTATAGCAGACCGTAATCAAATCCATAACTTAATATTTTAATTACTATTTTTTTTCATACTTTAATTTCTTTTATACAACGGCAACTTCTTTAAGTGATTATTGATTACGATATGGTACAAAGAACTAAGTCTCTGAAGTGTAAGTATACAAGTAACTAAATATACGGGCTGAATTTCACATAGGCGAGGCTTCGAAAAATGTAAGAAGATATTTCTTTATATTGATGAATTCTAGTATCATTCGCAACATCCTTATTTATTACGTCTTTGTGACGTCATAGGAACATCAAGATCATGCCCCTTTGCTTTGTCCTAGAATGTCCTAGCCATCGATATCGATGGTCCTAGCAGAAGAAGGCCTGTCCTGTGATTGGCAGGGACGCATAACGCCACCTGGGACGTCACTATCGGGGTCGCGTGGTAATCCATCTCAAACTGTCTCCCGTTTGTACTTCGCTGCGTCTTGCGATGTTGGTAATCATCTTTTTTTGATCGTAAAGGATCTTGAAACGTTGCAACCCACTATTTTAATATTTTCCAGAGAATTCAATAAATTTTAGTGAACGAATCACGCCACCTGTGACGTCACTATCGAGGTCGCGTGGTAATGCATCTCAAACTGTCTCCCGTTTTTACTTAGGTGTGTTTTGCGATGTTGGTAATCATCTTTTGTTGACTGTAAAGGATCTTGAAACGTTGGAAACCTCTACTTTTATATTTTCCAGAGAATTCAATAAATTTAAAAAAAAAAACAAAATTGAAAATGCCTCGAAATCATCAATTATGCGACATGTCATCGATTGTGCATTTGTAGAATGGTGTGGATTTGCCTCCTTAATGATAGATGTTGACATAACTGCGGCTTATCAGCTCGTTATCAGGCATCTTCTCGCGTCCAATGTCACTGTTACAATGAACTTCAGACGGATAGCCATTTCAGTTTACATTGGGGTATTCGTGCGCGCGATTTTTTAATTTGCATATTTTTTTTAAAAGCAAATGAATCATAGCATCAAGAAATGCGATTTTTATTTGATTTCACTCAGTTGGTAAAAAAAACAGCGCGATCA
The DNA here is from genome assembly GCA_027564375.1 of Micropterix facetella. NCBI lineage: Eukaryota > Metazoa > Arthropoda > Insecta > Lepidoptera > Micropterigidae > Micropterix > Micropterix facetella. The sequence goes on from JAOPUG010000116.1 coordinate 5,848,943, forward strand.
GAGCTAGTGGAAAAATGAGTTATCGCCAAAACAAGAGCCACAAGTGACACAAAGCCATACATAATATTTGTGATTTCTCGCTCAAGCTTTAATGAAATTTTTATCGCCATATATTTCTCAAACGCATTCGACTGTTACAGCGATATCCATAATCAAATCCTTTATTGTTTAAAAAATCATGATTACTGGTATAAAATAACTGGATCGCAAGATGCCCGCAATAAGGTAGGCTCATTTAGGTTTATTCGGATATTGTCTAATGATAAAATAAAACTAATAATTGAAAAATTATATGAAACCAGTTAAAAAATATTAAGACTACGACCATATAAGGGGTGTCCATTAATTACGTGAGCTCAAAATGTGGCGGGGGGTCCTGCAAAATCTCACTAAATTTCATTTAAAAGGGAGGTGGTCAATGAAAAACGTACGTCGACTTGTTAATTCAGAGAATATATATTATTATAATAGATATTTTGTATTACAAAATCAATCCCGGGCAGACATTAAAATAACTAGAATTTAAACACGACAAAGATGAAGGCCCATTTTGCTTTTATACTTAAATATAAAACTGATAGCTTTGATTTTTAGTTAATTATTATATTTTATTAAAAAAAGGATATAAATAGTACGAAAAAGAAAAAATATTTCGATGTATTCAGACAAATATATTTCAATACAATTATTAGGTATTTAGTGGTAGAAATGACCATATAACATACATGAACATATAAAATATATTTAATTAATTAAAAATTATAGGGGGGAGGAGACAGATTCTGATCAGTTTATTCAGTGTAAATACATTATGCACACATACTGAACGTCAAAAGACAATAATAGCACTTTTTTTCCCGGCGAGTTCTACAAGTCAGATTCCACTGGAAAGAACCGCCAAAGAAAACCAGTGACCACTTTTTTGGTATCATTGTCAAATACAGTTAGGATTCTATATAATTCAAAAATATTTTATTTCTTCTGTCTCTTTTTTCATGTCCTCGACGTTCCCGTGAATTGAAAACATGAAACAGAAAGAAAAAAAGACAGGCAGAAAACAAGTAACTTAACAATAAACCCTTTATGTATTGAAGTGATCAATACAAAATAAAAAATCCTAAATTTCGACGTAGGACAATCGTCTTAAA
>JAOPUG010000116.1:6029990-6041346 GCA_027564375.1 Micropterix facetella
GGAAACCAATAGCATGCGTTTTGACATCTTCTGAAAACACTTCTTCTAAAAATACCATAAATGCATCTCTGATCAAAGGGTTTAAGTAAGAAATTAGAAATAAAAGTAGAGAAGAAAACAGAAGGAAAAAGAGATAAAAGAGGATAAAACAGAAGATTTACAAGGGGAAAAGAAAGAAAAATGTATGCGCAGGAGCTATAGAAGACGATGTTTGTGTCAAGTGTTGGGAAAATTATTTCCACACAAAAAATAAATAAGACTGGATTATATGTCCAGGATGCCAAAAATGGCTGCATGAATCATGCACGCTTTATAAAAAATGTGATATGTATGTGGCCGTGAATTAATAAGAAAAATTAATTTAATTGAAAAGAAATAGTCTCATATGGCATCTCCATATGGTGCAGCAACTATCCCACAGTATGTGGGATAGACGCCTTTTTGCCAAGGGTCAAAAATTACTTTGTTTTTTGGATTTATTTTGAAAATAAATAACGTTCCTTTTGATTAAAATTATTTTTTACTTATATCCCTTATTAGTTTTTTATTATACAGTTTAACCAAATGTACGGCATCTCACCCACAATTACCCTATGTCTTTATTTTACCCCTTCTTTACGATCACTATCTTGCGAAGTACCATAGGAGGAACACCATGGTCTCCGCATGAGCTGGTGTACACTATAAATGGTGCAATGATGATTATTTAGATTTTTGTACCGACGGCAATATGGGTATTATCTGTATTTGTATCCGACATTATTCATTCTTTAGATGGTCGATTGCAACTCTATTCAAATGAGAAGATTTTTGTTATCGGTGAAGCACGTCTCCACTTGTCAGAGAGGAAGTTGGAAATACTAGTAATTTACAGAATGTGAATCTGTATGCCCAAGACCACTATTCCCAGATACGGGCTCACAACCTATTCTTGCTCCACATTCACTAACAACAGATATGTTTAACTCTAGTTTTGCGTACTTGCACTTGCAAATAACATATTACGTGGAACTCTGGGACCGCGCTGATGATCAAAATCGCGTTATTTTACTCCAAAAATGAGCAATCTGTACAATTTTTCATGTACCTTAAGATACTTGCGCCAAGGTTTACTTTCAAAAGTAACCGATTTTGACAGTTCCATCGATAACCTAGAAGTAACGCTATATGTTAGAAAACGGTTGAGTGAATTCGATATTGAGGGTATATGTGATAAGCATGAGAAACTATTCCGAAATTGTTTACGTCATGTACACCACTCTCTCAAGAATCTCGAAAAACAGGCCGATGTTGGCGGGACTAAAATATACAATAACTTTAGTGATTTTTAAAGAATCGGCTATCGATAATGTTGTGGTGAATAGTGCCACTAGCATTTTTCTCAGAATATGTAATTTGTTTACAATTCATAGAAACCAGTCGCGTGAAAAACTCATGTCCACTTAATTACTGATGGCGAAAGACTCATTTACAATAGTACCGAATATGGAATACATATTTGGAAGGCTCATTTTCTAGGGGAGAGGATAATGGGTCACTCCGACAATTGCGTCAGAAGTACACCTATAACATCGATACTAGACAGCGATATTCAGATCAATTCGTCCACCGCTCCCAGCAGTTAACCAGACTGCAGCAAAGAAGATAAGGCAGCGCTCTAGGAAGCCGAAGAAGCCACCTCCACAACCACGAGAGAATGAGGCCGAAACGAGGCCATTGCCACCCCGGGAGTCCTCCCCGCCCCCCCGGGTATCGCCGCCGTCGCCACAACCGCCACCACCTCCACCACCGGCCTACCGCTTCCAGCTTGCGGAGCGAATGCACCCGGAGGACCTCAAGGAGGAAATCGTGGTCCGAGTGTCGGGTCTGCTGTACCTGGTGCAGCAACTACTAGCCAGGCCAGCGGAGGCCACGAACATTATGCTAACCACGCTTCAAAGCCTATCGACAGAGCGACCGGCTGACCAGTGTGCAGATGCGCCCCTTGCTTCGGGAGAACTTTCCAACTGACGACGCTGATGGAAGTTCCAAAAAAGCAACCTGCTACAGGGCGCTCAGCCCTGTGAAGCCACACTCAGCAAGCCGGGTCAATGGGCCCGGTTCACGCGAAGCCCTGCAAGTAGGCAATACAGCCACGCGGCAAACTTCGCGGGCCTTTCGTACAAAGGCTCGTCGAATGCATCACTCATGGCTCTCCAGTCGATGAACGATCGTGCCTGGTGCTAGTCGTCCCGTGGTTGGCGTTGAGCTCCTTTTCGCGGAATAATTTTGTGTGCTAAAATTTATGTGTCTAATCCTCGTCACCCCGACTTCGCTCTGTGCCCTCATCCGGCTACCAGACTCTCCCTTTTTGAGGATTTGTGACTTCGCCAGCAGGCGAAACGGTGGAGTGATCCGTCGGAGTGCCGTGTTTTTGTTGCCTCTTCCGTTCGCGAATACGTTTGGTTTTCACGTTAGGTTATGTGTTTTTATCCTTGCAATAATTTTATATTGAGTCACGTTATTATGTAAGTTTTTGTCAGCTGATAATAAACACTTTTCTTGAAGTATTACATAGAAGTGTGTTTTATTTCGTTGTTTTATGGGGTAGTTCCCGGTCGGAGTGTTTCTTCCGGTCTTTTCCTTTTAGGGTTATGGGGTTTGTATTTAGGTATGTTATGATTATTATCAGCTACACATTAAATACATGTGAATACTACACAAAACTAAATAATCGAATGTTCGACTAAAAGAAGTAATCATTTCAATAAAGAGAAACTTCCCTTTCAAGGCACTCATTAAAAATACTTTTTGGAGTTAGGAGTTATAAATTAGGCTGGTGATGAACGTATTCAATATATTATCAATACAACAGTTATCAATACATAATTTAGCATCATAATACTTTGTATATAAAATAAGTATATATAAATAATATATTTTACATTTATACAAGCGATACATAAAGAGTGTTTATGTATCGCTTGTATGGCGGAGAACTTTGACCCTTTGGCCACCACAGTTTTTGGGAAGAAAAGGATACATGCGCAGGCGGCACATTCGCTGGCAATGAAAAGCGTTGTGCAAGGGATGTGCAATTAATAATTATGTATTTTTTTATGAATATCGATTATTTTCTGTCGTCATCAATAATATATGAAATAATAGCTCCCCAGTCAGAAGACTCGATTCGGGCACCTGCCACGGCGGCCATCTAGCTGTCACTGGCTGTCACAGCGCACACCTGCGTATTTCCATAAATGGCGGCCACCACGGCGCACTTTCCTACGTATTTCCATAACCTTGAGATTGAGAGGCTGGGGTATCACAGTTGGTGGTGAGCAGTAGTGTTTCATTTGATCGACGTAATTTACGAATTATTGTATCATAGGCCCCAATTATAAAATAATGTCAAAAGAAGTTTATTTTTTGAATTATATAGAATCATAATTCTAATTGATAATAGTACCAAAAAAGTGGTCGCTGATTTTCTTTGGCGGTTCTTTATTACGCCCGGCATTATCTACCTACCTCGGATATACAATAGAGCCATTTTGACTCATTAGTATACATTTATAGATTTCTTATACTTTCTATCTTACTTTTCGTATTGTTTATAAACATACAATACATATACTTTCAAGTACATGCATCTGTTTCATCTGCATATGATCGTATGTAGATGAAATTATTGTATCGTAATTATATTGCAATTACGCACCACACCACACTATCTTAATAAACTACCTCAAATCAAATACGATATAATTCTAGAGGCCAGAATATATGCGAGAGAATATATGCAATAAGTTTTACTTCATTATTGTGTTTTTTTTTAATTTTACATAAGTAATCTCCGCCTCCTAATTTTCGAGGCAGATACTTTCTCATCGTTGACTTTCACCGTGTATTTTTGTTACAAAAACGAGATATCAGGACTATTTACAGCGTAAGCAGGGACACACACTGTGTTCCCCTTTATGTACATGGAAATGATTAATTTCGAACTCAGAATGTGTATTACAATGCCTGTTTTATTCAAAGGTTAATAGGCAATGGCGGAGGACACAATGATGAGCATAAACAATATTCAAAATTTAAATATAACATAATACTGCCGAAAATAGATCTATTAAATTACCAAGAAAGATATTGGTGTCATAGCTTTATTTATTTATTTAAAGAAATGCACAATATTATTAACTATAGTGCATTATTCTATTAGCGCTATTAGAGGCTTCATTGTAAACAGTAGCAAAAAAGAAGGCATCGCAACCGAGTATATTCTTCAAATTAACGCCGCCTAGGCCCGCACTAAGGCAAGCGTACCAATTAACCAATAGCTTTTGCATACGTAAAAGAAGTCTTCGAACCTCAGACTTATTTAAACCAATTTTAACGACAAATTATACCGGATTTAATAACGTCATCCCACATATATGTCGTCTGTACATAGAAATTTAGTCATGACAATCGTATCGATATATTTCAGGATAGTTTAGGCTCCTTCAGAACGACACTCTTTAAAATACTGTAATTTTGGTATTTTTCCGTTTTTGTATGTTTTCCTCAATTCAACCTTTCATTCTTTATTATTTACCATTGTTTATTCATTGTGAAGATACTCGTGTACTTATGTAAAAAGGATATCGGCGTAGTTATGTGACTGTGTGTATATGTAAGGCATTGTAAGTGTTATCAATATGCTGTTTGGGTACTACCATATAAAATAAAAATAAATCAAATTATATGATTTGAAAAATAAATAGGAATAGGTAAGTAAACGAAAATAGGTCATCAGATACTGGAGACATGTAAAAAAATCACAAAATTAATGTTCATTGATGGCATTTCAAATATTTTAAAAAAAAATCTAATAAGATTAAAAAATAACTAATAATAATAAACTAGGTAGGTACAAATTAATCGACAATCTAAAAACTAAGGCATTGATATAGTCTGCTAATAATATTTTTTTAAAACATCATTAAAATTGTAATCACGTAATAGTTTTTGGAATTTAAATAAGACGTGAAAAGGATTAAAGAACAATTATGGACGGAAAAATAATATTGCAATAAATAGTTCGAAATACGATCTATTTGACAAAGGGCGCCTCAGGTGCGCTGCAGCCTACTAATTATTATATAACTGAGAAGAAGCAGGTGATGTTATGGATGGTGAAAATAAGTTGGTAAAGAGCATGCATTCCTTATTCTGGGCAGGTGCATATAATATTGAGGTATCAATGACGTTAGCCAACCTCATGGAAGAGAAGACAATTGAAGAAGAAGGCCGCTCGCTACTCACAGTTGGTGATGATACTCCTGGGAAAGTTGTATCTGATCAGTTCCTTGGAAAGTTGACATCTTGAGAACTGCCTCGCATGTCCAGAGTGTAGAGCAGCGAGAGAGAGGATTATGAGACAAGTGGTATAACATTTTATAGCCATGGTCGCAACTCTCATTCTCCGGAGACGAACACTGTAAAAAAGGAAACATTTTGTTTATTTTGATCTAGAAACGTTTATTACTTTTATTATGCAAAATTACGAATTAAGAGACACTTGATCTGCGAGACAGCATTGCATATCGGTTAATTCCCAGTTGCCCATCGTCCTATCCCATCATTTCCTGCTGCTTATACGCGTACGTTTGCTTACACGCTTATGACTGCTTATATACGGCCGTGCTGTCAAAAAAATCGTTTAACTTCTGATTCCTTAACCACTGCCGCGAACACCACGGCTGCCGAATGGTGACTTTTCACATACGTGTCATAATGAAAATACCAGAAAAGTAAAATACGTCTACGTCTGCTTTTTCGCTTATCATACGTGATACGCTGACTTACGTGCCTAGAGAATTGAGCTGATTATCTACATCAAAATAATTTAAATATAATAGTTTTATTAATATATAATACAAATTTTGTATATTTTACTCTATTGGCACCTACATTCTTTTACTTCCACGATTGCTGTATGTAATCTATTATAATAACCAATACCTCCGCTGGTGTGTATATATTTTTTTTTAAATGTGCATCAAAAAAATATATATCTACATATCTATAAATAAGGTGAAATGAAATTACCACGTGGAGTTCGTAGCACCCGACGTTTCGGCGAGGCCGCAATCGCCGTTATCCAGGATAGACAACGGGGTAGACAGGTAGTCTACCCTGGACAACGGCGGTTGCAACAACGTCGAAACGTCGGGCTCTACAAACTTCACTGACAAACAACCGCGATAGTCTTTGATTTCATTATATTTATCTGTCTGTAAATTTACTCAATAGTAACCAATATTTCTTCTGCCCACCATGCGGGTGGTAACTTCGGCCACCCTGTAGGAGGCCAAAATCTAACAATCGTGCGAACAATGTCAAGATATTAAATCGTCCAAAAAGACTATTCTCGTCGTTCCACATCCAGACAGACAAACACAAGTTTCTTTTGTAGTTTATATGTACTCTAGAACATTAAATTAAAACGTCTAAAAATAATTTTCTCTACGTTTCACATGTCCTAGAGATCATCTAACCAAAAAAAAAAAAAAACAAAAAACCAAAAATTGCCTGATGTCTGGATATGTGGATATTACCATGCACGATAACTCAAAATTTCTTTCTCCGATCGACAATTATGGCTAATGCGCAGAGCCCAGTTGATTTTGTGGTTTGTATGATGTAATTATTGTGATGTTATAATTTATTTAATTTAATGACGACCGTTAGTACAGTCTATCGGCTGATGGTGAAACCACATGGCCTTGGTGCATTGGTATTGACCCCCTGTCACGAATTAGTATTTGACTCGTCCCCTAGACGGCATCAAAAGTAAGAATTTTTCGGTGTTTTACACATCTGAACATTCTATATACATACATACAAATAAAAACCCCATGGACCGAAGTTTGGGGTTTCACCCTGCCATGTTTAATTTTATAAGCCTGGCAATGAAATTGTAGTCTGCTTATAGAGAGCATTTACGTTTTATGGGAATATGAAAATGTTTGTTAATCCTTAAATAATTATATTGATAATCTTAAAATAACTAAAGTAGACAGTGGATAATTTTGTTTAATTTAATTATTTTCTTTCATTTGGCTAATATTTACCAAATATGTGGTTAAATTAATATACAAACGTGAATATAATTTAGCCAATATTCTATGCTTCATCATATCAAAAAAGGCTCAGTTATGCCTTGAAGGTATGTATTTTTTGTTGAATATAAAGTTTTATCAGGTAAAAGAATACTAAATATATGAAATTAAATACAATGGTAATATTTTTGCATGTTTTATTTAGGTATAGAAAAAATAGTATGGTAACTATGCACATAACATTATTCGGGCGAACCCGTCACCCCGAGGCGTATCAAGGAGCTTTATCGCCATATCACCCCGAGATGAGCGTAAGGAATTTGGACAATACATGTCCACAATCTAACGTTGCCTCAGCCCGCAAGAGTCCAACTCCTTACAACGAGGCACTGGGAATTTTCAAACCCAGTGGGGTAACCTCGTGCTCTCGCTCCCAAATTTAGACGGATTTCTCCATCCACCAGTTTGGTTCCAAGCTCGACGTCGCTTTCACCTCTACCTGACGTGAGAACGTAGCATTCCGTCACTCAGAAACACTACGGACCCGTGTCGTCCTTTACTCGGCGAATATTACCCGAGATCGGGTGGCCATCGGTTCGTTTCTAATGGTAAGCGACGTCAGGTCGACACCTACCCCCGTACCTTAAGATGCATTACGCAACTAGATTCACACGACTATTCGCCAGTCGAGCAAGGCCGTAAACCGACCAATGTATCAGCCATCCAGGGCCGCCCGAGGTGCACTTTAGTCTACCCTGGACAACGGCGGTTGCAACATCGCCGAAACGTCGGATGCTAAAGAACTTCACGCGGTAAATTCGTTTAATCTTATCTATTAGTATCTATTTAGCATAGTTACATTTTTGTATGTAAGGAGGTACATATCAGTGTATTCAATTATCATTATTATTCTATTTAACAAGCGATATCTTGTAGCATTTACTTCAATAAATAAATTATTTAATGTTACCCTATTTATTCTACCTTTCTCTTTTATTTTTCTTACATAATTTAATTGCCAGAATGATGTGGAAATTGGCATTCGAAAAAGTCACTGGATGGAAGTAACTACTATTTAACTATACTACCTGACATATAAAATAACTTTATACTTAAAAAAGTGCATCTTGACCAAAATAGTACCGAAAAGTGGCCATATTGTTTTCTTTGATGGTTCTTTCCAGTCATGCTCATATAATCCATCGGAAAAAATAATAAAGAATACAATATTTATTAGGTACGTTAAAAAAAAATGTTGATTTTGATTGCCCTAATATTACATTCCTGGTATGTATTAAGTTCAGCTTCGTCATCAGAGTTGTTGACTAGTAGTTAGACTGTTTTCATAACTTTCTCAAAACTCTTTATCAGAATCAGTTTTTTCATCGCTTTTCTAAAGTAATATTTTTTAAATAAATATTACTTACCGATATAAAAACAAGCTGTTACGCTGTGCAGTGTGATTGTTTGAGGGGGCCAACTTCTGGCACGACCGTCCAGTTCAGCTGCAGAACTGATTTTGATCGTTTTGGCCGAATTGCACTGCTTGGACCATCAACAGTTTAACCAATCTGTTGTCTACGCCGTCGCTTAATATTGCATGCTCCCCACAATACTTGTACAGTTACAATCGAAAGAAATTATGATTGTTTCGGAAAATACTTTTTAGTAGTTAAGACATGCGCTTTTGGCGTGTCTTCCACAAGGTGCCCAGATCTGTGGCCTTTGCAGGCAGGCCGAAAAGGGCTTTTGGACCTCACGGTCCGGTATTTATTCTACCTAAATGCGACTAGCGTGCTCAGGTATTTTTTTAAAAGTTTTATTTTGTTGTGTATTTCAAGGGAGCTATTTCAAGATTTATTATGCTTTCTATCACTGCCACCATTTCTGGTTATTATGATCGCCACTTACTATAGTTCCGTGCTAAGCTTCGCGTTATTTAAGAACAGCAATAAGCTTTTGGTGCTGGATTGTTCTACCTCTTCGGTTTGGAGGTAATAGCCATCCCAGGTTAGTATTTCTTCTACGTATCAGTGGGCCACATTTGCATACAAGGTGCAGTTTGGCAGTATCTCCACACTCGAGTGTCCAGGAGCTTGAGATTGAACACGTGTCTGTTCAGGTCATAATGCCCCATGAGTGCGCTCACCAGCATGCTTAAATTGTTTCTATTTAATGCTAAAGCCTCGTGGGCAGTCTTACTGTCGTAAGCTTTAATAGCGCTGTAGGATGATTCAAGCCTAGCGTGCTATTCCAGTGGTTGAAGATTTTTATAAACATTGGTTATTAGGTTTGCCAGGATTTTTGTTACGCCACAGCAAGGCTCAGGGCCGTATAACATTCCCTTTGCTCCAGCTTTAGCAAATTCGTCGGCTTTTTCGTTGCCGTCGATCCCTGCATTGCTCTCAGAACTATCCTGTTCCTTTCACTCAGGGAGTTCAAAAGTGCCACGCAGTTTTACACCAGCTTTGGTCCGAAGCTAGTGCTATCTGCATTGATATAAATTCGATGGTTGGCGTAGTTCTTTCGGAGGCTGATGTCTCCGCAATCAGTAAAGATGTATACCTCTGCTTGAAAATGGAGGCTTATTTCCCCAAATTTATACTTATTTCGAAGTTAAGTCGGTCTCCGTATATTTCGCAGAACCATCGGTAAACCATTTAAGGCTACCGACCTATCCGTGTAGTTGTTTATTTAGCCACTCATCTTTGGGAGGCAGTTTCATTATAAAAGTTTTTCAAAATCGAAGAGTGGAAGCATGGTACCCGATATTTCTGGTAATTTCATGGGCCAAGTCTAGGACAAGTCTCAGAGTTTATGAAATTCAGTTTACCTTCTCTCGGGCAGATATAATAGTGTGTAGGTACATGTTGGCCCTCGCCACCTGTTCAATGCTGTGAATATGAAGTGCGGTAAGTTCAGCAGTGCATTTAGAGTTGCTCCAGAAATGGAGGATATAGCCCAAGTTTTGATGAGACAGGCTGTCCTTTAAATGCTGTTTAGTTTCATAATTACAGTTTTATTGTTGGATTTTTTATACCAGCTATAGAGGCGTAGGCAATTATCGGTCAAACATTCGGTCCAATTCTTCAACCAAGCCTGCTTATACACGTATTACTGCCTCTACACGGCTGTGCTGTCAAAAAAAATCATTTAACTCTGATTCATCAACCTGTCAATAATAAAATACACGTACATCTCCTTTTTCGCGTATCATACACGAAAAAGCAGACTATGTGCCTAGATAATTAACAATATTGGATTAGTATAGCCAGTGGGATATCTTAGGGTTAATGCCACAGTTTTCTCTGCCAGTCTACTACTTATATTCAAGGCACTAAGGTGTTATTTTACACGTCTAACTAAGTTGGTTTTCTAGTTTTCGGCAGTTCATCGTGGTTTCGATTGCCGTTGGATTCATGATCAGAATTAACGTGTCATAAAGTCTATAACAAAATTGCGAAAACAATAAAAATGAGCATGTTATAATAAGTCTAATTTTAATTCCATCACTATTTGCCTTTGCAGGTTATGGATAAAGAATTATTTTAGGTATTTTAGGTATATTTTAGGTATTATATCTAATGATGTAATAGAAGTTACATCCGCGGAAATTCTCGTCAAGTGGATCCAGATTATTCGATGAAAAACGGCATGGAAATTCAGAAATTGTCTACATTTTACTGACGTTTTGACTAATTTTATATGACTTTAATGCCCTACAGTCAGATATAGAATAATTATGGAGATACAAATTATAAGATATAGTATTCAAAACTAGGTTTCACGTAATTTAAATTTATAAACAGAGGGAATCAGGGAGGGGAAAAGGCCGATTGTATGTTTCTAATTGCCTTTCATGAGAACTTTATTTTGCTTTCTAACCGGCCTTCTAATTGATTTTAATGGAGTTCATGAAACAAGGACCCTCGATCAGCGTTACTCCGTCTCCCGAATATAAACCGAAAATTTAATAATAATTCCGGAGCTCCTAGCGAGGCCGACACTGAAATCAAAACGCAGAAAATCGAGAGCTTCCGCTGTTCCAGAATGATGTATTTTATTAATTTGGCAATAATATTATTATTTGAAATAAATATTATCAAACACAATGGTTAGACTCGAAATGATTCAACACATAAAGTCTATATACTTTAGATACTTTCCTGAGAATAAATATACTACTCTTGATTGGTAATATAATGAGATAATTTAATCATATTACAAGTGAAAAGGAAATTTAAAGCAATACTGATGTATTCATATCT
>JAOPUG010000116.1:6216654-6227427 GCA_027564375.1 Micropterix facetella
GGAATCTGATCCGCATCTGGTAGTAAGGGCGCGGGGATGCCCACTGGGTTTGAAAATTCCCAGTGCCTCGCGGTAAGTCGTTGGTCTCTTACGGGCTTAGGTGGAGCTTGGTAAGTAGATCTTATATTGTCATCGTCGATCGCCGTATCGACTTCAAGTCTCTGCGTTTCGCTTCGGGGTGATAGAACGATCAATATCATTAAAACGCTCCGGGGTGGACGGGTTCGCCCGTAGCAGTTGACACTCCCAGTTGTCATGCCAGGCGCCCGTGGGATAGCTCCGTATACACCACATAAGAGAAGAAGATGTCCCGCTCGCTGCGGTAGAGGCACTTACGAGGTGCGTAGTGACACCGCATGCATTTACGCCAGAGTTATTGAAAAAGCATTACGTGGACCCCGCTAAATTCACTTTCTCTTCTTCTCAATCCTCTCCTCTTTTATCTCCCACTCTCTAAAAATACATTAGTTTTCTTATTTTTATTAGAGTTTGACCACATATATTAAATATTAGATTCTTCTTTTGGTTATTGTCAACTTAATGTAGTCTTTGGTTTAAGTTTGCACAACACGTTGTTGTAAGTAAATGCTCTTTATATACTACCCGACAATCTCACTAATCAAATAAGATTTCTTTGTGATCAAAATTCTGCCCTTATTCATAGTTTTAAAGATTATGCACAATAAAGAGTTTTCTATATATTTTTCGATCCACTGTTAGTATCGAAACTCTTCTACTGCCCATACCATCCAATTGCGGAACTTGGTCAACTGGATATGTACCTTATTTTGGCATAGAAATTCTTTTTTGCAAAGGCTAGATTAGAAGGACACATAACAATGATCCGGCTTGGTTCGTATCGGCCTGACGGGGGTGGGCGAACAGCTATCATCAACGTTGACACCGACAGCTGCACCCGATCGATTACAATTCGTAATATACATAATCAGTACTCGGTAGAATATTTGCATTGTTGTGTGTTTGCATTCGAATCGATTATTGCACCCGTTTGTTCGAATTATCCTTTTATAGAGTTGAATTTGGCGCGTTTTGTGAATGAAGATTAAAAACATAGTTTTGAGGATCATCAAAACAACGCCCGGCTTTACGTCATTTGATGATAGAGATATGTAGGTACACTATTCTAGGAGCTAAATAATACAATACAATTTTATTAAAACAAATGTTTAGCTGTCTCCGCAGCCGTTTCTATAGTGGTTTTCACTTATAACAGCTTGTAAATGCTTCGAAAACAGAATTAAAACATTATTTACATTTAAATTGATTTAATTGCAGTACATAATATTACAGAAACTTTTTTAAAATCCCATTACTATAATCTCGAAATTAGAGATCTATGAATTATCATATTATTAGTCCCTTCTTACATTTCAGTACAAATTTACACTATTCAATAGCCTATAACTTTTGAATAATGCTTACTTTCATGTGTCTGTGTTGTGTATTTTAATGAATACATATTTTTGTTGAAAAACATATTTTTTACTTTTTTGACTCTCAGTATCAAATCTAGAATTAGCGTGGGTGGCATCAGTATTCAAATAAAATTTTACTCAACAAAAATATTTGGTTTTTTATATATAGTAAACCCGAGAGAAAACTCGTTTATAACGTTTAAGTTTAAAATAGATTCATTAGACATAAAAGTGTATAAATATACAAAATTAATGTGAACCACATAACCTTCATCGAACTTTGATATAAGAGAAACGATCTTAGCTCCACCATTATCCACCTGAAGATAAAAAATATAATTTTGACGAAGGGTAAAGGATTGTGTTATTTCATGTGGTAAGATTCGTTTCTTATAAAGTGATCAAGTGTTTTTATTACTTACATATATAATTGGATAATTTCAATGACTAACTATAAACCCTAAAAAGAAAACATTATTTAAAAGTTGACGGATATTGAAAAGTGTGAAATGCACGGTGGGTCTAATAATTTGGCAAGAGACTGTTAGTATTATATACAATAACGATGTCGGGTCTAATAATTTGGCAAGAAATTGTAGGTATTATTTACAATGCCGCTGTGTCGAATTTCGTCTTTTTACCAAAAAATAAAAAATGACATCCAAATCGTTTTAAATGAGCTGTTAATTTCTCAATATCTCAATAATAAAATTCTACGCAATTCGTCCATAACACCATGCTAGTTTGCCCTCTGCAGTCATAGTATCGCGTCATAAAATGTAATAAAAAATACACGAATAAAAGAGTTACAGTAAATATCAATATAAATATCATAATCTTGCAAACGCCGTCACTCGGAGTGGCTACACTGTTCACCTTTACACAGTGGAAGTAGGCACTCGTGGCCTCCCACCCAAATCTCTTTTTCACCGGTTTAAGGATCGTGGTCTCTCCAGGAAAGTAATAACTCATTCCTAGAAAAAAATATCAAAAACCGCGATTTCTGCATCTCAAATACTATCCATATACTTCTCTAACTTTTCTTCCGAATCACTTTCACTTCTCCGCCTTTCCCAGCGACTTTTTATTTACAAACAACAGTTTTTTTTGTTTTCACTACGAACGGGGAGTGAATGGGTGGTAAGGTGAACGCCAACATGTGGCAATATAGCTGCCCTAAACCTACTACAGCCGGTCGTTAGTCCAGAGTCCACCGCTCACCTTCCAAACGTGTAACAATAGTACGTATTATGATGGGCCCGACTCTGGTCAGGGAATTCCATGGCAGCTCTGTTTGTACTTACTTACTACAAAACTTTGTTCTGCAATATTTAGTTCCTCAGCTTCTCATTTGTGTTTCTGTCAGTCCCGGTATTGTCGTATTGCCTGCCTGACTATCGTAAAGTTAAACAAATAGAGAGGAACAAAAAATGCTAGGTGTATCCAAGAGCCGCCTTTTTGATGCTCGTCCAGCCTATTTCACTTCTAATATAACAACACTATTTCCACTGAATATCATTATCGTTAGCTTTCAAACAATTACACAAGATGCACCTCTGCGGTGAGCTCTCTGACTATATGGCCCTGTTTAATTAGGCAAATACTGGCGTCTAATGGGTTAAAATACAATTTGTTGACTCGTCTCATTTACACCTGCTTTGCGGACTGACACGGGCTCACGCAGCACGCAGGCCAAAAGGCATGTGCTGCGACGCCCTACAACACAAGGGTCGCAAGTCGCATCCCTGTATTTAAAAATGTGTCCTTTGGCAGCTGCGAGGGTTGGTACGATGGTATCAGCAGCGACCATTAATTGACTATAAAAACGTAGAGGTCAATTCGCAACGGCTATCCATCTTACAGAAGTTAAAAGACAACGAAATGACCGATCCCATTCAGAATTGAACGTATAGTCCCAAATACCTTAATTGCATAAAAAAGTGGCTGTATCTTGTTTCATGAGTACGGACAGATGACGTCAATGAATATGTCTATAATGTTGGCCATGAGATCGTTTTATTGTCATTGGTAGCAGCAAGGAAGTAAAGTAGGAAGTTAACAACTAAAAAAAATATGTCATGAATCGTTTCGTGAAAATTTTCGCTTTGTGATTTTTTACGATTTTAAGTGTAAAGCTCAGCAGAGCCTAGCTTGTCTTCAAATTGCTGTTGGCGATGAAGCACCAATCAAGACGACGATTTATATCTGGTTAGCAGAACTCAAACACGATCGTGTTAATCTCAGTGACGACTTTCGTGAACGTCGCCCGTCCACCGCTGCCAATAACGAAAACATCGATGCAGTGCACCGTATAACAGAAACAGACAAGCGTGTGACCTACCATGCGATTCGGACATCTTTAAGGCATAGCAATGAGTCTGATATGATTAATCCTATACATACATTTGGATGTGAGAAAGCTGTGCTCGCGGTGGATCCCACACAATTTAACTGACCCGTCTCAAAACACGGAACACGTGACTTCGTGCAATGCCATGCTTACCAGATTCAACGAAGAGGCGTCAGATTTAGTATAGAACATAGTAACAAGTGACAAAACATGCGACTCCGAGACGAAGCAACAATTGACCATTTGGGTCTTTCAAGATGAGCCGAACCTAACCAAAGTGGCGCGCGTTGAAAGTACCGCGAAGTACATGATCGCTTCTTTGTCTAGTAGAACTGGACACGTGGCTACTGTTGCTTTGGAGAATTATCGTACGCTTAATGCTGATTGGTACACAACCATTTGCTTGCCGAAAGTGGAAAAAGTGTATTAACGCTCACGGAGAATAATTTAAGAAACAATCAATTGATTTTTGGCTATTCATTGTATTTTTTCATATTCATTCTGGAAACTTTCAGTGTGTACCTCGTATAATAAATAAATAAATAAATAAATAAATAAATGTGTAGCCTGATTAGTCCCCGTTTTTTACTATGCAACCTGATTATTTGCTTTTTATCCTACAGATTACCAAATAAATAGTTATTTTTTGTTGTTATTTATTTTTGAAGTAAAATACCTGTTATGTATTGCTACTAAAGAATATTATTTTTTCTTTGTTAGGAAAAAATATTTTTAAATCGAAAAAAATATTTTAGGCTACTCAACATACTAATACATCCAACCGACTCTTACTATATTAATCGACTCTTACTTATGTCTATTTTGCTCAGATTGGCAGCTTTCGGAAATGTCATAGTGCAACGGAAAGAACCATGTTGGGAATCACACTGCGTCATCAAATCCAGATATACGCAATTCGAAGTCGTATCCGTCACCAATCACTATTGCAATTTTAAAGCTGAAAAATAAGGAAAACATCACGATATTCGACACAACACCACACAGGCACTTGCGCATATCGCCAGATTTATCTAGTTTTAAACAAATTGGAGTAATGTTCGATGTAATGATTTTGACACGATGCGGTCTTTATCACACCGTCGTTAAAATTCGTTAGCAAACACAGCACTATAAGAACAACTGGGAGTGTCAACTGCTACGGGCGAACCCGTCCACCCCGGAGAGTTTTAACGATATTGTTCGTTCTATCACCCCGAGGCGAAACGCAGAGACTTGAAGTAGATGCGCCGATCGACGATGACAAATAAGTCTACGTACCAGCTCCACCTAGGCCCGTACGAATCCTACACCAAACCGCAAGGCACTGGGAATTTTCAAACTTAGCGGGCATCCTCGCGCACGTACTCCCAGATGCGGATCAGATTCCTCCGATCCCCCGTCTGGGCACAGGTCCAAGGTCGCTTGCGCGGTCCTCTACTTCTAAAGCGGTATCCCTAACTGGGATGTAGCGGATACGGCGCGGCCTTTACTCGGCAACTCTCACAGGAGATCGGATGGCCCTCACTATCATATCTATGGATAAGCATTAGAAGTACCTACTTACCCCTGCTGTCTTAATAAGCATACACTTCTAAACTCCTTCAGAATCAGTCAGTGACAACACGTTGACAACAATCGGTGATAGTAGATATATATGTATATAAGCAAACTCCAAGAATCGAGTTGTATTAACGCTCGATTTAACTAGCCAATAAATTCTCGTACCGGGGTTACAAATTGCATTATTGAAGTCGATTGTCAAGGAGTAAACTCCAATAACAGAAACCCTATCGAACCTCAGAGATTATTATAATGTTTTTCCCTAATCCTAGATGGCTTATACATAGACATCATCTTTATGTTCCACGATATCTTATAGAAATGTCACTTCATTACATTATGACTCCAACCTTGGCTATCCATTCATGTTTTATTAATACCCATTCGAGATTTGTTACAGCCTACCCGCAACATATTATACAGTCACATTAAGAGAATATGAGTAACGCTCGCAATGTTAATCCCCAGAGTAAACAGATACATAGAGCTTCATATCTGGATGGAAGGGGAAATCTGATGTTTTCCCCAGGGCGAGCTCGCAATCAAATATTACTGTCACATCTCGCAGTTTTTTATAGCTCATGGCTCGTCTAATGCCCGCACCACATATTGGTGGATAGGAAGAAAAGCTTTGTAACTTTCGAAATGATCGATTGTAATTTTACAAATCACGCGGCGATGGCGGAATCATATCCGTATTATTGCATCAGGATATCTTAACCCTGTATCTGGAAAAAAAATCAAAGCAAGTTATGCCTGAGAAATGTACTAGAAGAGTGGAACACTTTAGGTATGTAGTAATATACATACCAAAAGAGGGAAGGAAAGACTACGCATTGCCAAAGCCTTTTAGAACAATCAGCCTTAAATCCTATCTGCTGCAAGCGACGGAGAAGGTACTCGATAGGCATATTAAAGAGGAGGTATTAACGGTCAACCCTATCAGATGTAAATAATATGCCTACCATAAGGGCAAATCTATGAAAACGGATCTGTTCTACGTAGTAGATAGAGTGGAAAGGGCATTAGAAATATATAAATTGCACTATGCGCACTTTTGGACATTATGGGCGCTTTCGACAATTTCGACATTCTAATGAAGGGTTTGGAGCAGAAAAAAGTGTTTGGACTCCACCCCAACTAGATGGATAAAAACGATACTCTCAAACCGCACTGCCAAGGTAGCCCTTCACGGGACGAACATTGAAGTCAGTACCACAAAAAATTGTCCACAAGGAGGCGTGCTTTCGACCCTACTATGGACCCTTACTTTAGAGAAACTCTTGCCCAAAATGGCAGAAATCAGGATAGATACTCAGGGCTATGCGAACCATCATTATCTGACTATTCTGTTAAAGTACGATTTCGCACCTTATTCAAAAAGCGATAACCATTATTGGCAAGTGGCGCACAGAGAACAAATTGTCAGTTAATACTGATAAGAACGTCCTCGTGTTCAATTTACTAACAAACGGCAGTTGAATACACTGACTATGCCAAGTCTAAATGGCAGACAGATACCGTTTTCCAAGGAAGTAAAGTAACTGGGTGTTACTTTCCAGCATACACTCGCTTAGAATATCCATTTATACAAAACCATACAAAAGGAAAAAATTGCATTGGGTATAAGCAGTATATTGGCGGGGGAAACTTGGGGCATCAACCTAAATATATATTACTGGCCATTCACAGCCATTGTGAGGCCAATAATTGCATAAGCCATTGTGAGGCCAATAAAGCCAACCAGAAAATTATGCAACCTTCAAAGGACGGCTTGCCTCATTACAACAGGGTTAATATCGTCCACATGGACTTGCTGTAGGCTACGCAATATATAGAGCGGAGTATGCGCCCAAACTCCGAAAGAAGTTTAAATTTAAGGAATTACGCCTCCATTTTCCAAGCTGAGGTATACGCCATTACGGAATGTGCAGATATCAACCTCTGAAAGAACTACGCCAACCATCGCATTTAAATCTACTCGGATAGTCAGGCAGCTCTTTTGGTACTTGGTTCGGACACTATCAGTTCAATGTTGGTACAAAACTGCGTGGTACTTTTGAACTCACTGGGCGAAAATAACAGGATAGTTCTGAAATGGGTTCCCAGTCATGTAGGAATCGAAGACAACAAAAAAGCCGATGAATATGCAAAGGCAGGATCAAAAGGAACGCTATACGATACTGAATGATACTGTAGCGTAACAAAAAGCCAAGCTGCTTAGAATGCCTAAAAACCTCTATATAGAATAATATTTTAACCATCGGAACAGCACGCTATGATTGAATCATTACAAAGTGCTAATCAAATCTTACGCGCGTAAGACTGCCCAAGAGGCTTTAGCGCTAAGCAGGGGCAGCTTACGCCTACTGCTACTGGAAAGCACTCACAGATTATTGTGGCCTGAACAAACGCATGTTAAATCTCAAGCTCCGGGATACTAAAGTGTGCAGGCTCTGCTTATGTCAAGAATAGCATTGATTATATTCACAGATCTAACCTGACGGCCGAGTCAGTCGAGACACATTTTGAAGTTACCAAAGTGGAGCTCATATATTCAGTGGAACTCATATAATTTGATGATAATCATTATCAACACATCATGTCTCATCGATAACGATAAATTTTGCAACGAGCTTGAGAATCTTCTGAATAACAACGTCAAGACAAAATTTTAGTGACAAGAGATGTGAATAGTAATATATGATTCAACTAAGTGCATAAGAAACTGCTCTGTGACATCCTATCCAAGAACAATTTATCTTGCTTGATCGATTTTCACACCAGAATACACAATGGCGCGGGGAGTAAAATAAACCATGCGTATTCAAATATTCTGCGATCGCGAATAAAGCCAACCGGGATGCAGACATTGATATGCAGATAAAGATGAACAGTTAGTTTATCTGGAACGAAGCGGAAGCGCCAGTGACAAAGTCCGTCCCTTTATCTCCAGTAGTAGCAAAACGAGACGGGGAGAGAGATGCATCATAAATCAGAGACTAAACAAAGAGAAAAAATACTGACTTATAAGTGCCCCTTAATTTTATAAATTGTTACATTATTGAACTTAATATTCGTTATGATAATAACTTCAAGAAGTAGATAAAACAGTAATTGGATACGTTTGTGTTACTTTTTATAATAATATTTCCCCCACTCCCCGGCGAAGGCAACAACCTCTGGCTTCTCAGCCGGACTATTCGAATTAAAAAGGAGTCGGTGTCATGTTATGGACTTGCTGTATTGAGTATATGTAGTAACCTATATTTGAGATCAGGAAGAGTAACATTTCGGAGTTGCTATATTCTTGTGGTACAGAACCGAGTGCGTCGACCGCATTGGTAGACGGCCCCCGGCCGCGCCGCAGACGCCAATAGGGCTGGAGGACGGCGTCTCGGTTAAAACAGTCAACAACGTTTAACGGCAGTTTATATAACTTTGCCGGAATTACCGATCGTAAATGGTCGCCGATAAACGTCTTGCACGACTTGCCAAAATCCCCCCTAAATCGGGAATCCCCTCCCCACGTTCCCCCGCGTAGACCCGCGAAGCGCGCGTTATGAATGACAAAAACAAGGCTGCGGATCCCGTAATCCTACTGCGGATATTCAGGTGTGGTGCTCACCATGCTGGTTTCATAATATAATCCATAACTTAGTTACACCCAAACGTTCTCATGGTCATCCGACCACAATTCACAAGCACAGTTTCTGCCATTTCTAGTAAAACAATCGTTTACACATAAAATACTTATTCTAAACTTCTGAAAAAAATACTCAACATAATAATAACAATAATATTTTTAGAAAAAACAAAATTACATAAAAAATAATGAAACCAGATCATGCTCCTTACAATCGTTAACATTACATACTCATTAATTAATATTAACCTTCAATTAGGTCCGTCAAAAACGACGTAAGTCGCGCAGGGTCGGCAGTTACCCCAATATGACGAACATTAAATAAAAAATATCATATAATCAACTCTTATTATTCTCTATATACTTAGAACAAAATTGATGAACTCAAACGGAAAGTAGATGAATCTAACTTAGAAATGGATCAAGCCCTCGCTAAGGTAAAAGAATATGAATATGAATCTAAGGGGTACACGTAGTTATATGAGTGTGTAACGAAATTTCGAAATATAAATGCTGAGCTTCAGAAAAAGCAAATCCTGCTGCCATTATTATGAAAAGATGCAATCAAACCAAATTTCAAACGAATCCTCTGAATGCAATAGAGAAGTCTTTGAATTGTGGCAATGAGTCAGAGATAAAATATGGAATATAAACTTCTCGAGACTTCAATTCCAAGTAGAGACAAACAAATTGAAGAATTACATAAGCTTAAGACTTAAAAACAATCAATCGGTTGATAATACTTAAAAACAATCAACGGATAGCGATAGCAAATATATCTAATATTAGTCATTTTAGTGAATCTAACACCATAAATAAATGTTAATTAATAGGAAGAGGGAAGATAACAACAGAAAACGTAAAATCTTCGAAATCTGACTCCAAAAAGTATAGATGAATACATTACTGAATAATAAGGACCGTCAAAAATTACAAATTACCAGATTAAATAAAATACAAAAAGAACATAAAAAACACTCAGTACTATTTTAACCAATGGAAGCTGCAAAAATGCGCCTTGAACTACCAAAAATACATTGATCAATAAGTGTTTCATGTCAAGAGACCCTCACTGTCTCACTTCGGGTAATAATACGGCCCTATTACTTAAATGCACATTATAGATAGGTACTTTGCAAATCGACAAGAAACATCAGTGACCACCAAGAAAAACCGCTCAATTTAGACGAACTATTGAAAGTATACACTAATATGGTCATATTTTCTATTCCATACAGACTGAATAATGCAGATGCAAATTATGCGATATAAACATAAACGCGGCATAAACAAGAATTAGCATAAAATCACAACCGTATACCCACATGCGAAATTTATTTGGCTCACGTATCATTTAACTGGAAATGACTACAACCAAAAAGGTTCTATGATAAACTCAGAAGGTAAATGTGAAGTGACTCAATAATTAACATTTTTGTTATAATATGTCAACATTTTTTTCTATGTAACTAATCGGATCAATGTGTCTGCCAATAAATCTAGAAATGGAATAAAAGATACGATACTATCAAGAAAACACGCAATGTATGACAAGTATTATTTACCTCAACATTCATGGAGCCAGCAAGAAATCCTTCAAGAAATCTTGACTGTAGATTATGACAATGTACTTTCTATTTAAACAACTATATGCTGGTAAGCCACTCCTCCAGTCCCTATAGGACTGGCCATATTCGGAGTGGTAGCTGTATTCTTTTGATGTGAAGTAGAAGATAAAAAATACACAGATTGCAATATTTAGTACACCACAAGACTAAAAA
>JAOPUG010000116.1:6497986-6509315 GCA_027564375.1 Micropterix facetella
CTTAGTCTTCAACCACGCGTGCGTATACGGGTACGTCTGCTTATACACGTATGACTGCCTATACACGGCAGTGCTAACAAAAAATTCATTCCACTTCTGATTCCTCAAAATCACTGCCGCGGACGCTACGGCCGCCGAACCGTTACGTTTCGCATACGTGTCATAATACCAATACGAGAAAAGAAAATACGCGTAAGTCTACTTTTTCGCGTATCATACGCGAAAAAGCAGGCGTACGTGCCTAGAGAATAGGCCTGAATGGCGGCGCGAATGTAGCTGCAGATAGCAATAAAGCTGAGTACACACCGCGAGCGAAAAGGCAGCTTAAAGAGAAATTAAATGGAAGAGATGATTGATCTAGCTCCGCTTTTCAGTACCCACCAAGAAATGCTTTTAACAACTTAGCTCAGTGACAATAGTGGTGTATACGATCGCGATAGCCGTGGTTCCGAATTCGTTTAGCGTATTTAAGTTCTGAAAATGAAACTGATCATGATTTCAAAAAAGTAGGTATGTGTATTAATGAAATTCCGCTGTAGGCGAAATAGAAAACATCGATATTATTGACGTCTATGGTTGAAACAAACTTTCAACAATCCGATAAGCTGTTTTTGGGATAAGGAAGGTCGTGCGAATGTATAGAAAGTTCTTGCAAACTGACTAAATAAAGAATGAACAGGGGTAATGCCGAGCAGCGAACCATCAGTTGCTCGTCATCCGCCCGAATCGCTCAGATCAACGAGTCGGGAGATGTTCGAAATGAGGTAAAGCTGGCCCATTTTCCTTCGCTCACTCCACTCTTCTCAGCTTCTTTCGTAGCAAGCACGGCTGCATACAAAACGTACTAGACCGATTTGAAACAAGTTCGAGAGAGCTAGCATATTTCCAGCTCACTGTGGGCACCCAGCTTAAAAGACATGCAAACATGTTCGCCGACACGCACTGCCTTTAAGTGAGAAGTATGTGATTGGTCCAGTAATTAAAAAATGGCGGAAGCAAATCGCATGACAGTGAGATTTTTCATTTAGTAGGTCTTCATTGGATGGCTGTTCCATAGCATCAAAGTTTCTCTGTGTGTATCTGCTGATCACTTGCGAGGTAGGTCGGCGAATAACGGAGAACGGCTACTTTGTACTGTTAATTTCACGCCTAATGCGAATACGAGAGGGGCTGCAAGAAGAAGTGAGCGGATACTGGCAATTGTCATCTCAGAATGGAATCGAAGACGCTTCCGGTCACGGTCAATACGAGAGAGGTAAATGTGCCCGCCATAGCAGCACGCGGCACGCACTTTCTACAAGTAGGCAGCGTGTGATGATTGAAGAGCGGTAATGAATAGTACGAAGGTTAGTTTTTTTATGTGATAAATATTGATATGATTGCTTTTACCATGATTTTTGCATCAATTATTCACTACACGTACTTGTCGATCCCGTGCTATCATTTGTAGAGCTTGTTTAAGAGGCTTTTTTCGTCATAGCGTAAGGCTGTCTCGTTAAAATAGTTGTCAACCACTGGTTGACCGAATTATTTTTGCCAGGAGAAGGTTCAAAATTCAATCTTTGATTGCAGTGGGCGCGGATCATTGCATTGATGCATTGATGCATTCCTGGATGAAGTTTTGATTAGGGTTCGTCTCGCACGACTAGGTGCCTAGCAGCGGTCGATCGCGGGACTGTAGCGAAGTACATATTCTACTGACGTCATGTTACGCCTGTCGTTAATTCAATGATGTGATATCATCGAGGTATGTCGAGTTCCACGCTTGAGACAAAGGAATTCGGATTGTTGTTGACATATTTGTGTAGACATTCTTAGTTGCGGTTACACAGTATGGTTATAATAAATCCGTGGAATGATGGAATCAGGTCAATTAGAACTAATTCAAACTTCAACGGCATATTTTGTATGATTTTTAAAATGATGGCCATACACTATAAGCCTCCAAACCAAGGATTTAGATTACTGAAAAAGAGAATATTGTTGCTACATTGTTATATAAACATCAATATTTTGATAAGAGGGTCGCTTAAATAACTGCTTGGGAGGGGTAGGGGGGTTGATTATCCAAAGTCTTTCTCCGTTGGAAATATCATATTTTTCAAGGAATTCCAGCATTATCTTTTAACTACTAGTCATAATGATAATATTATTTAATTGATTTTAAATTGCTGCAACCCACCAAAGTCCTCCTTATCGGCTAATCGGCTAGAACTCTATCATTCCCTTTTACGGTGGTAATAACAATTACTATTAATGATTTGAAGATGCATGATAACATATTAACGAGCTTCAATCTTCCTATCCTAAACCACGATTAAGGACACCCTCTCCAAACCCATTTCTGATTTAACGTCATATTCAAAAATGGATGCTAATCTGTTATTCATAGAAAGAGTTTTTGTGCCGCAAATATGAATTCTTCCCTAAAGAGAGTTTTCGCTCAATTTACTTGAATGTTTTCCCCGTCTGCATTAATAATCTCTCCAAACTCGTGTTTCCGAAGGGATAGCATAAGGCTTGACGCTTTTCGGGCTCGCTCCAAATGAAAGGTGTATAATTACCTTTCGTAATTTTCAGCAACGCTTCAGTCGTTTTAATTGGCAAATAATAATTCCTTCGTTAACGACAACTTGCAGCCGTGTTTAATTAAATCGTCAATTAAAATTTAATTGTAATCGTACATAAATGCGGCGAGCGATCAGTGGTATTCTTGGATATTATCAGTCCATTTCCAAAGGTGGAATAATAGTGATTGTAATTGTTTTTTTATTATGTTATACTTAAGTTTAGCTTTTGATCTCGAGACTGATACACATGGGTATTCTGGTTACCTAAATGGTAGTTGCCTCGACTAAAATCTTTAAATGGTCAATCAGTATCAGTATCAGTATCAATTTATTCATTCCAGATATACAATAAAAGCATGTCGTAATAATCACTTAAAGCTAGTTGTCATATATTGGAATTCGTCAGTTTTTGAAAATTTACATACATTAAATTATTTTGATTTTAACAATATTAACGTCATTATAAAAGAGATGTAGTGTAATATATCTAACTGCAACATGAAAAAGTAAAGTTAATTTGGGTAAGTCAAGGATTACCAATCACGGGACGGGCCAAAGTTGCTGATGAATATCGCTATTTTTTCTGTTATTATTACTATATTCAAAATATACTTATACTCTCGTGAAATTGCAAATTTTGAGTAAAAAATTACGATTTTTATTACTAGTCGTTAATTATCACTGAAATTTTATATTATTAGGTACCTATCGATCATTAATATTATTGATCTATTAATTTAAAATGTTTCTAAAATTGGAAAGGGATATAGCTAAATTCTTAAATTGAGAAATGAAATAGACGGTATTATATGTTTTTTCTGACGTATCTCAATGTACAACACACGTATCAATAAAACTTGTTACAATCTGAGATGAATAAAATGATTATGATTGTAGTCATAGTAGACGTGGAGTTGACTTCGCTCGTACCCGCATAAAGAGTCGGTCATTTCGTCAACGCCAATAGTTCTTTCGTGAGTCGGTTCCTCTGCGATAGAGAATCGGTCTTTCCGATTGTTTTCAATTCATTCTGCGCCCGGGCGCAATAACAACGGTCGCGGAAGCAATAAATGTTTCCTATTGATAATAACAGACAGCGAAACAAGATGTTGATGTCTTGTAAATATCTTGGAATATTATTTCAATTGGAGGAGGAATTGAATTTCTTCCATGTAGAGGAGTCGTGTTCAGAACCCGGGTGAACCCGGAATGGTCCATCACTCTTGTGCACCGTCGAAGTGGAGTCGAGAAACCAAACCTAACTTGCTTTCGCCTTGAAATAAATGCGATTAACATCAATCGACCGAGTAACGTACATAAACGCGAACGCATCCCATCTGGCGAAACATTGTCCCGTGTGCCTGAGAATTGGTAAATTTATCGGGGCATTGTGCCTCTCTATCAGCGAGTGCTTGTCGCCTAACGACCGACCTTTATGAATTTCCTTCCCCTCTCTCTCTCTCTCTCTCTGACCCCCTGACTCGATGGCGAGGGGTGGCAAAAAATTCAATCACTCAAAGGCCGTAAGAGACGTCAAATTAAGCCCTCCTGTCAGGAATAAATTATGCATGAACATATACAACCTCTTTATTCTCTCGACCTACCATCCTCAATACAATATCATGCGGAATTACGTTGTATATTGGAGAAATATATGTATCTTACCTTAGTGATTTTGCCATACATTATCATTAATTTAAGAAAATTCTGAATAAAAATTAAATTTACCTCACGTTAAAAAAATTAACGCCACTGTATTTTTAGAGAACCTCGCCCTTTTGTTAATTTGTTGTGTGGGGCTCTTTTAGGGTATAGTGAGCCTTGTATCACTGAGACCATTACTGGTCTATTGTGATTGCCACCTACTTTAGTCCGTGCTATTCTAGCGACATTTAAGAACCGCATTAGGCTTTTCGCGCTGGATTGTGTTACCTCTTTAGCTTGGAGGCAGTAGCCACCCAGGTGAGGGTATCTTTTACTCATCAGCTGGCCGCATTAGCACATGAGGTTAGGTGAATGGGCGCTTCCTCTACATCTTGGCAAATCTGCTCACTCAAGTATCACGGGGTTTAAGGTTGCAGATGTGTATGGTGAGGCCACAATGCGCTGTGAGCGCCCTCCCTAGCATACTTAGATTTTTCGTATATAGCGCTGAGGCCTGATCGACTGCTTTACGGTCATAAGCTTTGAATAGTGCATTCGAATTATTGACATTTTGCTCAAGTGGTTGAAGGATTGTTCTGAACATAGTTATTTGAGCATTAGGTTTGTTTGCTTTTGGTACGCCACGGCAAGGCTCAGAAACATGTAATGTTCCCTTTGCCCTAGCCTTAGCAAGTTCGTTGACTTTTTAATTTCCTTCGATTCCTGCATGACCGGGAACACATCTTAAACCCTTTCAACCCGTGCTTTTACGAGCGTTCATCTAGTACGATTTTTTTTTTACTAAGAACTCCATTTCTCGGAACTAAACCGGCGCGCATCGATCGTGCGTTCGACAGATGCTTACGTAAAAAAATACTTTGCCGCCACCTGAGCCCATAGTATCGCCTTAAAGCTCGTCAAGGATGATCGCGTTTTCGACGACGACAAAGGCTGAAGTAAGTATAAAAATGTATTATTTTCATACAAATTTCAATGATAGTTTCGACAAAAACCAATTAATTGTTAGTTATAATTAGCATATAAAGCAGTAATTTTAACGAAAATATTTTTGTTGTTGATATTTTTTTACGTATATCTATGAACTCTTGCTAGTGCGCTCTGGGTTTTAATTGACCCAAAGTCTGTATGATTATTTTAACTTTTATGAGTAATATTTCAGCGTTTGATTTTATAGTTTGTCATGAATATGAATAACACTTGTGTTTATTTCAGAGAGATTATTAGACGATGAATTGTTAATAGAGTTGCTTGGAGTTGGACAAAATAGAGATTTAGAAGGTTTCTCAAGCGACGATGAAGACGAAGACTTGCTTCGTCCCACCATAGCTCCAGTTAAAGACAAGAGATATGATGGCTATGATCATATTCCGATATTCTATGACATTGGGAGCCCAAGGTATTGTAGACACGAACAGTGCGTTTCACGTAGTAAGATTACCTATATTAATCTTACCTATAAAGAATGGATGAAAATGAAAAAAATCTTACTTTTTACTTTTTTACATGTTATTCATGGAAGCAGTCCTTGACCATGGACAAATACAAATAAACATTATACTTTACGCAGTGTTGCAAAGTAAAAAGTAAGATTTTTTTCATTTTCGTTCATTCTTTATTTTCATAATAAAAAAACCCTCGATTATGAATTATATTTTATGTTTTTACTGCCTGCTTATTTTAGACCTGCTTTTCCAAACATACAATTGGTATTTACTCCTCATTTTAGGTATTTTTAATCAATTTTTAAATAATAAATTATATTTACGATTAATAAACGCACGGTAGTTCGTTGGAACAACTGAAACTCCAGCTCACGGTCGTGCAAGGTAATTTCTAACTAAACTGTGGTAAACGATTTTTTTTATTATTTTTTCCTAACTCGGAAAACCTCCAAATATAATATTCTATTGATTTGAATGTAATATTTAATGCAAAAAATTCGGGGTTGAAAGGGTTAGAACTACCCTGTTCTTTTCGCCTAGGAAGTTCAGCAGTGCCACGTAGTTTTGCACCAGCTTTGAACTGATAGTGTCCGAGGCTGGTGCCATAAGAGCTGCCTGGCTATCCGAGTGGATATAAATTCGGTGATTGGCGTAGTTCTTTCGTAGGTTGATATCCGCTTATTCAATAATGGCGTATACTTTCGTTTTAAAGACGGAGGCGTATTTCCCCAAATGTATACTACCTTCAATGTTTGATCGCTCTCCATATATTCCGCAGCCTACGTCCCAATTTGAAGTCCCGATTTGGAACAATCGGTAAACCATTTAAGGCTACTGCAGTTGGTATTTTAGATAGTCGTATATGAGCGGCAGTTCCAATGTAAAAAGTTTTTCAAAATTCAATAATTGATACATGGTACCTGATGTGAGAACCCCAAATACGAGCATTAATGATCATTGAAATATTTTTTAAATCCCCCAATTAAATTAGATAACTTGTAATATACGTCATCTACGATGTACGCAAGGGCTTTTGAAAACCTTCTATCAATTTTTTTTTAAATATTTTGAATGATAATGTATAATATTCTTTTTCTATATCCTCGATCAATACATTATGTATGTAATTCGAAGAACCAGACATGTGTAACGTGCTTGTAAGGGTGTAACAATTCCGGTGAAGGAAATGCACGGCTTTTAGGAATAACGGAATTATCCATCACACCCAGTAGAAGCAATCTACTGTACCCGTGGGATGACGAATTTACATGCATTAGCAATGCTGTAATAGTGATGTAGAAGCAGCAGTTGTAGCAGCAGGCAGCTGCCTACTGTAGCAGCTGCTACAACTTCTACAACAGGTTTCCGCAGCAAGAACGGGGCGAACTTCCAACGGCTGGGCTGACAATTTTCACAGATGATCTGACACGGCAACGGTAAACTACCAGAGTATTACTTTATAAATTACATGCGCGGCCAACGCAATCTACATAAATCGTATATAGCATAAAAGAAACGTATATAGCGTGAAAACAGAAACGCAATAAATAAATACACTTTAGTTGATGGGTTAAATTTTATGACTGAAAATCGGAAATTTTAAGCCCATGACAAATAAAATCTTCTTTTTTTTGGTATGTCAAAAGAGCTGTGCTCACTCATGCATGGCCGAATGAAAGCTGTTTGAAGTTGTATTTGGTTTAAGTTAAGCAGATTTAGTATATGTCAACAGCTATGAGTGAACCCGTCCACCCCGGAGCGTTTCAGCGTATCTTATCGCTATATCACCCCGAGACATGGGGACGTAGACAATCTACGTATCAAGCTTCACCACTGCCCGCCAGAGGCAAACACCTTGCGGCGAGGCACAGGGAAGTATTACCATGCAGGCCGGCTCACTCTCTGACTCCCAGATTGTCGGATTCCTCCGACTACCCGTCTGGTTGCAGGCTCTACACCAAGCGAGCAGCATTCCTTACTGGAATATCGCAGGTACGGGGCATCCTTCACTCGGCAACTTTCACCCGAGATCGGGTGGCCCACATATCGTTTCTGATATGCAACTTGATGTAACTACTTACCCCTGCTTTCTTAAGAAGCATACAATTCTAAACTCCTCCAAGTAGTAATAGCACGGCCGGTTTGCCCGCTCCGTGCGCCAGCTGTCCAGATCAGCCCGAGTTTCCGTCCCCGTATCCACCGCAAAGAGAGTTCACCAAGTTGGTCCCTTTTCGAGGAGGCTCCCGAATAGGAGCTGCCTGAGAGCTGGGCCGTACAAGGTGATATATAACGACCATGATAGCACAGACTACACGGAACCATTATGATCTGGCTAAGTTAAGCAATTAAAAATAAGTTAAGTTGAGTTAGTTGGTTAAGTTAAGCATTTAAAAATACAATAAGGGCAGTTCGTAGGCCGAATTAGTTGTCAAAATATCGTTTTCTGTCAATTTCCAGAAAGAATTATATGAGCCGTATAACAAAAAAAGATAACAAGATGTCGGTCGTTTAATCAAAAAGGAGTCGCTAAAAGCGTTGAGAACCCGTTTTAATTTATTATTTTTGTTTAGTTAATGTAAAGCACGTGATATACATGAATGCATCATTTTGAAATAATCGCATTTGAACCAGTAGGAAAAAAATAAAAATTATCTTAAATTTCATTTAGTCAATGCCATCTAATTAAGCCTTATTAGGTAACTAAATTCTTAAGTTAAGAAAAAAAAATGGGAATTATATATTTTTCCGACATATCTCAATTTACCATATATGTATGTATAAAATATGTTACAATTTGAGATGAATAAAATGATTATGAAATGAATTGATCATAAAGAATCATTTAGTCAATACCGCCTAATTAGGCCTGGGCCTTTACTAAGTTAGGCATACAATGAAATGGATTTTATTGCGCAAATGTTTAATTTCAATTTAATAATATATAAATAAAATGAAACACGTGCCAAAAAATCACTGCGTGAAATCTTTATGCCAGGACCCATTCTTTTATATGTTGAATTTTATTTCAATTTTAAGCTAGCTGGCGAGCTGTAATTCCTTAATGGATCTTTTAAATCCTTTAACAAAGAACCCAGCCCTAAATGTTTAATCGCTAAATCAGACGACGATATGAAAGAAAAAAGAGGATTGGAAAGAAAAGTAAACCGTAACGGGGGAGTCTATCATATTGGCAAGTTTACTTTTTTGGCAGGAAAACTCTTTGGAATTTACGTCCCCTTGAACAATTCATCCATATGTGGCAATCGACAAGTACCTGTTAAGTAGGTACTCAATAAAAAGCCCGTCGAATTGCAACATATACAAATTAAGAAAGATGTTATAAAATATTTTAAAACAGATTTAATAGCGTGATGTTGGTGGAGCCCAGGGTTTCAGTTTTGTTTCAAATAACCTACAGGGCGTAGGCGTTATACTAACTACCGGTATTGCTTAGCAAATTATAATGATGGGGCGCTTCTAAATTCCGCCCTGCACACAACACTCACTTTATCTCCTTTCGTGTCTTTGCATTATTTGATCGGCGTTTTTTTATTTCTATGGTTTCCCAGATCATGCGACGAAGGTAAAATTGCTCTTTGGAAAGCACAATGATATATTTGAAACTACATTGGTACGTTCCTCTATTCAATATGTGTACGCAGATCGCCGATTTTTGTTTATGAAAGTTTTGTTTTTGATTTGAAACGATTTTTGTTTATGAATCCCATTGATGGGTTTATCAGTTAAGTGGTAACTGGGGTCAATAGCACTGTTATTTGGATAGTAGGTACAATGAGACCTTGAAACTACACCCAGTGGTTCGTTCCGCTATCCAAGATTCTTCTCATTTAATTTTAAAACAAAATCCATTCAACATAATTTAAAACGGATTTTGAAAAATTGGTATAAATATTATCTTATAAATTATAAGCAACTGCGACATTTCAAAAACTAAATATAGCAGAAAGATTCAACAGGTCAAGATCCAGCAGATTCACCAATGCAGCAGAAAAATGTGATAATATAATAATATTCAGTTGGTCTTTGAAATAAAAGTTGCCGGCATTTAAAGTTCCCATTTTTCAACTTAGTCATTAAATCAGTACCTAAAATATGGGAGTTTTATATAAAATAACGCTGAAAAGGGTACGAAGATCGGCCGATGACGTCACGCGTCGGGGTTTTTAAATACAGCCTAGGACAGCCGGAAGTAGGTAGATCCTCTTAATTTGTACAGTTGTAGTGATAGTTAGGTCACGACGAATAATTACTGTAGATATTTCTATAGACACATTTTCAAATTAAAAAACCATTTGGGTTTGAATTTTTGCTAATGATGACATTTGTGATCCTGACGCAACAACAGCCACTCGCTTTCTCGTCACTTGCCACTCGTCTTTATTAAAATATCGCTATTAAAAAGAATTATATTTCTTTCGTTGACTGTATCGACAGCCGTAAAAAACAAGAAGCTTCAACACGGCGGAGCCTTACGCCATCCCCGAAGAGCGCAAACAATTTATCATTTATCTATTCATCCGCGGATAATGTTGATTTTTCAGCTTTTGAAAAGTACAAAAGGGCGAGACGCCGTACTAACGCAGACAAAGCCAAGCAGGCTGCGCACTGTTTGATTCGCATTCTTAACGGTTCTTAACGACTCCGTGTAGCTTGGACTATAATAGCCATCATGTTAACTTCGCCCGCTCAACGCCTGGGGCAGCTCCTATCCGGGAGTCTCCTCGAAGAGGGACCAACCTGGTGAACCCGCTGTGCAGGTTAATAGACTTAGACCCGGAGATGTCTGGGAGCGTATATTCCCTAAGACGCTGGGGTAGGTGTCGACCTATCGTCACCTATCCTAAGAAAGATGTCAGGTGGCGTTCCGACTAAAGGACGCCTCAAGATACGCGATATTTCAGAGTTACGGAATTCCGCATTATTACGGTAGGTAGAGGTTGCGCAAGCGACGTCGAGCATGGGAACAGATGGCTGGATGGAGAAATCCGACCTAATCTGATAGTCAGGAGGTGAGGCTGCCCGCTGGGTGGCAATTCCCAGTGCCTCGCCGTAAGACGTAAGACTCTAATATAGTAATAAAATCTTGAAGGATTGTAAGAATTCGCCCCCTTTTTACTTCCACACACACCCCCCCGCCTCGGAGTGGGGGGGGGGGGCGAAATAAAATTCTAAAGTGAACGATAAAATATTATTATAAAGTAAGTACAAACGGAACTTCCGTGGCATTCACCGACCAAGGTCGGGCCCATCATAATACCATGTTTAGACTTCTGGGGGGTGAGCGATGGCCTCCGGACTAACGACTGACTGTGGTAGGTTTAGGACAGCTGTCTTGCCACATGTGAGCGTATACCTTACCACCCCATTCACTCCACCTTCGATGCCATATAATTTGAGATGCGGAAATCGCGGTTTTAGATATTTTTCTAGAAAGGAGTTAATTATTTTCCTGGAGAGACCAAGATCCTTAAATAAGTTAAATAGAGATTTGGCTGGGAGGCTACGAGTGCAAACTTCCATCGCGTGAAGGTGAATAATGAAGCCGTTCCGGGTAACGGCATTTGCGAGATCATGGTATTTATTTAATTTGTACTCGTGGTCTTTTGGGATATTTGATTCCCATGGAACGGT
>JAOPUG010000116.1:6605366-6617630 GCA_027564375.1 Micropterix facetella
ACATACAAGAAAATAATCATATGGGCCGAAGTTTGACAAACCCTTGGGTTTTCCTCCTGCCCCAGTTTTTAATTTAATTTCTGATAAAATAACCGATACTTAAATATTTCATTTGTGTACACAACTGTGGGTAATACTATTTTAATATTGCAGACTGAGTGTGTACTGAAATAAAACAGACCTCTGATTGTAATAATTCCAGTAGTTTTGTACGTTCGGCTGTGAGTCTCTCTTTCTCCAAACTATCCCCGGGTGAACAACGTGGTGAGATCTCAGCATGAGCTAACAGGGAATCCTTCTCGCTTATATCATTCTGTAGGGATTCTTGCCTGGAAAATAAATTAAAGTACTTTATACCGTGAGCATCTCGATGCAGTCGCCTAGCAATAAACTAGTATCCAGCGTAGTTTTAGCGGTGGTTGATGGATGGCGATGGCGTACATTTAAGGCGATATTACGATCGATCGAATGAAATAGATCGGGTAAATTTAATAGTATTGCGTCTTTTTCGTCGCCTGAATGACTTGCCATACCACTTGATCATTTATGAGTATGATTTAGTTTTAAACAACGAGGATACAATATTGCCACCCGATATTTTATTGTCGTGTCCCGGCGCCCGGTGGCGAATCACCATATGAGAAACGCTGGTTTTATATATCCACTAATAATAGATATAAGTAACCCAGATGGGACTGGCAAAAAAATATATAAAATCACTTACCATACAAGGAGCAACTGTCGTATCTGTGCACTTATATTTGTTGTAATGTTCTTTATAGTGTCTCTACTTGTTCGAACATGAGTCATCATCTGGCGACATGTCTGACACTTTAAGATTGAAGCACTCTGCAAAGAGTACATTCGCTGTTCCAACTTGCGCATCTATATAAAAAATACAGAAAAATAGCAACTTAACATCATTGCATAAATGAGTCATTTTACTTCTTCCTATCAGTCCCTTAAAGAAATCTAGCGATAACATTTGGCGATAAACTTAAATAATAGATGAAAGAGGTTGTGTTTCAATACAGAATGGACTATTTCAATTCAATTCATTTTAATTCAATATAGGTATACTTTTTCAGGGACGTTTTCATGTGTTATCTACTCAAATGGATCACCGAAATAAATAAAATATATTATAACCTTAAATATATAATAGTTAATAATGTATATTTGTATGACAATAATGGTACAAAAAAATCGTTTCTGATTTTATACAGGGATCCATTCCAGGGAATAAACTCGTAGATTCCATTGCAAAAAATTACTCTTATTATCTTTTGACTTTCAACCTGTGTATAATATGTATATAAGTCAAATTATATTATTTTCCGTTTTAACAGGAGACGTTTGGTGATTGTTAGTGCTTTGTATATGATGCAACTTTCGTACAGCTGTGTAAGAAGCCAGATCCTAACGATTATATGTATGATCTTCACTTATTCATTTTACTTATTCCTATCAGTCACATAAAGAAATCTAGCGATAACTTTTGGATGTAAAATTAAATAAAAGATAAAAAAGATTGCGTTTCAATACAGCATGGACTTTTCAATTCAATTCATTTTAATTCAATATAGGTAAACTTTTTCAGGGACGTTTCCATGTGTTATCTACTCAATGGGATCATCGAAATTAATTAAATATATTATAACCTTAAATATATAATATTTAATAATGTATATTTCCATGACAATAATGGTACAAAAAACTCGTTTCTGATTTTATGCAGGGATCCTCTCCAGGGAATAAACTCGTAGATTCCATTGCAAAAAAGGACTCTTATTATCTTTTGACTTACAGCCTGTGCATAATATGTATATACGTCAAATTATATTTTTTCCATTTTCACAGCAGATGTTTGGTGATTTTTAGTGCTTTGTATATGGTGCAACTTTCGTACAGCTGTGTAAGAAGCTAGCTCCTAACGATTATATGATCTAGATCTATACTCATTATATATAGATCTAGGATCTAGATCTAGCCACAAAGCAGAGTTAGATAATATGATAGGAGAGCGAAGGTAGGTTAGACTAAATTAGGAATAAATAAAATAAATTTAAAAAACATATACATTTTAGAAATCGAGTATATGGTCATCGTAAGAAACTGATACAAGTAGGTACATAAATATGTCATGCGTAAGGAACAATATGTTAAGCTATCAGACATAAACAATTCTAAATAGGATAATTATTTGAAAGTTATACGAGTCAAAAGTATGAAATAGATATAAATAGCTATTACATGACTAAAGCTATGCATACAATTATATACTAGATAGACTATTATATACTAGATAGACATAGACTAATTAGTCTAGATATTATTTGATGAAAAAAAAATAGAATTAAACATAAATAAATAGAAAGTGGATCTTTATAATTATTCTGCCTATCAAATATATTACAATTATAAGCTTTAAAATAAGTAAACCCAAAATTATAATAAGTAATAACCAGATAATAAATCAAACGGAATACGTGAATAGAAAAAATAATGCATATATAATCGTCCCTCCTATGGCCACCTATCGTATCTGACAGTTTAGCCAGTAGCTAGAATACTTCCTGGCCGTTCCCCCTTGTTTGTATCTGTATTAATAAGAAACATAGCAATATCAACCATTGTATGTGTAATTTTATGATTTTCTAAACAATAATAACAACCACTATGGTAATCTTTTGTATCCGGAATTTACGTCTATTGACCTTGGTGAAAATTATATGGGGCAAAAAAACAACATTGCAAACGTATATAGCAACATTAGAGCAACCATTGCAATATTACATTATATTACATCCTATATGTTTATACCATAATCGGATTTAGGTATATGTGTAGTAACCATATTATTATAAATGATATAAATAGATATAAGTAGGAATCAGTGGAAATATTAATATTAAATAAATACTTACAATTTAAAGTAAACTAGAATAATGTAGTGAAAATGTATCATAATATTATCCCCGTGTGTATTTCATAATAAAGACATTTTTTTCATTTTCTCACCGTTATTATTATTCTATTATCATTCATTACTTCGATTATATTCTATCTAGACTATTCCTGAAGATTTTTAATATAAGTTTATTTTTGTAAGTAAATTCTAACTATTTTTAATGTAATTTTCGTTCTGGTCATATTTTAAATTACTCGAAATAGTTTATTAATGTTTTTATGGCATTTTCTTTAGATTTTGATGTACGTAATTAGGCAATTTATTACAATTATGTACGATAAAGTTTATTGATTTTTGAAAACTAAAATTATAATTAATAAAATAAATTGTCTACCTTAGAACAGGCGACTGCCTAGATAGGTTCTGACTATTGTAAATTATCATTGTTGTAAATTGGAAACTAAATAAATAAATTTGAAATTATATAAATACGATCAGATATATATAACGAATATCGCTATTATATCTTCCATTACTCCTATAGACTTTGTATATTGATTTATATTTTTGCTTATACTACTCTGTCAAGAAAGTACCGGGAAATGGTCAATATACTATATTATTAAATTTTAATTAAATACATTAAATACGTATAAAAACATTTTTCTCCAAAATGGATAAAACTCAACAACAAGCTGCGATTAAATTTCTTCGTATGAATAATTTGAAGGTAGCAGATATTTTTGAAGTATCTCTATTATACCACAGACATTAACTGGGTTGCTGAGTAAACACGGCCGTACAAGCGTCCAATGTGAACTCCGACGCGGACGTCCAAAAAGCGACAAGACTACTGAAATTATCTCCATAGTTCACGATATATTATTGGCATATCGACTATTAAAATTATCTAAAATTATCTGAAAAAGACACTGCTGGCATCTTTAAAGAACGGGTAGGTACATCACATCCAGAATGAAGAATTGCATAAGGAAATGCTATTTGTTCGTTGAGTGCCGCCTTGGCTACTCTCGATTAAAAAAGTATTCGAATGCAAAACTATCAACACTGTTTCGACCGTTTTAAATGTAACAGCACAGATATTTTTGTGGCGATTTGTAACAACGGATGAAAGGTGGGTCCGCTATAACAGATGAAAGGTGGGTAACATGATCCGAAAGGTCATATTACTGGTTAATACTATGCTAATGTGTTACACAAGCCAAAGGAATGTATTCAGCAAAATAGACCAGGTTTGGCTCGAAAAAATCATCTTCCACCAAGACAACACTAGGGTTCACACATGGTTAAAATCAACGAATTACACTGCGCACCATTCACCTTATTCGCCTGCCCTAACACTGTCAGACTTCCACCTGTTCCCCAAGCTCTAGAAATTTTTAGGTGAACGGAAATTTGAGACGTCGGAGCATAGATTGACTACGTGCGTAGTAAAGAAGATTATATCGAAAAATAAAATCAATATTGTTATGTTAAGGCGACAGTGAATGTAAAATAAACGAGATCTAATATCATACAAATGCGCCGAACGAAGACATCTCGGCACATTTGTATGAGAAAATTACTATAAAAGTACAGCAGAAAATATTATTTTTAAAATACATTAATATTTTATTTGAAAAAAATATCGATGGTACTGCAAGCTTAATGTATATAGTTTATGTAAACAATACCAAAATAAAAAGACATGCAATAATTTGTAATATTTAATAGTGAAACATGCAATTTAATTTTTTATCAAGAATAACTAAAAAATATATAATTATGATGTAGTCATATACTTTATAGTTATTATTAAAATGCCATACTACTTTTTGGAGCTTCTTGGTCCTGCTATTTAGTGTAAGCGAAGGTTCAAAAATACTCTTAAATGAAAATCTCCCATATAGCTCCCAGATTAATTGTTTCTCAATTTTCCAATCGTTTTGGAAAAATCTGACACTGCTATTTACATAAGAAAGGTACCGTGAGTTATGATTTTTTTTCTGTTGGCTAACATCATCAGTTACTTCACTATGACAGTTTCAAAATTGCCAAAAAATGTAATCGTCAAAATTTATATACATCGTCGACTTAAACTGAGTATTTTCTTGCTAGGCCAGGTACTTATTATCCCGCCTTTGTATAAAAGCTAAAAAAGGTATACAGAAGGTTTACTCATTTCTTTGGTTTGTTCCGCTGTCTATTTTATGAAAGTTTTTTTTGAGCCTTTTGTAAATCAGCAAAAATCATATACAATAGATTGCCAACTATGTAGTTTCAGGAACTGCAATTTTAAGGTCAACAACGATGTTTTCAGAAGAGCTACTATGTAACCACGTAATACCATATTCATCATTGTTTCACTCACCTTTTCCAATGTATTCAATCTCCGGTGCTCCTCCTCATCAAAGACTTTCTCCCTCTCCGTTGCAATAACAAGAGACTGCTTCAGCGCTTCCTCCAACTCCAAAATTCTTTCGTTATGCATGACGTCGTTAACCACTACGCTGTCCTTCGTCTCCGTGAGCAGTCCCTCAAGCTCCCCAATTCTGCTGTCCTTGCTTTTGACCACAGCCAGGAGTTGGTCCATCTCCGCCACGTTGCTCGTCTCCCGCAGACAATCCTCCAACACATTCATACAATGCTGTTGCTCCGACAACTTTGCGTTCTTCAAACTCACCTCATCTGTTAAATTGCTCGTCTTTTCCCGAGTGCAGCACAACTCTTTCGTCAACTCTTGAATCGACTTTTCCTTGACGCTGATTTCCGACTCCATCCTTTCGATCTTTTCGATCATTCTCTCTAGACTCATGAAGTCGCGACTATTCTTAGTGGTCGATTCGCCTGCGACGATTTTGTGTATGCGCTTGAACAATTTTAGCGCCTCTTTCAAGTCGGTCTCGAGATCTTCGATCTTCTTACACTTCTCGTCTATCATCCTAAGCATTTCCTTGTGCTCATCGCAGCAATTTTGGAGAATGGATTCTGGTGTACTCTGTAAATTCTGTTAAAGCGCACACAAAAATAAAAAAAAAACGAAAATAATCAAAAATTTTGTCCAAAAGATAATGGCAACCGCATAGTTCAAGGAGGATAACTTACTGAGCAAGGTCGGTGACATCTGAATATAGATCAAAAATTATTTTCAATTGTTGAATGAAATAAAGACAAGATACTTATAGCAGATAGCAGATACTTATATCCAATTGTTGAATGAAATAAAGACAATAAACATCCAGACAAGATACTTATAGCAGGTTTATTATAAAATTGATTTTTTTATTTGGTAGCTTGATTGACTGACTGATTTGATTATACTGACTATACATTTTTAATAGATAGAATGATAAATGCGAAAATGAGTGCCAACGCGGATTCTCTTTTAATGAAAATTGAGATGTGCCTTTTTTTTATTTTAACCTGCTGTCTAGAGTGAAGCTAAACCAGCGTATATGTATGTACTACAAAAACCGCTTCCGACGAGTCCCAGATGATGTTTAAACAAAGAAACAAATTTTTGAGGCACACCTCTACTTTCTAAAGTATCGTAACATCCTGAATCGACCTTAAAATATATTTTAAACATTAAGCTGGACATTCATTAGACAACAGTATTATTTTAATCATAACATCGATAGTGATAAAACTTTGGTTCAGATTATTTTTGTATTAATAAGGATTATATTACAGAATGAAAATCGTAATATTTAGGTATGTAGGTTTTTTTAGCGCGTCCATTTACTATAACACTAATATCATTATACTTATAAATTAAAATTAAATACAAATACAATAATATTATAATGTTTATAAAGTTGTAGAACTATCCCAACATCATACAAAATAGTCATTTAGAAACATTGTGTTAAAAATCATTGCTAACTCCCCCATTAAAATTATTTAATTAGATAGTCACGAGGATGGGGAACAAATTAGTAAGCCCAAATTCACAACTACACATTTTCTAGTAGGTAAAATATGCAGTCCTTCAATGGAGATGCAGAATCGGCATATTCTAACTACTTACACCATTATTTGCAAAATAATTATGATACACCAAATATATGATAAATGTTTAATATTAGTGTATGCCATTTATTTGGTGGCTCGTAGCTAATTTATATTAAGTTGATTCTACATGAAGAAAATTTCATACATATTTAGCAACTAAAAAAATCTTAAATGAAGTTAATATTTGCAGTACATATATATTTGTTATTGTCTAAAATTTAATAATTGATTAGTCGTACAACCTCAGGGCTGAATCATTTACATATATCCAGATCCGTGTTATTTGACTACTTACATACGTGACAATAATAAGATTTTGTTGCGATAGCGAGATGGTCCAATTTGCGAGAGATCAATGGCGAATATGGCGAGACCGTTCCAACGAAAAAACCATATTGACCATTTCGTATAATAAACATTACAATACAATGTCGTGCATATAGATTAATAGAAGCCATGAAAGTACAAGAGCTAGTTAAAATCACAGGCGATATGGATTTTGTAAAGTTAAATTAAGTTAACGATGACTTAAATTATTTCACTTAATTTATTTTGTCCCATTGTCTAACGATCTAAACAGTGTACGAAAAACACTCTGTCGCCGAATTTAACACAAGCGACTACCAGTGAATTGTGTCGTTCGTTTCTTGGTTCAATAAAGTGCTATGCACGATTGTCGTGCGTGCGAAAATCAATCGATGACCTTTTAAAAAAGTTTGGCTGGAAGATGCTTCTTCGTGAGAGAGTTTGTTTTTAGATTCTTTAGAAGTACAACAAGACATAATAAAATTCTTAGGCCGTTTCCTTCTTTGAAAAATAGAA
Organism: Micropterix facetella; assembly: GCA_027564375.1. Lineage (NCBI taxonomy): Eukaryota > Metazoa > Arthropoda > Insecta > Lepidoptera > Micropterigidae > Micropterix > Micropterix facetella. Next base: position 6,613,114 of record JAOPUG010000116.1, read on the forward strand.
CTATTTTCATCAGGTGGAGTAACCCGGTTAATTATTTTAAACATCAATGGAAAAGGTAGAATATTCCTTGTCCAGTTTAGATCTTATGTAAACAAACAACTACCCCATGGTGGAGTATAAAAGCTTCACAAATATGTCTGGTCTTATCGTGTGACTGCTCTATTACTAAATTTGGTTCATAATGGTCTCTCATCAAGTTTATCTTGGGCGATCTATCTTGGCACCTCCTAGGAAATTGACATTATGATAGCAAAAGTTTAAAACATCGTCGAAAACCCAGCCTTGAACCACATTTATATTTTTGGACATAATAATATTGTAACCCAAATCAACTGGAAAAGAGTTTTAGTTATTCATTTTACTTATGTATGGTCAAGGATATGTATCTTGCTTCGTTATCTTATTAATATTCCAACTTGAGATAGTATTGGACTCATAAGACCGTATGAAGACTAAGCTAGACAGGATGAAATAGACACTATCATTAAATTATTCTTGTTCTTCTTCAGGTGTTTTTCCCGTTTTTAGGTTAGATAATTTGATTTTAGGTGCAGATTCCCGGAACAATAAATGGTGCTACCCAACCCTTATCACAAATTCTGGATCCAATAAATTCTGCGGCTTCCTAGGCCTCTCCGTTCTGCTATTTAACCCTGGATAATAACTTGAAGAAGTTATATTTATCATAACGTGACCAAAGTGTTCCAATTTGAAAGCAGATCTAATTATGTTCCCATTTTTTCAAGAACTAATCCGTTTCAACTTAAATCAAACAACAACATATTAGTATCCTTCGTATATCCAGCTCTCAAATGCCTGAAGTCTATAATAAGAGGGTTCCATCAGGGTTCACGCTTCCATTTAATATATGTAAATGAAATAGAAATCAAAATAATCTAATAATAAGTAAGGTCAGCACCGGTAATGTGTGCTGAGACCACCAGAAACACCATTCAGCTGGAGTGCCAGAACAGGTCCCAGTTCCATACCTCTAATGAAGCGGGTCAACCCCGCATCGACAGTGATACGTTGAGGCGGCAGAACGCCGCCACGAAGATAACGAAATGGATTAGCATAGACTCGAGTCTTTGAGGAGAGGATATATTATTATAAAGAGTTAGGGATATTGAAACACACTAGAAAGAAGAAGAGAATGCTTGTCTATTCTGATCTAAATTTGAAACTGAATTTAATCAGAGTAGTAAATGCACTTGGTCCATGGATACAAAACAAACTGGAAAGAGTAATTTCCAGTTGAATAAAATGTCCAATACTATACAAATCTGGAACCACTATTTACAAACAGACTCTAATGATGACGGGATCAATATATGGAACATGAATGCCTGGAAATGTAACCCAGTGTATAAATATAATATGAGGATGTATAACACTATAATATCAGAGCAAAAGAGCAGATGACATGGTTTAACCTCTTCAGTCCAACTTCTTAATCGCCCGTCCACAAAGCTGTCAGTTCGTCATGCAACAATATGTGTAGGTATTATTTATACGTAAAATGATTATGAACATAGTTGCTGGCTACAAGGTGCTGGCATATAAGCATTAAGCACTGTGCATCAAAGGTAATCGTATTTGCCAGTGCCACATTATCTCAAATGCATCTACATGGGACACACTTTCTAATTCAGAGACTAGTATTATTATTTATTATATCTTACTGAGCCTCGGCCATAAAACAATATTGCAGAATTCATCCAGTAAAAACTTATCTTTTGATTCAAAACTAAGCCGCTGGCATCATTTTTGTAAGACATGCACTCGCTTTTAGCAAATCCGCAGCTGAAATAATATTTGTCTATGAAACTAGAGACTGTATACATTGATACATAAAAGGGGCCATTCATAAATTACGTGAGCTCAAAATGGGAGTAGGTCTGGCGAAATCCCACAAAATCTCATTAAAAGAGGGGGAGGTAATGAGAATATCACCTTTTTATTCAGAGAATATATATTATAATAACAGATTAACATTTTGATATACAAAATGAATCTGGGGCATATACAATATTAAATTAAATAGATGTTTAGCTTGTCAAAGATGACTGACCCGCTTTGCTTTTATGCTTAAATATACAACTGACAAATTTTATTTTGGTTAATTTTCCAATATTTTATGAAAAGGGGATATAAATATGAAAAACAAAAAAAAATATTTAATATAATCACACAATATATTTAATGCAATTATTAAGTATTTAGTGGTATGAATCAAAATACATAACATATGAAATAAATTTAAATAATTAAGAATGATAGGGTCATCCTATGACGAGGAGGGGGAGTCCCACTATATCCCACCAAATGTCACTAAGGGGGTGGGTAGAGGGGTCCAATTTTTTACGTCTCATAATTAATTGACGCCACCAAAGCATAGTCGACAGGCTTCACGAATACTTTCTCATAGTTTACGTTTGCAGTTGTCTGTATCTTATGAAGAATCAACAATATCCCGACCAAATCAATTATTATCGTATTTTGTTTTTACGATAACAGTTATACCTCAAATAATATTTTTTTAAATAAATTTCACGCACAGTTTTATCTGATATTGACCAGTCGCTTTGTTTAAAAGAATCATCGACTCACAATCGCACGTAATAATCATAAAAAAAAACGACAAGCCTTTTTTTTCATCTAACAAAAGACAGTATCAGACACAAAAATAAATGCATTGTCAGTTCAGTATCACAGCAAAGTACATCGAGATTGCTAAATTTAAACACTTACTTTATTTTTAAATTAAATTAAAATAATAAAAAAATTACCGCATTCAAAACGCATACATACACAAACACGTCGTCCACGTATAACATGGAAGAAGAGAGCAGAGTTTTTCTTTTTTTTTTAATAAAAAAAAAACACACACACACAAATGCACAACCGCAACTCCTTTAAAAGAAGCTCTTTAGGAATCCGGCAGGTCCAGCCTGGATTTTTGTTAGTATATTCATCAGATGTGAGCGTGAAAAAGTAAAGAAGACTGGTATTAGTAAAATGATATGAGTACAATAAGAGAAATTTTGTTGCAGAAATCAGAGAAAAGTAGTTGTTATAATGCTGGGGCCATACTAAAGACAAACGCTATTGATTATCGCATTAATGGACAATGAACATAGACAGTGTAGCGACGACTTAACGCGATAATTTTTCACTGGCATTGACCATGCCATTTAAGGTTAGGCAATAGATCAGGTGGTGGTATTTTTTGGCAGATCAGAGATTTATTGCGATTATATATAGTTGTAGTGGCAACACCTACGTTTATCATTGTGTACCGTGAGTGCCGACGAGTTCAAACGTGTTTGTTTCCCACCCAGAGCAACTGTTAATCGACAATAACTGCGGCTACGAATTCTATGACTGGATTCGACAAATTTTATTTTATTTAGTTACAGTAACACAAATTATTTAGTACTGTATATCATATCCTACTGTATTCATAAGAGATATTAGCAAAAAACTGGTTCTTGTGGAGACATGAAAGAGTGATTGAGTTTCTGGAAGTATTTCAAACTAAACTATGTTTATGAGATCCATGATATAAAAGTTATAAAAATTGTGGTTCTGAAAATGATGCTTCTGCGTCCATTTTGATTCGTGAAATATTTATCGTTTTTTATTGCGATAATGGGCATTAAAGTGTGGCCACTCAGTTTATCGCGTCACTTTAGGGAAAAATTAACGCCGGTTTTTGTCGCGATAATCGCCATTATCATTGACCGTTAGTGTGACTCCAGCATTAGGTACCATATTTAAAACAATAATCTGGCATGGTTGAAATTAATAAACATGTCAAACTGAAGAATGCCGACAAAGAAGATATTTTTATATAACACAGGATCGTCATAAGTCTGGTAATGTCTAGCTCACCGAGGCACCTATGGCACTGTATGAGCTAATGATAAGGTGGGTGGTCATATTAATAGGGAAATTATGAATTTTGTTACTAATTTGCACATTACAAAGACATTAAACTCCTAAATAATGCTTATTGTTCAGTGTGAAGTCATTAAGTTACGGTATTTACGTAAATAATTTTAAAAAATCAGCCATAGAAATCATAAGAAATGGAATCTACCGCGTAAAATAGTGGAATTTTCGATATTTCTGCGAGATTACATGTTTTGTCATCACGAAGAAAATATCACTTTAAGATCCGATTCTAATGATCACAATATCAATAAACTACGATAGATTGCAAATATTTATTTATTTTGAGCTTTTGTTTCCTGTGTATTTTCTTTGTTATTTAAATGTTTTCAAAATGCGGAACGTCATTTTTTTTTAATATTTATGGTTTATTATTTGGTAAAAATATATTTTTGCATAAAAAGGATGTTTTTTTTAGATGTGTACAATTTACACTCTTACAAATATAAATTGAAATAAAACACATAAAAATAATGTAAATAGCTCTGGGGTTGGCTTTATTTAAAAGATAATTTTATGCTAATAGTGTTTAAACATGATTTCGGGCATATAGGCACCATGGC
>JAOPUG010000116.1:6703047-6714667 GCA_027564375.1 Micropterix facetella
AATTCAACAAGATTGTATAGTACTTAACTACTGATAATGAGATTATTGTACTATGCCGTATTATTTTGAATTTAATAAATTGATTATGATTATGACTATAGGATCTGCCTCCTAAAGTGCCTTATCTGCTAACTGTTTTAAATCACCTTGTGTACCTTTGTTAGTTTATTGGAGCTCCACTAAATATCTTCTCCAAGGTCGTATCCATTTTAGGGTAGATCGGGGACAATAAAAACATTTTAGATAATTATTTTTCTATATCTGCCGTCTCTATCTTGCAACTTGGCTTGTATCTATAACAGCAGCTATGGGCTGACTATCTGGTAGTGAGTACTGAGTGTACTTGTATAGGTACCTGATACTTGGTACTGGCCAAGGCGCCGCATCTTCAATTCTGCCCCTTGCCGCAGAGCATCGCGCGCCGCCCCAGACAGAGCTACTTTTTATGCAATTTGCAGTAATGGCAGACCGCCGGTGTTAATTCTCGAGCCGTTTGCTTTATAGATGTTCGCGCGTAATAACAATTTGGACCTCTTCTCCTCTCTTTTATTCCTAAAGTGCCTTATCTGCTAACTACTTAGACCACTTTGTGTACAATTGTTACTTTATTGGAGCTCCACTAAATATCTTCTCCGAGGTTGTATCGATTTTAGGGTAGATCGGGGACAATAAAAACATTTTAGATAATTATTTTTTTCTCATGATGCTTTGCTACTCTTCTACAATAAAGTAGTATGTATTTAGTATACGTATAATGTAGTTTGTTTATGTTTTTAATATTTGACCTATCGTAACGATTTAAAGAAAACATGTTTCAAACGTCTCCTGCCTGGGAACGCTTGAAACAGATATCGGGGACATTTGCAGTATTATTATTTAATTTGTAAACTACAATGTAAGTAAGTATTTATTATACGATAAAATATTATCAAGCTGACAACATTAGAATCTTCCAGGTTATTTTTTTGTGAAAAAAGAATATACATTTTTTACTGCAGTGCCTTTCTTACTGCAGTGACTATTTTCTCTAAAAGAGAAACTGGATTTATTTCTTATCTATTTTTCTTAATTATATTCAAGGCATTCTAGAATCAGATAGTGTTAGATTTAAATAATATAATGTCCAATAGTTGTCATTAATGGATAATTGACATATTTTTTAATGTCCCCAGGAAAGTGCTTCTGTTGTTCCTAAACCAGATTTTGGATTTTCTTATACTTTTTAAACCTCTAATTACAGCAATCATTTATACATCGGTCACTTGGAAAGTTTCAGGAACTGTCCACTTACAAAAACAATTTTAAAAATATAAATACCACTTTTGAAGATGGAACCCTTTGCTGTAGGATAAAGTTGGTTACAACAAACTGTCATTTGTTTTTTAAAAGTTTACTTTTAAAAATTCGCTGTATGATTTTCTATGATTTCAAGTGTAATTTGACAGCGCAGTAGAGGGTCGCTGGCTTTCAAACTGCTTTTCGCGATAAAGCACCAAGCATGACGACAATTAATAGATAGTTTTCACAATTCAAAATGCGGTCAACAAAAGCATCGATACTGTGCGCCGTATGATCGAAGCAGACAGGGATGTGACCAACGATATGATTCGAGCATCCTTAATCATAGGAATAAGTCAGGCATAAGTAAATCTACATAAACATTTGGCTGTGAGAAAGTTGTGCTCGCGGTGGATTCCACACAATTTGACTGAGGCTCAAAGAGCGGAATGCGTCACTTGGTTCAATGCCATGCTTACCAGATTCAACGAAGGGGCGCGGCATCGGGCTTGCGTTATGACAATGCCAGCTCTCACACGGCCAGACAGACAAACGAATTTTTAAAGGCGAACAACGTAAAACTCACGAGCCATCCTCCGTACAGTCCCGATTTAGCTCCTTATGACTTCTTATTGTACCCAAAAATTATGAACCAATTACGCAATTTACGATTTTTCTCTCCAGAAGAGGCTGTCGAAGAATATGAAAAATATGTCTCCAATATCACCACGGAGGATTGGATTAAATGTTTCATTAATTCCGAAAACTTTTATTGTGGACCTCGTACATTGCCAATTAAGAAAATAAATTAAACAAACCAAATAATTGGTCCAAAAATAAATTGTCACTTTTATAATAAATTCGTCTCAATTTTAGCGATCCCGAATATACTGGGCGAAGGTCTGCAAAGCAGTTTCCCCACTAGGCATGCTACTTCTGTGTACAGGCATCTAAAAGTAACGGGTGATTAGCGGAAGCGATTATTTGATGTGGGGCGACACGAGGCGCTCAAATAATCGCTTGGACGTAGGAATTAGATTTCTAATTGTTTTGTTTATATATTTAATTGTCTCCTTATTTCTATTGTTTTCGGTTATCCTACCATTCTGGGATACTATATATCTGAGTCAGAAAGAGGATGTTGAAGACGGGAGACAAATGTTGCCTCCCGTGTCGGCATTATTACCAGGTGAATTTTATTGCAGTTCTCTAAGAGAAGAGGTACTTATGTTTTTACTCTTAGGTTCTTATTTTTCTTTTTTATTCTTTATGGCAATAACAGATAGATTCCTTTCTGCTAATGTGTTTTCGGAGGACAATATATGATAATTAATGCTTTTCCTCAAAACGATCGAATTTATTTGTAAGAGGGTATTAGGGTAATTAAACACATTTTCACCACTTGCACATAAATGTTAATAATGGCAATGAAATTTTCCAATCAGTTGCTAATTTATTTCTTTTATGAATAAAGATATATTCCTTGTATTTCTTTTACCAGTCTACCCTGGGCAACGGCGGTTGCAACATCCCCAAAACGTCGGATGTTACAAAATTCAAGCGGTAAATTCGCTTTATCTTATTATATAACTAGAGGAAATTACCCGGTGATGCCCGGGTGTAATTTTGTTAAACACCGAGAGTTCAAAAGCAGCGTGTTCAAAGACACCCCACGTATTTCTAGTAAACGTTTGCTGCCGCTGTGCCACCCTTTCTGCAACAGCACATCTGCGAGCTTTAGATTCCTACGCAGTCTCCGCTGCCCTCTGGGACGTCAGATGGCAGCGGGAGCGTGTTGTTGACGTCGATCGTCTGCCTGTATCGGAGTTTCGGTTGCCCGCAAATTGGCTTGCCGCTCAGCTTGCTCCTCGAGTCGTCCTTGCGATTGTTCCGTCGTCTCGTCAGCCCGCTGGGACGCCATATAACCAGCGAATCGTTGATGTCGATCGTCCGCATGTTTCTGTGTTTCAGCTGATCTGACAGCCGTTTGACGCATAGCCTGCTCAATCCTCCTCAGCTCCGCTTGAGCAGAAGTCTAATTTATTAACTAGAGCTCTTCTTGAATTTTTTGACAAATTAGATTAGCGTTTCCCCGGCATCACTATATCTACATATACACTAATATATACACTAATCACTATAATCACCAAACACAATCAATTACATCCAAATTTCAATGCAAATCGGAGTACGTATGGTACAGGTAACCCGATAAGGTAAACCTCGACTGAACAAACTACAGCGCGTTTTTAAATTAAGGCATCGCCATCTATTGACAAAATTCAGAACTGAGGTGTTTTTATATAAAGATGAACTTCAGACATTGGTCTCTTCTATTCTAATATACTTAGTTTAAATTTCGCACAAAAATGTATTCAATGTAAAAATGTATTTAGACAAAAACAATTTGTCTTGTGTTTGAATATTTTCGAAATAACTCTTTTCTTTCGGGAAATTGAAGGAGTTTATATGTGTCAAATAAAAATAATTTAAAAATACCTTAATGATATGTAGCCTATGTTTTAAGTCAGAACATATTCTATCCGTGTGCCAAATTTCATCCAAATCCATTCAGCCTTTTATGCCTAATTGAGTCACAAACATACAAACATCCAAAATTTCACATTTATAATATTGGTAGGATTAATATAATGTAATAATATTAATCATCACAATTCAGTTTTTTAAGAATAACTCAACTCTTTAACATATTTTGATCTATTTCAGAATATAGTAGAGAGGAACGCTCAAGGTTATATTTATATAAAAAAAATCAACATATATCCATTTCTTTCGGACATCTTTACGGTCATAAAGACAAACAGGCAGACACCATGATCCATAGACAGAGTGACGATGCTTTTTATAAATTGTAGAGATGACTCACCTGCCCCTCTCGTCTGGCGCTGGGCTAGGTTCATCTCTAAGGTATGGTGAGGGTGCGCGGCGAGATGGGCTGCGGTCGACGGTCGGAAGACGGGATCTGCCACCACCTGAACGCCATCCCACGTCATCCCTAAAGCCACACCAAAAATTAAAACATCAGTAATAGACTTAACGGAAGAATGAGGCCGGTGCGAAAACCAAAGGTTAACGCCTGCGAAATACGTCGACCAAAGATTGGCGATATGAGACCTTTCGCGCGTCTGCTGCACGAGACAACCTTTCGGCAAACGACGAGCGACCCTCGGGGCGGGCGTGATAGTCAAGGAGAAAGCATTGCTAGGCCACAGTTGTTTTTCTGTATTTCATCTCAATATGATGTATCCAGTTCAGTGTGCTATCTTTATACCTAGATATTTTACTTCTTTGATAACTTTCGTGTCGCACCAAACAGTCATGGTGCTCGGAATCCTTGTTTTTATTTGGACTATCATCAGTGCTGTTTGCATCGCATTGCTGAGTACATTAAATCTGACTCCATTAATAGGTATACCTACTTATGTCATCCCCATATACGATCGTCAACTAATTATAATTGTTAAGCTTTGTGATGAGTGTGTCTACTACAAAGTCCAAGAGTAGAGTTGATAGAACACTCCTTAAGGGCACCCCTTTGCTTTGACAGTCCCCACTTCTGTGTTTTCTGATATTATACACACTGCCCTGTTGTTTAACATTTTTTTGATTCAACTAATGGCGGCTAGATTTATCCCCTATCAATCGTACCAATAAACGAGGTGTAAAAATTATACCAGTGTTACACAAGGGATTTGTCGAAAATATGACCAATAAACGTTTCTTGCTACATATACTACCGATATAACTCCGTTATACCAGCTTAACGCCAAGTAGGTTTAGCAGCGTTATAACACAAAATAGCTGGTGAGTCAAACAATTGTTGCAACCGATACGACAAGTATAAAAACGATATGGAACTTTCCGCGTAATATGTTAATTTACGAACCGAAGAAATCGGAAGTATTATTAAACAAGAGAAAGGATTCAAAATTACATTTAAACTACAAAAACCAACGCAAAAGCACCATCTTTCTGTATGAAAGGAAACTACGAAAGAAAACGTGACGTTTGCCTAGCCACGCCTACTATAAAATAAGACTGGCCTTGCCTAAAATATGGCTTGTCTATTATTTCATGGCAGTTTATGAAATCGTTAAAACTTGTTTATTGGACACGATTTACAACTCCGTTATAACTCGGCTATGGAGGGTATAACAATGCTAGGGGTAAACCCGGTTATAAGAACATTTTTATTGTCTAGGCTGTAAAAGTTTTCAGAGCCTTGTCAATGCTAGTTGAGGTCAATGCCTTGTTATAGGCTCCTTCTATATGAATGAAAATTACACAAGTTGAAAACTTATTTTCTAAAATGCATTAATTTCCGCATTTCAATCATAAATCCTTAGAAACTATGTGGCACTTAGTAGTATCAGGCTTTTAGGATCGACCAGAAACTGATCGCTCAGCCGTCCCTGCTGAATACATATAGTGCTATCCATATATCCCGTGATTTAACGGGATAGGCCCCTGCCGTGGATTACAAAAAAGATGGACGCCGTCGAAAGTACCAAGCGCATTTCGATACTGATAACCGTGTTTCGCTTCGTGGTATTAAGTCAATACATGGCGCGATAGAGACCCTATAACCCAGCAATCTTGTCGCTTGAACGGGAGAGTACCTTGCGTCAGATCCAGTAGTTCTGAATTTGCTGAGTTGTTTACGATGTTAGCCCCATAAATAATCCAAGTTTTAGACCTCGAGCGCCAAACCCAACCTTGTCAAAAATTCAAAAAACCGCGAAATTCTCGACCTTTCTTTGGTTTATGACGATTTTGAAAATTGTTACTGAATATGTTTTTAAAGGAAACTAAATGTGCTACAGTTTGAGATCAGAACCGTCTCTATGGACCTAATAGTTTCCAAAATACAACCTAATAGTTTCCAAAATACAACCAAAATATATCGGTTTTTTCGAACTCAGGAATTTTAGCAATATTTTGATATTCTGTAGGTATATCGACCCTGTCGAGAAGGCCTATTTTATTCAGAAAATGAATCAAATATTTGGAAAAAGAAAACAAAGTAAATGAAATAATCATCTATAATACTTATTTATGAAATTGAATGTGATAATAACAAAAAACAGATGACAATTAAGAACATTTCGCCCTCTTGGAAGAGTCCGGTTCCTCAGTACATACGCAATCATAAGAATCCAATATATATGCCTCCCATTGCATGGAAGGTACCCAATCCGTCTAATCTGCTCACATTGAAAGCAGCGTTATCAAATGTAAATTGAAAAAACGAAGGCTCCTTCAGGGTGTTTTTTTCTGATCGCATGACAGCTGAGGTTTCCAAAAGTGGCGTCTCCTTGTAACTAGCGGAGAATCCAATCGTTGACAATAACTCAACCAAATGTTGTGATACAAATACACACCAGTTGTTTAGGTTCGATATATTTTCCGTTGAACAGTTACCCTGTGGATCTGTGATTTTCTCTGATTGGCGTGGTAATACGGCATTTGACGTTTAATTTCGTAGAACAGTGACAAAACCATATGACTACTGAGAGAATCATGAAAGAACATCTCCAGTGAAATAAAAAGCACAACTGAAAACTGAAATAATTAATAAATTACTTTCCAATGCACCACATCAGGGACTAGGAAACATTAAGAGGGAATGTGGAACAATAACTGATAACAGAGAGAGCACAGATGAACTGATTCTTAAAATACAATAGCTAGGCTATCTATTGGCAGTATCCACATTGTAATATTGGCGACCGACAAAACATGGAAGATCTTCAAACCATGATTGGGAAACCCGAAGAGACATAGTGAACAAAGACATAAACAATGGTGGAGTATTTTACCCTTATAAATCTCCAGGACTGGATGTAATAGTAGCGGACTTACCACAGTGAGTACTAGAATCCATGGATAACCTCTTAATGTATAGATAAATATTGTGCGTTGACAGATAGGCATAGTTAACACAAATAACCACTTGTAATCAGTTATGTAGGTAATAGTTTATTGTTGAGAATACAATATTCACAAGACCAGTAAAAACAAAATACACACGTGTTTGAAAAACCTCGTAACAGTTCCTATGGTAACGGTTGCTATGCGTTGTGCTGCACTTCATGCGTTCGTTACCATGACAACAGGTAAGCTATATTATTAAATTATTAATATATATTTAGGTATTTATACAATATTTAATAGCTGTAACTTAGTATTAATTATATTTTCTCTTTTTCAAGTAAGCTGGCCACAGAAGATTAGTGCCATGCAAAAGGATGATGTTTTCATGTTGTGATATGCTTTAAAATCAGAAGGCTCAGATGGTTAGAGCTTGTGGAAAGGATGTAGAATATAAAGCCGTTGGAATGCTTTCTTTATGGAAAACCTGAAAGGCATCTTAAAGTTGGTCGACCAATACTGCGATGGCTTGATTTTCTGTTTAAAGACCTAAACGCACTTGTAGTATACAACTGGAAGACCAAAGGCCAGAATAGGGTGAAATGGAAAAAGATCGTTGGTGAAGCCGAGACTCATAGTGAATTTTAACACTAACGATGGTGATCAAACAAACGATGAGAATTATACTCATATTACCTGCATCGCATGTCATCGTCCATGCACGCAACCGAAGCGGCGGTGCCCCTAAGCGGTGGTTCTCCGCCGCCCCCCGCCGCGCCGCGCCCCTCATACTCCCGGAGATACAGTGTACTATCCGTGGTGGCACTGCCGCCACTTCTATACCACCGCCACTTTTACCGCTCCACCGCACCGACCAACACACACCGACACCGCACCGCCCCACCACCGCTCCTGGAACAACAAAAAGTAAACATTAAGATGACGCGCGACGATGTATGGATGCAATTTTTAACCATAGCAGTGAATTAACTGATGATGTTAGCTAACTGAAAAAAATATTATACCTCACGGTACTTTTCTTAAGAAAATAGTTATTTCAGATTTTTCAATAAAGATTGGAAAATTGAAAAAATAAATAGATCTGGTACAGGAAATTTTCATTTTAGAGTAATTTTTGAACTATCGCTCATACTTAACAACAAGACCAAAAAGCTCAAACACAATAGTAAGGTATTTTAATCATAGTTTTAAAGTATATGACTACCGAAGAATTTAAAAAATATATGGTTTTTTATTTTTAATAAAGTGCAAGTTTCATCCATTTACTTCGGCCACCATTTACTTTGGCCAAGTCTTGAAATCATGCGCGAAAAATGTTAGTATGCCCGATAACTCGAGTAAACTGCGTCCGATTTAGGAAATCTTTCGTCATTCGATAGTTATGGCTAATGCGCAGAGCACAGTTAATTTTCGGGTATATACGTCCTACGGTTTGTTTTTTATTGTAATAAATAAAATAATACAATTTATTGATGTGTCGAGCGCTGAAGTATGAGGTGATCATACGCGCTGCGGCGGTGCGTTTACATATGATTATGTCATTCGCCACGCCTCGGAGCCCGCGAGCGAGCGAGACGCAGCGCTGCAATCGGAATCGCCCGAGATGTTTAAGGGCGACTAGTGTGACGCGAGCCCACGCCTCGTCATCTCGTATGAGTACCTAATATCGACGCGGAGATTTTTTGAAATCGGACGTAGTTTACTCGTTTGTGCATAGTAACAAATCCTCGTAGGATTGTAAGAAGACTTGGCCCCCTGGGGGAGGGGGGAGGAGTAAATGTTGCAACTAGGTATGAAATGTTATATTAATACGTCGATCGTCGGTCGTCGATCGCAGCGATCATCGGGAACATATTTGGTGGACGAAGACTAACAAACTGAATAACAGTGGGTGACCGTTGCTGAATCAAATGGAGACCAAAGTGGAAAGGTCACCAAATGGAAACCGCGCACCGGAAGACGCAACGTAGGACGTCGGACGTGGCATATGAAAAAGTAATTGGATGAGGAAAACGTAGGACCTGCCGGGATCGCGAGCCTTGGGAGATGAGAGACACGGCTGCTAAGTTAGCCACACCTTACTATGCCTTCTTCCTGTAGGTGACATGAAACATGCTGACTTCCTGGGGTTTGACCACTTCACTATATAGCACGTTGAGAGCCATGGAAACTTTAAATGGAAGTGGTGGATTTGGACTCTCATAGGATCCGTGGTGTCATTCTGAGTATGGTCATCAGACGGCGGAGCACTTCATTTGGACTTACCGATACCGAAGTCGGCGAGTGAAAGCAACTCCCCACCCATGCAAAGGTCTTCGAGTATTATGTCGCATTTAGTACCGCATCACGCATCGACTATGAGGACCACTTGACTACTCTGCATCTCGTGCAGATAGTCCACTGCCTGACTTGGTACCCGTATTATAATTGAAGTCGATCGTATATGATACATTATATATATAGACAGAATCACTGCGCTGCCGCGACTGGTCAGTGAGTTACATTGCACGGAAAGAACTGAGAGGGCCAGTTTTTTCTCAATTATCGCTGCCTCTCTCCCCCGCTCCTCTCTCGCTGCGACGCAAACTCAAGGTTGTATTGGCGAGTGGACTATACTTAGGCTATACTGAAAGTTTCTGGATTCTGATAAAGTATAAGACTTATAATGTTTATATAGTATTTATATTTTTTTAACGTATTCTCCCAGACAATCTATACACTTTTCCATTCTTTGAAACCATTCGGAAAAGCAGTTGGCCCAGTCTTCTTTAGAGGTCTCCTCAATGGCTTCTCGGAACGATATCACCGCCGCTTCTGAGGTCGTGAAGCGTATATTTCGAAGAAACAAAAAGAAATCGCAGGATCCAATGTCCGTACTGTATGGGGGATGCATCAACAGTTCCACGTTTGAGGTCTTCAAAAACGCCATTTTCATCTTAACGGTTACTCCGCTGCGAGGATGTTTTCGTTTTTTTTTTCGAAAACACTCAATCTGCAGTGCCGGATCTTTGGTTCTCACGTAAAATTGTCATGTAAAGTGCCGTTTTGCTAAAAGAAGATGCAATAATCATTTTACCAGTGCTTCGACCTTTCTTGTTTTTCTTGACTTGACTTTCGGCAAATCCTCAAAAGAAAAGACCCTCTCTGTCGATTGAATCTTTCTTTTGGGTCGTAACAGTACCTACATTCAGCTTTCGTCTCCTGTTACGATATCATATACTGCTAATTATTGCTCTCCGTCGATTTTTAAAAAATATTTTATTACAGCCTCCACACTCTGCCGTTTTTGAACTTCCGTTAACTCATGCGGTATCCATCTCGAAACAAGCTTCCGAACTTTCAGGTGTACGTGTCTAATATGTTGCACATAGCTCATGTCAGTAATCAATGTAGTACAAATTTACTAACAAGTATTTTTTATGTCCAATAAAATGAATTGTCGTACAGCATCAATGTTAGTTTTTGATACCGCTATCGCCGGCCGGCCTTCGTGTGAATCGTCTTGGAGATCAATTCGTCCACGTGTGAATTCTTTATACCAGAAGTTCACAGAGCTACGAGATGGGGCTTCATCGCCATACGCTAATTGAAGTCTTTGGCAACTTTCATGTAAAATAACAGAGAAAATCGTAAAAAATCGAAAGTTTTCTAGATTTTATCCATTATTAGGTAAACACGCAAAATTCAAGTTGGCACCACAAAGAAAACACAGACAGGCGTAAAAAATAAAATGTATTCTACAACCAAAAAGTTCCATTTTCTTTAACGCAAGTGGCCAGTTCCAGAAACATTCATTATGACACACGTACAAGTATATGCTTAGGATCCACACCGTATTTGTGTCTTGATGGTAATTGCCGGACGATGTGTACTTTTTTGTTATCATTCACATTTCTATTCTGGTATCCTTGTATGTTTCTGTACGATTTTAAAGACGTTTGGCGCTAAAAATGGAGTGATCAAACAAATCGAGAGCATGGGAAAACGCTTTGAATAACAACAACCAAGAAAAAACTTGATACTCTCCAAGCCTCAAAAGTATGGTGACCATATTAATAGAGACACTGTGAATTTTGGTACTAATTTGCACATTACATCTCCTAAAGAATGCTTGTTTTGTAGCACTAAATGTCACTAACATTTTGTACTTGCGTCAATGATAAACTAATTTCAACAAGAACAATCATGGAACTTACCGCGTAAAATACTGAAACTTTCAATATTTCTGCGAAATTACATTTTTTGTCGTCACAGAGAGAATGATTGCGGTAAGATCCATTTCTTACAACCATTCTGGCAATTACCTAGGACAGCATGTAAATATTTACTAATTTTAGCTTTATATAGGATGTTTTTTTTTAGAGATGTACAATTTAGACTCTTACAACTATAAATTGAAATAAAACACATAAAAATAATGTAAATAGCT
>JAOPUG010000116.1:7086614-7099747 GCA_027564375.1 Micropterix facetella
GACCATTGTCGACGGACAAAAACACAAATGGCTGTCAAATCAGTCCAAGTCATTAAAATGTCCACAAATATGTCCACTCTAATAGCAAAACCAACAAAATTCTGGGATCAAAGGTGTAAAGTCGATAAAAATACGGCAGAAGGCAATACAATACTCAAAGAGTGACGACCGAGAGCAGTGACATGTTTAACATTTCCAAGCATTACTCAAGCATCGTCCATGGGATATTTTTGGCTTGAGCCACTGCTTAAGCATTGACGACACGACTATCGAAACAGGTACTCAAGCATTACTCAAGTATCAGACATCGAATATAGATTACGGTGACCTCGAAGCGCAGCTCGCTGCCGCACAGCCAGGCTTTATTCGCTCGCACTGGAAAAGCGTTTTACGTGTCCTTAGCCATTGTCTCCCTCGGCAGTAGCGTAGTAGGTACTCGGTACCGTTTGACATCACCATAAAAACAGTGTAAGTCTCGCAAATCGATGTAAAGTCGCTAACGTCATGTTCGCAATTTTTTATTCGGTTACTTAGCGTGTTGTAAAGTGGCATGAGACCGATGTGAACTTACATTGTTCTGCGGCCACGTTATGGATCATTGTTACGCATGGTTACGGCAGTTATGCACGTCCTCCTAGCCTGAAGTGAGTACTTTGCGGTTGTAAGTGAGTTTGTAGGATGACACAATCGATAAGCATATCGATTATAGCACGCAATCGAACGTATTATTACGTAACTACCCATCGCACCGGATAAATGCATACATTAATCGAGTATTGTAAACCGGTAAATAATAGGTTCTTTCCTATGAAGCCATTCTACAAAATAAATCAGAATCCATTTTTTTGTATAAAGATGCCATAATGGATAATACATCGCAGGACCTCATATTCAAAATAATACGAATTTTAAATACTTTTATGATTGCACACACGACATTATCCGTGTAATTAACAAATGACAGAAAGACAAGCTAATACTGATTTTGAATTTTATTTTATTTTCAATAACAGGAAAAGTAGCGTTATACATCGGTAACTTTGGTATGTCCCGTGATTGCTATACCCTGACTTGTACAAAATGTAAGTACTGTATTATGACAGTCGTGGACTTTAAAATTATTTTATGTTTCTCTCGCACAAAATACGAATACATCTCTGAGAAGCGTAGGTACTCGAAGTCAACAACAAAGATCAACAAGAATGGCGAAACGGATGAACTACGTGATTCCTAGTGTAGATACAACCTTTGCCCAAAAACAGTTGTATTTCACCGCTCCAAAATATTTTAATACCTTAGATGAGTCAATTAATAATCAGAGATAATCAGAGAGAAGCTTCACTATAACTGCCAACTCAGGAGAAAAGAGACATAAGAGTTCTATGTCTGTTTTTCAGGATCTTGAAGGGCGTCGCTCCGATTATCTTGCAGGCAGATTTAATGCACTTTCGGCTCATGGACGTCCTCTGAGATCTGAAGATAACTAATTATTCTCTATCCCTGGTCACAACTGTGACTTCTACTCATTCTCTTTCACCGTGCATACAGCCCATCTCTGGAATGCTTTGCCGAAAAATGTGAGAACAGCACCGAGTTAACAAGTAAAAACAGACTCAGAGAGCATCTGAAAAATTCCACATAAATTCCCCTTCCCTTCCTCTTTAAACCTCTGCCTCCTTATAGGCCTTAGTTGTTAAGTTGCTTTAGTTTATCGGTTAAGTTAGTAACTATCCGTAAACAATGTTCGCACATATTTTTAGGTTAGCTCTAGAATATTGAAGCTCGCCTTTTCTTATACAAATGAAGCATTTATTATTATTAATAATAATAATAATAACAGGAAAAGTAGCAATATACATCGGCAACTTTGGCCAGCCCCGCGATTGGTAACCCCTGATATCCAAAATGGCTTAAAACCTATTCCAACAAGTTGCTCACGACACCACGATTCCAAAAATACGCATATACGATATGCTTGCTCTAGCTATTGGTCAGATCCTTCTCCAGGTCAAGTGTAACAGGATGCAGCTGCAGCAGTACCTATGGAATTCGGATCGAATTTGCTTTCACTTGGTGGTGCTTATGGTCACTCAGAAAGGCTGATTCCAAAAATACCCATATACGCTATGCTTGCTCTACCAGTTGATCAGATCCTCCTCCAAGTCAAGTAAAACAAGGTCGCACCTACAGCGGCACCCACATGCCTTAAAATATATTCCAAAAAGTTTCTCAGGTCTCCACAATTCCAAAAATACCAATATACGGTATGCGTGCTCTACCTAATGGTCAGATTCTCTTCCAGGCTAATTAAATTAGGATACACTGCTGCAGCAGCACTCAAATGACTTAAAACCTATTCCACCAAGTTTCTCTCGTCACCACGATTCCAAAAATATCCATATAAGCTATGCTTACCCTACCTATTGATCAGATCCTACTCCAGGCCAAGTAAACCAGGATGCACCTGCAGCGGGACCTTCGGGACTCGGATCGAATTTGCCACCTGGTGGTGCTTAGGGTCACCCAGAGAGGCTGCATAACAAATTTGGTGAAGATCGGTCCACGGGAAGACTTCGGGCATACGGACAAACGCACAAACGCACAGCATGCATCAGGCTATATAGTCCGTCCTGCGTAATACTACGGACAGGCCAAAAAACAAAGGCCTTTGGGCATTCGTCTGGAATTATCGTAAGGTTTGTGTTCGTTTTCCTTATTGCTTATGAAACCAATTACAATTTATATCTGTACGATCGCACTTGTAACTCACTGCCAGATGTAAGCAACTAAAATAAATAAATAAATGTTTTGACCTATGCCAATCTTTAGTCATCTCTGGGTGTTTGCGTCTGGTTTATTCGCATATTTGAAACTTTCTCTGGCCAGTAGTCGTTAAACGAGTAATCCCCAGTGAGGCAGTCAGCCGTCCGAAGAGCGGTGGATGGACTCTAAAATAAAAATATGATACTATAATAAAGAAGTGAAAATTCAAGCGAGCGAGAAAGGAGGCAAACATTGGAGCGAGATGGGAAGTGACGCGAATTTTAATTGATTGGTTGGTAGGTGATATCAGCGGATACAACAGCCGCGCGGATACTCATTATGCATGGCACAGCACCTTTCTAAAAATTTCCTTCCAATTTGGAGAAAACTTTGTTTTGATTTTTGCTAAGACGAGCTGTCAAAATATTACAGGGGAGACTTCAAAACCGTTTACAGCATTTATGCCGAAAAGCATTTATGCCGCGTCGCTTCGCATCCAATTTTGTTATCATTGCCAACTTATACATTAAAATGTATGAAATATTTGATAATAATGACAAAATTGAAGATTGGCAACGTTCATCTGCTGCTGCAGCTATGTCAAGTCATTATTACGAGAGTGGCTCAGACCAAACAAGACAGGATGTTTCGTAGGTATCGCTCCCGCGCTGCGTCAGACTGGACGATACTTATTTCCTGCCTCCGTTGAGCGACGCAAGATTATCATTTATTGTTTTAGGCGTTGTCTTACACGGCCCATTTACTGCTCTTAAAGAATAGTAGTTCTTTTTGGGATCAGCCATACATACATGCAAACAGTCCGTTATGAAGGGGCTTATTTTGGGTCATAATGGTTCCTTGTAGTCTGGGCTATGATGGCCGTTATGCCCTTTGGTCGGCCCAGCTCGCGGAGCAGCTCCTATCCAGGAGCCTCCTCGAAGAGGGACCATTTGGGAGTGTCAACTACTACGGGCGAACCCGTCCACCCCGTAGCGTTTTAACGATATAGATCGTTCTATCACCCCGAGGTGAAACGCAGAGACTTAAGGACGAAGACAAATCTACGTACCAAACTCCACCTAAGCCCGTAAGAGACCAACGCCTTGCCGCGAGGCACTGGGAATTTTCAAACCCGGTGGGCCTTCTCGCGCCCTTACTACCAGATGCGGATCAGATTCCTCCGATCCGCCGTCTGGTCACAGGTCCGAGGTCGCTTGCACGGTCCTCTACCACTAAAGCGGTATCCCTAACTGGGATGTAGCGGATACGGGGCGGCCTTTGCTCTGCAATTCTCACCCGAGATCGGGTGACCCACACTATCATATCTATGGATAAGCATTAGAGGTACCTACTTACCCCCGCTGTCTTAAGAAGTGTACACTTTTAAACTCCTTCAGAATCAGTCAATGACAACACGGTCGGTTGACGCCCCGTGCACCAGCTGTCCAGTTCATGCCCGAACTCCCGTCCCTGGGTCCGCCGCAAAGCTGGTTCACCGGGTTGGTCCCTCTTCAGGGAGGCTCCTGAATAGGAGTTGTTCCGCGAGCTGGGCCGACCAATACACAACGGCCATTATAGCCCAGGCTACACGTAGCCATTATGACCCCTACACGTAGCCATTATGACCCAATACTACTAGCATACTTTGAATTCCTAAAAGGTTTCAGACTTTGTGGAAATCATGGTAGCGTATATTTTTACAGCAAAAGGAATCTTTTATAAATGGCGCCGAGAAAGGCGACAGGCCACCTGGACTTTATTACGTATTGCTAGAATGTAAAAATAAGATTCGCAATTTGCCTGTATATGGAAATATTAATAAATAGGGAATAAATGGACGAGTGATCAGTATCCCTCTACTTCACGGTAGGGATCTAATAGAATAGAGTTATTTTATTATTCGAAAGGAATAAAATGTTGTATCGGAAAATGGAAAACGTATGGAATTTTACTGACCACTAAATCATTTAGCTAGTTGATCATCGTTCAAAATACTCCACTTATTCATTGAAGCCCATTATGAAATTAATGTTATCCACGACGCGTCATGACGAAAAATCATTCACTTTCAGAAAGCGTTTAAATCACTTTGAAGCGCCGAATGACGCGCATGGCCAAATAAATAACTAGCGGTCGCCAGGCCAGAATTGGATGACGTGCATACCCGGCAAACGCCCGTGGGCTGGTGCAGCGGTGGACCTGAGGGTCGGTGGCAGATTGAGGCGGGCCGTGCAGTAGCTATGGTGTAAAAGAGTGGTAAAATAAATCGAGAAAATAAATCAACTCAAAACAGTGGCCTTTAATTTGACGAACTAGATGTCTTCCGCATACACTCGATTATGATTAATGTCTCCCCCTGCAATAATTGGTTTTAATTTATAAATGATAGTTAATTAGGAAACGCACATCTCAAAATATATATAACGTTATTTTTTTATAGAGAGCCAAAAGCTTATAATTGCTGGGGTTAATTTTAGGTGTCAGTGCGATACTGTCGGTAGTTGTATAATAGTTGTATACCAAAGCGGGAATGTCGTGATTTTTCCATTGCGTAAAATATAAAAACAATTTCTTGGCATAGAAAACTCAACATCTGCAAAATTAGGCGACTCGCTGGTAGATTTTGGTGTAAATATTTTTGGTCGATTTCGGCGTAAATAGTTTTGGTTTCGGCTAATACCGAATACGGAAATTTACCTCTGTGAACCCACAAGTCTCATCTTAGATCGTCAGCCATCGTCAGAATGAGATGCTTAGCGCGCGGGACGATGGCCCTTTTAAGGAGATTTGGATTGTTATGTTAGTTGTTAATGTTGTTGAAAACCTATTGTACACTAAAGGGTCTATTGCTTAGTAGCAATATCTACTGCAAAACTGTAGGTTTAATGTGACTACTTAGAGCAACCTTCCACGTCTGGATTCAGCCGCCAAAAAAATTCAACCGCGCCCCACCTACTAGCGTGGCCAGCGAACCGTGCGGCGCAGCAATTTATTAGGAGACATGCTGAGAAGCTCCTTTTTTTCTTAAAATATAAGGCTCCTTTATTTTAATTACTAAGCATCTAGTCTAGACCGTCACTTTTGGATCTTTTTAACCCTATATTCATAAACCATATTGTTATTACATTGTTCATAAACATACATCTCACATACACCTGTTCGTAGAAACAAAATTTTTAAACCTGCTGGTATTGTTGTAAGGAAAAGACGATATTTTGTGAAAGCATTTTTTTGAGCGAAGCTCTTTTACCGGGGTTACGCGCGGCGAGAGCAAACTGGCAAAAACTGTAACGGAAGCGCTTGGTGAGACGCTTTACCGTCAGAAATGTCTGGACACCTCCCCTCAGCTCCCTCCAACCTAATTCCCCCAAGATCACCCCAACCCTTTCCCGCTTGTCCAATACGACGGATTAAATTGGATTTTTGTATTATTATTGATGCTCTCTAGCATACTGTAGCGAAACTGGAGTAGATACCGCTATAGTCAGTACTTGGCACGCCCGATAGATAGCAGATGGCAGTGCCGTTAAGAAATTTCTTTAAAATAAACATTGAATTAGTTAAGAGCTTCGCTCCTATCGTGTGTCCCACGACTCTGTCTTTTAATATTATGAATGCAATTTAAAAAATGGATTTCTCTTATTCTGAGTAGTGACATAAACGTCCGTGATATTCCATACACATGTGGCGTTTACTAGAGGTGCAGATAAACCTGGTCAATCTTCATTTTATAAATGCAGAAAAAGCACGTTTTTGGTTTATTTTCAGGCACGTTTTTGGTTCGATTTACTCGTTCATTTGAAACAGTATCACTCAAAATGGCCTTAATGTTCCTTTTTATGCAACGATTCAAAGTTATCTAAGACCTCAATCAGGTTATCTAAACCCCTTGTAGAAAATGTCGTATTTTTATTTGCTTTTGTTGATTTCGAATGCTATTGTGAAAGTAAATGACATAAGACTTCTCCATCGACATACTCGTATTTAGCATACCGTAGAAGTAGTATAGTAGCCATCTCTGGGTTTTTCTACTGCAAAAAAAAACAACCATAAATATATGTATCTCAGACACCTTGCACCTACCTCATAAAATACACATTCGAAAGCCGATGTAGGTAGAACTAAACTGATCTCGCTCTTTCTTAGGTAGGTACTAGAACGCACATATTCTTTTCTCTTTCATACGGCGCACTAAAAAAATCGTTCCCCAAGGGTGTCTATCTAATGTAATCGTATCGGATGTTTAAAACACTAGGGTTAAGGCAACGAGGTATGTACATCAATGGCTACGTGGAGTCTGGGCTATAATGGCCGTTATGTTTTGGTCGGCCCAGCTTGCGGAGCAGCTCCTATTTAGTCCCGAAGAGGGACTAACCCGGTGAATCCGCTGTGCGGCTGACCCGGGGACGGGAACTCGGGCGTGACTTGGACAGCTGGTGCACACCGATTGTTGTCAACGTGTTGCCACTGACTGATTCTGAAGGAGTTTAGAAGTGTATGCTTCTTAAGACGCGGGGGTAGGTATGCACCTCTAATGCTGATCCATAGATATGATAGTGAGGCCATCCAACCTCGGGTGAGAGTTACCGAGCAAAGGCGGCCCCGTATCCGTTACATCCCAGTTAGGGATACCGCTTTAAAAGTAGAGGACCGCGCAAGCGACCTCGGATCTGCGACCAGACAGGGGATCGGAGGAATCTGATCCGCATCTGGGAGTACGGGCGCGTGGACGCCCGCTGGGTTTGAACATTCCCAGTGCCTTGTGGTCTGGTGTTGGATTCGTACGGACCTAGGTGGAGCTCGGTACGTAGATCTTATTGTCATCGTCGATCGGCGCATCGACTTCAAGTCTTTGCGTTTCGCCTCGGGGTGATAGAACCATCAATATCGTTAAAACGCTCCATGGTGGACGGGTTCGCCCGTAGCAGTTGACACTCCCAGTTGTTGGTGCAGACCTTAGAGCGTATATATCGTTCAATGTAAATTTTCAAAGTTTGGATATATTTAATTTATCATCAAATACCTGCATCAATGAGATTAAAAACACGATTCACAGCCTTCGGCTTGATTAGTATTTCGTTAAATATTTTGAAATATTGTAATGCTTATTATGTTTATTACATATACATTTATTATTATATATATATTATACATATTTATGTACATTACCTACACTTTTTATATCTTATTATTACCTTATCATATTATTTATATTATGATATTATTTTATCAAAATTATGTATATTTACGAAATTTATTTCATGTCACGAGTAAAATATATCTAATGACGTCATAATGTGATTTTCTTATACCCTTTATCGAAATTTACCCTATAACGCGTAAACTGTATTTTCTTATTTTGCGCTGTAACGGCATGTCTCTTTTAACTAAGAAAACTTTTAATTGGTCGTAGTTTTACATAAATTGTTTAAATATTAAGTTTAAAAACGCTGTAGAATTTCTGAAAATAAATAAATTTAAAAAATAATTAAGTAATGCAATAAGGATTCTAATAATTGATTCATTTATTCAATCGCATTCTAGATTCAACCTAAGTTTCTTATTATTCTATTGATCATATTTGTCTGATATTTTTTTGGCTATTACCTAATATTGATCCCTTCTTTCAACACAGTCGAATGCGTTACACAAGTCCCAAGTTCTCTCCTTCGGCTCACGTTTGTAGCTAAATTAACAGCACGAATTGTCGGTCAAACAACAGTCGGTTAAGGGGGGCAAGCATTTGTTTGGTCGATACTTTAAATTTGTGGGTTGCTGATTGAACCAGATGAGCAAGCGAGACGTACACAATGCATCGCCCCATCTTCGCTCCCTCTCTCTCGTTCATACAATAATAGATGCGTTTTATTCTGTAATATGCCCGGAATATTTAAGATTTTTAATAAGAGGAGGAACTGCATTAAAAAAAACAAAGGAAAAGTAAATCTATCTACCAGTATATTAATATCTTAAAGCCGATACGTGGGCCATTATAAAAGAAAGATATTAAAAAAGTAATTACTATTTTGGAAAACGGAATCCATTGGCTGTAGAATACATATATTTTTTTATGTCTGTCATTTGTTTTTTCTTTGTGGCGTCATCTTGAAAATTGCTTGTTTACCTTACGATGGATTAATGTCGAGAACATTTTCGATGTAGGTATGATTTTTTTACGATTATCGCTGTGGCTTAAGTTAACTGTTATAATTAATTCAAACGGGGACGTATTAATCTCCAAGATGATACATGCGATGACAGAAACTAACATTGATGCTGTACAACAACGAATTAAATCGAATGAAAACATTACTTGTCAGCAAATTCGCAAAACATTGAACCAACGTTCAATGGCAATGGGCCAAGTGCAGAATATTTTGCACGTACACCTAAAACTTTAAAAGCTTTGCTCGAGATTGATACCGCATCAGTTGAAGACAGTTCGATAACGACAGCGTGTAGAGTGGTATGATAAAATGATTTAAAAAAAAACAACGGATGTTAATCATTATCAGTATATGATATCGTAATATGAGATGAAAGCTGAGTGTACTGTTACGAACCTGAAAGAAAGTGTCAATGGCGGAGTAAATTATTAATTTGGAGGATTTGCTGATGAAAGTCAACAAAGGTGGAAGCACTGATAAAATGATGGTTGCTTCTTTTTTTAGCAAGACGGGACGCTACAAGACAATTTTACTTGAAAACTAAAGAACAGTCACTACAGATCGGTATGTTAACATTTGCTTGTCCAGTGCTTTAGAAAAAGTTCGTGGAAAGCGTTCTCTCAACAGTGTAGTCCTACATCACAAAAATGCATCCACAAACGCGGCTAAGATGATAACGGCGTTTTTGAAGACTTCAAACACAGAACTGGTAACTTATCCTTCATAAAGTTCGGGTCTTGCATCATGCGATTTCTTTTTGTTTCCAAAAATGAAGGTCAAATTTCGAGGTATCGGTTCACGACCCCAGAAGCGGCGGTGATAGCGCTCCGAGAAGCCATTGAGGAGACGTCTAAAAAAAGACTGGGCCAACTACGTTTCCCAATGGTTTCAAGGAATGAAAAAGTTTATAAATTATCAGGGAGAATACTTTGAAAAACAGTAAATACAAAATTAAACATTATGTGTTTCCTTCATCAGATTCCTGACGCTTTACAGAAACTATGGTTTTGTCTATCTTTCTCACTTTATTAATGTAAACATAATATTTAGTATATTCTGAGTCTTTTTGTCTCGTCTTTTGTTTCATGATTTCTCGTATCGTTTTGTTTGATATGCACTTGTCTATTCGTCTTCGCTAGTCTCGGTATCCGTTTCATCCTTTTTACATACTTAGTGCACTACTCTCCATATTTTTGCTTTGTCTTGTGGCAATTTCCAACATTCGTCTTTCGATCATCAATATGTCTTTTGTTTTAAATGTATTCCTGAGCAACTTAAATAAATATAGCTAAGTTGCGTCAATGTCTTCATTCTCCTAGTATGAGTTAATTCGGGCTGTTATTTTCAGAATTGCTAATTGCTTCTTTTTTCAGAATTAATATTGGCTTCTTGTGACAATTGAACAATTTCCCAATGCAATCATCAGATGCCCCCTATACTAGCAAAATAACTATGGTAAACATATACAGTGTTTCATTTTCGCTTAGAACTTTGCGCGAAACACAAAATATTTAGGCATATTAGAAAGTTTGGATTCTGATAAAGTAAAACACTTATAATGTTTATTTGCATTTTCTGATTTTCAAAGTATTCTCCCTGACACTTTATACATTTTTTCATTCTTTGAAACCATTCGGGAAAGCAGTTGGACAGTCTTCTATAGAGATCCCCTCAATGGCTTCTCGGAACGCTATCACCGCTGCTTCTGGGGTCGTGAACCGTATACATCGAAATTTATCCTTAAGTGTTGGAAACCAAAAGAAATCGCTGGGTGCAAGATCTGGATTCTATGCGGGATGCGTCATCAGTTTCATTCTTAGCTTGGCGTCAGTTTAGAACCGCAATTAGCTTTTGCCACTGGATTGTTTAACCTCTTCAGGTTGGAGGTAGTATTTACCCAGGTGCGCATCAGTGGACCACATTACCACAAGAGGTGCAGGGAATCATCTTCTGCTATTTAGCAGAGCCTGCACACTCTAGTGTCTCGGAGTACTTTCCCCATTATGCGTAAATTGCTCCTACTTAGCCCTAAAGCCTCATGGGCAGTGTTACGATCGTAAGCTTTGATGTTATTCAATCCTGGCGTGCTGTTCCAGTTGTTAAAAGACTATTCTACTTTTTGCGACTTGTCTAAGGGTTTTGATTATGTGGAGCATGAAATATTATTACAATTACTATATTATTATAGATTGAGAAATTGGAACATATCTCTTCAGTGAATTGGAACATATCTCTCAAATAGGCCGCAGGTGGTAGAGTTGATTGAAACAATATGTCACTAAATAAAGCTTACTCTTCAGCATTAAATATAACTTGAGGAGTCCTATAGGGTTCTATGTTAATACTAATATTATTTCTTGTTTATGTCAATGCTCTGGTCTTGAATATATTAAACTCTTAATAACCATCATCGTCAATGACATTAGTATTGTATTAATAGATACCTACAGATATAAAATCAGTAGTTATGCGTATGTGACATTGAGCATCGTGAAAGACTGGTTTGATGCAAATAGGCTAAGCTTAAACGTTTTCCAAACCACCGTTCATTTTCATTATAAATCCATAAAACAAATGTGTTATTTAAAATAATATACCTGTACAAGATACGACTCTAACAAAAGTGGCTCCTTTTAAGTAATCAGGGATTATAATTGATGAGTGCTTGAGGTGGGATGATCACGATCACTATCTTTGTAATAAACTAAGCAGGACTTGCTATGCAATGTGTATTTTGCGCAGAATTCACCAAAAAACGAAGGTAATGGGTCGGTTCAATTATCAATAAGTTTACCTAATAACATATCAGACAGTCTACCAGTTTTTTTGTAAGTGTCTGAAAAACTTCAGAAAAGGAGTATAAAACTCAAACGAAAGAAGCGTTGTAATTTCAAGTTAAAACTTTTGAATCATCTGCGTATACCTTAAAAAAATGGATGGTCATTGACAGATATTAAAAATTAGACTTTTGGGAAACTCCAGATATGGCCTAGATCGCGATGACTCCTTTCTCAATAACCACCATTACTATGCACCATACTATGCACGATCCAGGACTTCAATCGTCTCAAAAAGTCTGCGTGAATGCTGATCTCGCCAGGTTCCCGAATGAGGATGGAATGATCCAATTTATCGAAAGATTTTTGAAAATCTGCAAATGTGATATCGATCTGTTTGCGATGGTTGAATGCATTACTTAAGCAGTCGATAAAGTATCGATAGGATGAATGGTGTCGATAAGGTATCGATAGGGTATCGAGTCGTTAAGGTTAATATCAAGCGTTCTCTTTAGTATAAATCCACTTTGTTGAAGGGAAAGCAAGTGCTTGAAATTATTAAAAATGTATTTGGAAGCAATAGACTCCAATATGTTCCAAAATGTGGTCAATATACTATTTGCCAGTATACTAAATTCACACATGATTTATATATTTGGATAATATTAAAAATCTCCCAAATTTAGGGGGAAAACACCAGCAGTGAGTGACATTGTGATAAGAATATATAAAGGAATAGTGAGTTCGCTTGAACATTTTTTAATGAAATAAGGAAGAAACACTGACCTCTGTTATATTAGTGTGACAGACTATATTTAAACAACGTTCTAATGAGGCTATTAGATTGTCGCCATTTTGGCATGGTTAGAAATAGTGAGAGTCCAAGTATTGCAGAAAGTAAAACTATCTAAAAAACGTCTTTAAATGAATGATTACATTATGATTTAGATGAAGTATACATAGGTAAATCAAGTCAAACAGACAGCGTTCGTCCGCTTTGTTACGGAACCCTAAAAAGACTATTCTAAAATGTGGGATATACGGCATATGCCCCGACATGTCACAGTGATAGCACTGTGAAAACTTTGCTAAATATTAAATATTCATTAATGGACAATTACTTGAGAAGCAAGTCATACGTATATATAGGTCACGCAATGCCCAATCATCGTAGAAATTTGAAACGTAGGCATGGCACTTTATGAGGTCACTAGTCTGAGAAAACCAAATATTTTAAAAGGTTTTCCTAGAATATTACTAAACAATGACACGCCACTATAACGATGCCAGGAACGTTGAAATTTTCGTATTTCGTTTATTTTTTCATAAATACAAACCGAGGCAAGGGAAAAACCCAAGGGTTTGGTAAACTTCGGTCCATATGGTTGTATTCTTGTATGTATGCGCAGGATTTTAAGACTTGGTC
>JAOPUG010000116.1:7119296-7133228 GCA_027564375.1 Micropterix facetella
CATGAGCTACGTACAATGGCCCAATCAAGAGGCCAAGTGCGGAAAACAGCCCAGTAAAACTAACTAACTAACTAAGTCGCAATGGCAATTTGACAATAATGCAACGCTGGGCACTGCGCTTTGCCAGGAATGTTACAAAAAATAATCGCCGATTCCGATTCCCACTGACTACTGTTGCACAGTAGATAGCTTCAGTGTCGTATTATTTATACCTACATAAGAAATCTTATTATATGTATGTGTGTAGAGAATGCAGCACCGGGATACTGGGATATCGAAATACCAGGATCCCGCATGCAACATGCGGGACTAATCCCGCACTCAAATTGAGCGGGATCCCAGTATCCCAGAATTTGCATGATTGAGGAGAAACGGAGTTCATATGTGTTACTCTCCGCGCACACACGCGCCAAGTGGCAACTGACAAAAGCGTTGTTTAGATTGCTTATTTGATTGTTATTAGATCGGGGTGTGGGTTAGATCTGGTAATAGCAATCTAGAGGTTTTGCTAAGGAAGGAAATGAATTATTTTGAGTCGGGTGTATTAAAAGGCACATACCTCCAATTTACCTATTTAATCCACTAATGACAGTTGTTCCTACTAGAGTAGAAGCAGAACGAGCCTTTTCCGCTGCTGAGTACCTATTCGGCAAGGTCAAGATCACTGTTTTGCGTAGTTATTTTCACAATAATATTTAATTCTTTTGTAATGTTCAATTTCTTATAATAATAATGTTTAATTCTGTTTGACAAATATTAATAAAGCATTTGATTACTTAAAATTTGTTTAAATTCAGTTTAAATCCTTCTATATTATGA
This sequence comes from Micropterix facetella, assembly GCA_027564375.1. NCBI lineage: Eukaryota > Metazoa > Arthropoda > Insecta > Lepidoptera > Micropterigidae > Micropterix > Micropterix facetella. The sequence continues at coordinate 7,120,116 of JAOPUG010000116.1, forward strand.
TTTATTGGCAGTCTTGCAACACCCTGCGAGATATTGCAAATACCTGGATCCAGCGGGATTACGAATGCTCAGTCTCGTAAATACCGGGATCGAAATTATCTTGCGGGATTGCATTCACTATATGTGTGTTATGTGTATGTGCAGTTATCAGTTGGTATAGTACTTCTTAAATCACCCAGGATTAGTCAAGCTGTTGAAAATAGCCTTTCAGATGCTACTAATTTAATTAGGATAGATATTTTGAGTAATTTTCTTAAGGTTCAGGTAATAGTTATAACTGCGCCAGTATTGTTGTCAACTAGGGCTTCGTGGAAAATTGCATTTGCGTAAATAAGCTTTGAAGAGCGATATTCCCTGCAATATCCGACAAAGATGTCATTGTAGGTGATGGCATCTAGAGTGTTCTGTAGTACTCTGTTGTACTAAGATACTAAAGTGGATCCCTTAGAATTTCTTATTATAACTGAGTTGTTTTTAAGATTTATGAGTGTTTTCTCAACTTTTCTTCTGTTTTTTTTTTCCACCGTTAATCGCTAAATAATCCGGACAATAATCAACGATTTCGATTGATTGTGAAAACTTAAATAATAGACGACTAATCGTATATTATCGGTTGCATCCCTACTACTAATTTCCGCGGGGACGGCTTATCATACTGATGTATAAAAATTATGAAAATATAAGTGAAACTAACATGTTTATTGATTGTTTTTAGAATACATTGCTCTCTGGAAGTATTTGGTCTACGGGTGACAGCAAGGCGTCTACATCTTCTGGAAGCATGATTTCCGATCACATTTCTGACGATGGTGATGATAATTTAGTCAACGATATCATCACCAGAGTGCTAGACGATACGACACATAACGTCGTTGACGACATTGACAGGTGAGACTTTTTGCTTTCTTATTTTTCATCCGGAATCAGAGCACAACAGCTGTGAACAGAATCAGAAGCGTAGTTTACAGTCTTTATTGATTCCAAATCGTACATATTAAAAAAAGTTAAACTTATGTATAACATCTCGACAAAATGGCAGGAGAATGGGTGAAGGACAGATGTAGAATGGCAAAATGCCGGCAGGCAAAGAGAGCTGTTGTAAGACGCAACTCGGGCTGACGAGTTATCGCTTGGGCCTCTTGGACAACCCTGCGGATCACTGGGCATTACAGGCTACACCGACACCTACACATTTTGGGAATCGTGGATGAGGCAGTTTGTCAGGGAGAATGTGATCTGTGCATGTACAGCATTATTCGCAAGAAGAGATAGGATAATAGGAAATTACTATAAAATATAATACAATACAATTGACTGCTCTTGTAGATAGGCGTTCGTAACACATCACTCAATAAGTCTCCGGTCTGATACATAAATGGCAACACTGTTGACAAACCCGTATTATTTCTATGTAGTACCAACTTTCAAACGATACGTGTCAAAATTTCATGACATTCTGATAATTAGTTTGCAGGTTACAGTGGTTTTAGTGACCCTAGTTTTGTGATTTTTAAAATAATGGATAAAAAAGAATTTCGTGTGTTGATTAAACATTGTTTCATGATGGGGAACAATACTGTTGAAGCCAAACAGTGGCTTAATAAGCGTTACGGAGATTTCGCACCAGGAAGATCAGCTATTATTGAATGGTATGCTAAATTTAAATGCGGTCGTACGAATACCGATGATGCTGAACGCTCTGGTTGCAAAAGTTGTTCCGGAAAACAAGAAATTATGAAAAAGTCAACATCGGCAGTTGTTCCGGAAAACATAAGAAAAGTCTACAAAATAGTTTTGAAAGTCCATAGATTGAAGTTGCGTGAGATAGCTGACACCTTAAGGATATCAGAAAGTAGTGTGTTTACAATTTTACACGAAAATTTGAGCATGCATAAGTTGCTTCTGAAGGGGGTGCCATGTTTGCTCACACCGGACCAAAAACAACGGCGCTTCGAAGAATCAGAGCGCTGTTTGGAGCTTTTTTTGAAAGATTTTTTTGCGATGTTGTCTAACAATGGATGAAACATGGATCCATTACTACAGACCTGACTCAAAACGATCGTCAGCTCAGTGGACAGCAGACGGTGACCAGAAGTCGTCCAAAGCGACCAAATATTTTATTCATCGACTATCTTGAGAAAGGTAAAACTTTCAATAACGAATATTACATGTCCATTATTGGATCGATTGAGTGTAGATAGAAATCCAGAAAAAAACGGCCTCACTTGCGAAAGAAAAATGTTCTTTCCCACCAAGACAATGCCCCTTGTCAGAAGTCAATGAAAATGATGGTTAAATTGAATGAATTATGCTTCAAATTGCTTCCTCACTTACCGTACTATCCAGATCTGGACCCCAGCGACTACTGACTTTTTGCAGACATCAAAAAGATGCTCCAGGGAAAGAAATGTGGCTCAAATAAGAAGAATTGAGAGCAAAGGCAAATCGTCCAACAAAGAACGCATCGGAAAGGTAGAGGAGCGCTGGAATGAATGTATCACTCTTAAAAGAGAGTAATTGATGAAAAAAGTCAAATTTCTAAAAAAAAATTGTCAAATTTCTAATAGAAATTTGTTTTTTATAATTAGACTTGAGACTTATTGAGTGATGTGTTACACTTGGATGCGCTACAAAATTAAATGCTAAAAATGTAATTGTTAGAAACATAACTATCATAGAATAATATAGTATATTAATATAATGCGACCTTCGTGGATTCTGCAAATAGCATCTAGAGCGAGCTGACTGCAGGACCTGTAGGCATGATAGTATACGTGGAGTGCAAAAGCCCTACGTGGAGAGCCAAGTCAGGTGTCAAACTACTGACCGCCAACCCCTCAAACTCAATCATCATCAACATAAGAATATGGCCATATAAAGAAATTCCAAAGGTTTTTTTTTGTTAGATAAGGATTGTAATACATTTTACATTTTTATTTCGTAATTAAAAATTTCAGTAGGTTACTAAATATTTTTTCTAATGAAATTATTAATTTAAGTCCCCTGTCCACCCTAGAACGTGTTTGTCCCAGTTAAGTGACAGAATTGAACGTTTAACATTTAGCGAAGTGATGCCGTCTGTAGTTCCGCTGACAATGGGTGCCCGTGCGCGTTTCTTGTATCGGGGTCCAGTTGCCAAAGCTGCTTGCAGGTCGCCGTAGTCATCGGGACGTCCTCTGGAGACGTCTCAGGATCTCGTGTCTCTTCTCAGCTTGCAGTCGTCAACGCTCAATTTGCCACTGAACGTTCCACTTTTCGCGCTCTTTACAACTGTTTAAATTGAATAAATCAAATTGAGCTATATTATAAAAAACAGTAAATTTGTAAATTTAAAATGTCGATATCGCTATGCTTATGGTTTAGGTTTCTTAAACTGATTTTACATATTTTTATCATATCCGCATACAAAAAAGTTATGAATATTATTTTTTACGATATCCTATAAACGTATTACGGAATACGTCCACAGTTCACACCGCAGCCGGTCGTTAGTCCGGAGTCCACCGCTCACCCCCCAGAATTAACAATAGTATTATGATGGGCTCGACTGGTCGGTGAATTCCATGGCAGCTCCGTTTGTACTTACTGAGATCGTGACGACGCAAGAAATGCGGTGAACCGATTTTCGTGGGATTTTTAACAAAACTGCGTGCTGGGTAATGAATGACCAGACAGGGATTTTATAGACCCTTGCAAAGTGAGGATGCAGGCCATTAACGGCAAGTTTACCTATTCACAGATAGGTGGCCCTAGGTGTTATTTTATACATAATTTTTCAGTTAAATTATTTTCCTTTATTGGTTATTTGAATTTAAATTATATGTATGTGTATAAAGTCAGTCATCTTTGGTGACTTAAGATATAAATAAAGCAAATTATTATTAGTTATTAATAGTATATTAAGCTAAATGGCTCGTGGTTCTATTTACAGCATGCCAAATGATCTTAAAATATTTGTAATTTTAAAATGATCTTATTTTTAACTTAATACTAGTAATATAATAGGTTTTAATGACCTACATTCACGCTTGAAGAGATGGCATTGTCAAAATGTATATTTTGCATTTCTGAAGGATTTCAACCGTTTTGTAGTAAGATTATACATGGCCATTAGTGCATGGAAATAGCTAAAAGCCTTTGGTCGGATTAGCGACCGAAACAAGAAGGTTTTGTTGATTTAGATCTCGGTTTCTTACCTGGAGATGAAATATTTCACTCTTTGGTTTGAAAATGTATCATATCCTTAAAACGTTTGATTTTGCGAAAGATGCTTATGCCATCGAGTGTAATTTGATTTTTGTCTTATCTATTTCGCCATGTGAAGTAGCGCTTATTTCCAAACCGGCATATATTTAATTTCCAGAGTTTTTTTAGTATTTTTATAAGTCTTTTACGGCAGGATTCTGGTTTTAGCGCGACAGCGAATAACACCGTGAAAATACATCATGGGGCAATTGACATATTGATGTATACATGCTTAACTAGATTATTTTAAATGCAATCTCCTAGCAATTTTATATCTGGAGGTTAATTAGGCCCAAGTATAAAAATGAAACCTGGTATTGTAAGAATCTTGACAGGTGTGTTTCACAAATTGTCAAGTTCGTTTTCTCGTAAATAAGAGAATGAGAAATAAATTCGCTTGTTAATGTGAGTATTTTTGTATTCCTAAAGACAAATGCACAATGTGGTGTAAAAACGAAATGACACTGGCGCATTTCTTGACATTATTACACCATATTCCGAAGCCTTATTCGGCCATATTTTTTTTTTGACAAAAAGAGAAATTTCTTCCACATGGTTTAATTTTCTAATTTTGTCTGTTCCTCAGTTCTTCTTTGAAGACATCACCGAAGACAATACTATCATTCGACTCGAAGATATGCACCGATCCAAAGCCGGATTTATTTACGGGTCCCTTGAATGGGTTCACCTTAGGATTGAACCATGATCCGATTCTTCCGCTCTCCAAACACACAGATCCATCTAGCCAGTATGGAGTATACCGGTATAACCCAGCCACGGATAATGTGTATCCCATCGAGCATCCCGCCAAGCAGACGTCGTCGCCTTTCGACGCAGGCAATTTCAATTATGAAGCGCTCGCAACAAACCTAGCGACAGATCTCTCCTACGTCGACATCGGTAATACGACGTCGCCGCAAGATTTGGAGCTGCTAAGGCAGGCGGCCAACGAGTTTCTCCGGAATGGGAACCAGTACGCGCAACCGCAACAGCAGAGCAAACAATTCGGATATAATCCAATGCCGGCGAATGCATTCGGGAACGGATACGCCAATAACGGAGCGAATTTGCAGTTCAATGAGATTTTTTACAACGTCGAAGTGGAGCCATGTACGGAGATAACGCTCCCGCCACAATTCGAGACGAAATATGATCGTGTTCCAAACTCCCCGAAAAATTACTACACTAACGCCGTGTACAATACGAACCCGGACATGCGCCCTGCTTGCAACAACATCGCCGCCACGTTCGAGGTCAAAAATGATTACACTGCATACCCGGATTTCTCCGGTTACAAGAACCCGGCGTATCCGCATTTCCCCGTGACGCAGAACCGAGCGCCGCCTCCGCCGTACAACAACTACCCTCCACCTAACGCGCAGTTCCCTAATCCGGTCCGCGCCAATTTTCCTAATATGGAAAGTAATATGTACCACAACCCGAACAGTCGGGAAAGGCCGATCCTCGGCAAGCCACAGTTCCGGAAGCACGAGAACCCGGCGTTAGGGATGAACCGTAACGTGAATATGCCGCCTTTTGCTGGGTTCGGAATGATGCCTAACCTCGCGCGTCCGCCACCGCATATAAACGATGGGGATTTCGCGAAAACTAACCCTGCGATGGCAGCGCACTTAGGGGTCGGAATGCCACAGCAACCCTTGACCGTCGATATCAATAATATTAATCCATTTGGACCACCTGATTTCGGATATAACTACGGTGAGTTTCTTTATCACATTGTCATTGTCATTTATTCCAATTATATAGATTCATACAATGCGATAAACACTTTATACAAATTCCAAAACAGATTATCTCTTATAACTAACTAATTAATAATTTGGGAAAGGAAACATTCTTAGTTATAAACTGCATTCTAGCAAAGCCTATTCTTTTTAGATAAGATAAAATTTGGACGAATACTAGCTAGTTGTTTTTAGATTTTAAACATATTTATCTCCAGATTTTCAGCAAACAACCGCTCCCTGTGGCCAGACTGGCGTTTGTAAAGTCCTCAGACACAGGGCTTGATTTAAGACACATGCTATGGGCAAACCTGCCACCCCGAGGCGTTTCAACCAACGTTATCATTATATTTCCTCGAGCTGAGCGCAAGGATTTGCGGACAATATAATTAATAAATCCAGCTCCACGTTTGCCCGTCAGAGGCCTACCCTTACGGCGAGGCACTGAACAAAGACATCCAGTTGGGCACCTTCGCCTCCTGAGGACCAAATTTAGACAGATTTCTCCATCCACCCGTTTGGTCCCGGGTTTGACGTTGCTTGCGCGGCCTCTACCTAATGTGAGCGGCAATTTATAACTCAAATAATAGTGGATCCGAGGCATCCTTTACTCGGCAGATTTCATCTGAGATTGGGCGGCCAACGGATCATTTCTAAGGATATATATCATTAGGCCAACATCTACCTCCGCCTTCAAGACTCCCCCGTCTATTCGTCACTTGAGTAAGGCTGATAAACCGACCAAAACATCAACCATCTAGGGCCGCTCGAGGTGTTCCCCCAGATACGCCGCACAACGAGTTCGCCGGGTTAGTCCTGCCGGGCAGCGAGGCTGCCGGATAGGTGTTGAGCTATAAGTCGGGCCGACCATGATAACAAAATTGGCCATTAGGACCCGATCTGCACGGCCCCATTATTAGACCCCAGTCCTGATACTCCATCCATAGTATTTTTGTTATATGACTTCGTAAAATTGTATGACTTTTCGACCCTCATCTCTTGACTATTGTTATCTATTGTGCAAATAATGATCCCTGAATTAGGGTAAGTTGCTTGTAGGATAATACATGTAGACAATAAGCACACCTTTTTATATGAATGAAACTTTATTATTTATCTTATTAGTTATACTGCTTAGAGGCATAATCAACTTCCGTATTATCTGGATATAATATCACTGAAGCTGTTTTTCCATTTTGCATTCATTCCAGTAGCTTTTTCTATTGAGAAAACCTAATATTGTTGATAAAGTAGCCAGTGAAACTTCTCTTTGAACTCTGTGATGTGATGGCACAGTATTATAATACTTTATATATTCTGTATCCCAGAAGATGACCATTATTGGAGAATTAAGGGTCAGCAATATTGCAGTATATTACAAAGTACCTAAATATGTAATTTATGTTCAGATAAGTAGATAAAGAATATTGTAAAACTCCTAGATACGGTAGAATCCGTTTAAGGTGCTCTTACAGAGACTACATAAAATTCATAAGCAAATATCATCAGCAAAATTCCTGGGTCTGGATAGGTAAGGAGCTAAAATGGCACCAGCTAGTCAGAGCATGTTCGTGAATCTTCATTCATGTTTTTTTTTCCTTTACAGGCCCTGGATTTCCCGGGGGTGCTATGCCTTTAAATGGTCCAGTGTCTCATCCAATGGCTGTTTCCCCGATGATCGATCATATGTCCTATCATCAGGCACTTCACCCCAACCGGAATGCCAAGTACGTATTTTTAATAAATGTGTAACATCAGTCAGTATGTAACAGAAATCACTTTTTGTGCATGTTGCACATTATTTCTAAGGCCTTTCGTCCCCCACGCTACTCGAAAGTGATGGAACAGGTTAGTAATTAAAGTTAGAAACGAAATGAAATATGAAAATGAAAATAAAATAAACAAACTAATTGGTGACGCTGAATTGTAAACGGCAGTTACCAAAGTTGTTAAAAAACAGTCGCTCAAGGTGGTATTGCGCAAAAGTATTGCTTGGCAAATAATCGACATGACTAGTGATTCGAGCGATGAAGAAGACTTATTACTTAACTACGGTAGATGACGGAGAAGCAACACAAGATTGTGGATACACCTCTATATTGGATATATAATAATGTCACCTGCAGATTGTCAGTTGCAGCAAACGAACTGCGCGAAGACGACAGCAAATTTATGCAGTTCTATAGAATGTCTAACGATTCTTATCTTAATCTGGTAAGGATAGTATCCTCTGCTATTCATAAAAAAAATACTTCTATGCGAGTGTGCCAAGGGTATTGCTGTTCCGTTATTTCGGTCGACGATTACCCGCGAAGATGCTCTTACCTTTTACTTGGACACCAGAGGCGGAAGAGTCTTGTCCAATATTATAATGTCTTAGTTTCAAACTCTATTTTGGCATGCCCGGACTATTCCAAACCATTCGCTGTCTATTGTGACACGGTTTAGGAGTTGTTTTAACAGAGATGGTGGATGGCGTTGATCATCATATTGCTTTACTAGTAGGACACTTCTATCAGTTGAAATGCGATATGCTGCCACAGAATGCGAAACACTAAGCTTTATTCATGCCGTTGAGCATTTTCGTGGTTACTTGGAAGGCGGTCTTAAATTCTCTGTATAAAGCTCTGTCCGCATCAAAGTCTCTGTGTTAAAATTTTGTTGCATTTATTATTTTCTCTGTTGATGTACAGTGCATAAAGAATATGCTTAATGAGGCTAGTTAGATAGGGTATATTTAATCTGCCTTAAGTGACGACGAGCAGGATATTTTAATATAGGCGGCAAAGAGTCTTCTGAGCAAGAATAGCGCAGTAGTGGTCAGTATTGAAGAATTTTGATACTTATCGCTAAGAAGGTAAAGAAAATAACTATTTCGCTGGTATTTGTCTAAATAACTGCTTATCAAAGAGCTTCTTTGTAAATGACATTTTTGGTTGCGGCAGCAGTAGCCAGAAGGTTCTGCTGGAACTGACATGTAAAACTGCTACATATACCCAGACAGTGCGAAAAACGCCTGCCGTCTTCGGTCCTCTTGCTTTGTTCGCTGTCATTTCAAAGCAGCCACTGTCATTTGGTTTCCAACGATTCTGTGCAGCTTGGGTCTGATGGCCTGTTTAGGTTACCTTTGGTCGGCCCAACTCACGGTTCAGCTCCTATCTGGAAGCCTCCTCGAAGAGGGACTTGACCTGGAAAGGCCGCCGTGATCACTGCTTGCTGTCTGTAAACTGCAGCCGTTGACAGTCGGAAATGAAGTGCGGATCCGGGGGAAAACCTCGGATGGAACTGGGCGGTTGATGCACTGGACGATTTTCTGGCCATGATGCTGCTCAATTGGCAAATGACCAGGGGAGTGGAAACTTACGTTTCCTATGACAGCGGGGGTAGATGTTGACCTGATGTCACCGATCCTTAAAAACGATCCGTTGGCCACCCGATCCCGAGTGATACTGATGGGCAAAGTACGTCTCGGATCCGCGATAAATTCGAGCAACAAATTACCGCTTTTATCAGGTAGAGACCATGCAAGCGACCTCGAATCTGTGATCAGACTGGAGGATGGATAAATCCACTCAAATCTGGTAATAAGGGGGTGAGGCCACCCACTGGATGGTAGTTCCCAGTGCCTCGCCCCGTAAGGCGTTTGACTATTATGGGTCGTTGGCGTATCTTGACTGTGGATTGTATTTGTCCTAAAGTCTCTGCGTTCATCTAAGTGTGATAGAAGGACAACTGCTGTTAAAACATCGGGGTAACGGGTTTGCCCGTAGTATTGACACTTCTCGATTGTCATTGCAAAGCAAAGCTTAATAGGAAACTATAGGTGTTTAATTTAAAATAGAAGTATGATAAGTTAAAATAGAAGCAATTTAAAATAGAAGTATAATTTAAAACAGAAGTATAATTTAAAATAGAAGTAGGTATCCTTGGAATTTGGACCTTTTGTCCAAAGCTGCAACCAGGCGAAATAGTCGCATTAATGCGTAGTTTTCTAGTAATCGATCTGCAGAGGTGTACCATTGCTCAATTTTGGCGGAGTCTTAGTTTAAGTCATTGGTGCATAATGTAAAAGTGAGAGTTACTTACAGTTTGATTTACTATTAAACGTTGGGATGTTTGCTATTATGCCTTGAAGAATATTCCTTAAAATGATAAAAGTTCGTAATTCCTATAAACTCGTATGTTTTTGATATTTTTTTTAATTTTAAAATTTGAGTACTGCTAAGAATATATTTTCTTTACCTATTCAACCGATTTTTATCTCTTATAGCCTAAAACCGATCATAACCGATGTGAATAAGCAAGCCACATATAGGAAAAACTGTTATTAACTCAGGCAGACTACATTGTATTTTATATGTAGAAATGTATTTTTTTTAACAAATGGTGGTTGCGTCTTCAGGTTAATTTTTTTTTTTTTTTGCTATGTAGGGGCGTCACGAGTGGTAACGGAGCTAGTGGCACTCTGCACTGGCGACTAGAGGGCTGTCAGCAGCAGTGGCGATTGTTAGAACGAGAGCGCAAACTGACGGAGGCTCGTCTGGCGGTGGCATTCCCGGGCGCGCGTGTTTCCTCCGCTAATTCTATGCCAGTGCCTAAGCTACCACCGAATCCTTCGCGTCTCGACAGACTACTCGTCGATATGCACCGCGAATACACCAAGGTAAGAATCTCTCAAAATACTCTTATACTATTGTTCAACTTGTACATTGGTGATGGATTATTCTCTCGGACTGAAGTTTTTTCTGACCCATGCATCGCAGATGGATCCATAATGCGAGACTTGGAAGCCATTCAGAACTCGACAAAAAAAATTAGCTACTGAGTCTGAGTAGTGAGCTGTATATAGGACAGAATAATCCCAAGAACAGTTACTTCCTTAGTCGAACATCAGTGAAACCGGTTACAGCTGAAAAGGCTTTAGGATTTATCGTCACACAAAATTTAATGTAACTTCACTGGTAAAAAGGCAAATTCAACAGTTGCAAAGCTTTTCATTTTTTAACACCATAAGACCACTTGAATTCGGATTTGAGATCTGGAACCCATATTCATCAATAATTTAGATCTTCTCGAAAAAGTCCAGTATGAAGCGACGAAGATTCCAATTGAATTTAGGAAGCTCAACTACTAAGAGAGGCTGACTCGGTTAAAATTGCAAATACTGAAAGATTATCGTGGAAGAGGTGATCTTACCGAGACCTTCAAAATACTGAACGGATACTATGACTGTCCCTGTCTTAGTACTATTTTGATCCTCAACACCAATCGGCATCTTCAAGGTCATCTGTTCAAGCTGAGTAAGATACATTTCTCAAACAATCGAACGAAGCACTTTCTAGTGAATAGAATAGTGGATGCAGGAATGGACTGCCAGAACAAGTTGTGGAGTCTTTGTAAGTTTAAGAATCGTCTGGATAATTTACTTCATACAGAGCCACAGATATAGGTGCATCAGTTAATAATAACTGCCTATCATATATATATAGTTGTGGGATTCGGTATATCTGTATTCACTGACTTCCAGGTTAAACGGCTTAACCGATTGATTTGAAATTTGAAACATGACTCCTGAGGGGTCAAGTAATCGGCGTGATTCATAAAAATTTAAATTTTAGACCCTGGGGGTTGCTCTGGAGTGAATTATAATTTCACCGCTAGGCAGCCCTCGATGCTGCCAAGCGGCGGCCAACCGTAATTTCAAACCGGGTTCAGTTTTCCACTAAAAGCATCCGTGCTACCAGTTATTTATCGTTAGCGTTGTAGATCAAAATGTTTTATTAAGTGTCATTAATGAGTAGCTTAAGCTGATGTGTCAGTGTCCAATTAAACATACACAAGCTGCTCTCTGGCTTCACATGGGAGAGCTTTAAATTTTTTGTTTGTGATGAGGTTACAAACAGTTTAATATGAAGAATGTCTGGCTAAAACTTTGCATACTCTATTTAGGAATATGAACAAATTTATTGGTTAATTTAGTGAGGTATTTTTGTCTTAATCATTGGCAAAATTCCAATAATTTACAGTGAATGTTTTATAAAATTTCTCTGTATACTGGATGGTACTATATGGATATACATAGTACTATATATATATTACTATATGGATTACCACATCCCCACCAATGTAATATACTTGGACTTCGAAAAGGCATTTGGCCAGGTACCACTGAAAAGGCTATTCGTTAAGCTGGAACACATCGGCATACGAGGCAAGCTGCACAAGCTGGATCAAGTCGTTTTTGAGAGGACGCACATTTAAAGTGCGAATTGGCGACACTCTCAGATGAATACAGTGTGGTCACTGGAGTCGTGCAAAGATCAGCATTGGGCCCTACGCTGTTCAACTTATTCATCGCGGATCTGAAAGAAGGCATAACATCAAGTGTGAGTTTCTTTGCGGATGACACTGTAAACTGTTTGCAAATCCTACAATAGGAAATCTCACCAAAGACCTAGATCAAATTCTTGAATGGTCCACAACACGGTTGATGAACCTAAATGCAGACAAATGCACACCTTCACATCGGCAAGAATAACGATCCCCACCGTTTATGCCATACGTATTCACGAAAGCCTGTATAAATTTTATAAAAATAAAGACAATCACCAAACTCAATCCCAGATACATTCCTACAACACAAGGCACAAGTCAATGTATACCCATAAACTATACCGACAACTTCACAATTTCAAAGGACAACTAAATGTAGAAGTATAACTTTTTATAACAAGTTGCCAGAAGAATTAAAAAAGATACAATCGTATAGACAATTAAAAAAACATACCAAAGAATATTTATTACACACATGTTTATATGACACAGAGCTTAAGAATTTTATATTTCTATATACACAATCAAATACTTTAATTTGTATTTTTGACATTTTAATTTTAATTTTATTTACAATTTCCTCACTGATTTTGTAATGCGATTTAGCAATATTAAACACATGATTCCTCACAATATTAATCACAGTAACATGACAGGAATATTAGGAATTTTTGATAGCTGGTTGTGGATTTGGTATTTCTAAATTAGGTATTTTTCTTTATTCTTTAGACTTTTTTATTTTTGTTACTCCTATTTTAATTCTCTTTTTAATATGCAGAGTAGGTTTGTA
>JAOPUG010000116.1:7145743-7156908 GCA_027564375.1 Micropterix facetella
TAACAATCCCCCCCCCCCCACCTTCCCCAATGAATTGCCTTGACAAACATAATTAACTTTTGTAATCATAATAAACAAACATGATAATATTCCCATAACAGCTCTATCAATAACCTTACAACTAATCACCTACATGTTGTTATCCTTCATACCAGAAGTACCCAAACTTTTATGCCCCATAGACCACTTTCCGATATTTGTTTTTCACCCCAGCCTACCTAATATTGAATTTTAAAACTTGTTAACTTTAAATGTGTGTTTGACACCCAACACAGCGCTACTCATTTTGCTAGTCTGCACATGATGACTTACAATTTTTATTCATACCTTTATTGGAAGTCACTTAAATTTAACGCGACTTAAACGACGAGACATGTTCATTTTTAGAAATCCGACCACAACTTTAAAGTATTTGGGAGCATTTGGGAAAGCCACACATAACTGCGACTCGCTTGCTCATTTATGTGAGTTGTCTATCCTATTCGCTTGCAGACAACTGTTCAAGCGCTACCTCTTCTGCACCTACCCTCGCTAGTCATTTGGGTTGGCCTCCTCGATCAACTAGTGATGCAATTTGAGTTAACTGGTGATTTTCTTTCAAGACGATTGTGATGCACGCATTTGCTTATTGCGATTTATACAAGTATATATAAGTTTAAAATACCATGCTGGACACATAATCTGTTTTAGGTGTAATTAAACATTTACGGAATGACTAAAAGTTGATAACATCTTGCCTAACTATGGTCCGCTCACGTGGATCACCACGAGCGGCCCTGGTGGCATAGTGGCTAGATCGCCTGATCCTTACATTGTAAGGTTCCGGGTTCGATTCCCGGCTGGGTCGCCATTTTCTGTTTGGATAAAATTAACGGTATTCCATTTCAATTCTGTCGATTGAATGCAATAACAAGACACACACTTGTGAGACACACAAGCATGTTGTAAGAGATCATCGAATGATAATAAACCCGCCTATCGTGAAATTTCTCAATAAAGAGTAGAAATAAAATAAAAATAAATATTTATATCTTGTGCACCACCATTTTTTTTTTCATTGACATGGACCCTCTGTAAGTTAAAACCGACCCCTGGAAGTCCATATATATCACTTTGGGAATCACTGCTTTATACTATATACATATATCTCTATCTGGCTATTTATTTAATCCACTCCTTAACAATCTTATATATCTAACCCACAAACAATCTTTGCAATGGCTAACTTTCCTTTCTGCAGTTCTTTAGCTTTACAACTGATTCTTTTATCGCTCCCTCGAAGTTTTCGTATGTTGATTTTCTATTGCTTTTTACTTTCATCACAAAATAATAAATATATCGCCTCACATTTTTATCTTCCGCGTTTTTCTGACTTTTTTCTAATGTTTTAAACTCAGATGCCCCGGCTAATATATAATAACTCCACAAATCTATAATTCATTCTGGTAACCTAGACAATGCATTCACATTGCCGCTTTTCTTTTTTGTTCTTTGTTCCACCTCATGCTCATCCATCTAACGAAATCTTGGACCTTTAATGTAACCACTCATGTACTGGCAGAATCTGTGATAATAGTGAACTTTTTTCCTATAGATAACACCTATAGTTTGGGACTAACTCTTACTCAGCTATAAAACTGACCACCCTTCAAAGGCTCATCCTATATTTTGACTTCAATCCCTTCTCCACAATTCTGAGTTTCTTCAATCTCCTCGTTTATGGAAACCACTAACGTATGCTTCTTTAACCGTCCCCATATTTCACTGACCGAATCGTAAATTGAGAATGTAAGCCGCAAAATGTCTTCACTAATTCCTAGTAATAACCCCGTCACTGTAGCTGAAGGGTTTTTGGCTCATCCCCTAATTTCTTAGCATTTACAATGTTGCTATGCCATGTAAGTATTTTAGTAAGTCTTTTTAAATCCACTTCTGCAATTTTTTATTCCCGCATCATTACTATTGATTATTACTTAAATCAAAAGATTTTACTTAATCAAAGACTCAAAAATGACACTACTTCTCAGACATGATTATTGGAAAAGACTCGCTGAAGTCACCCATCGGTATTTAGAAGGCTAGCTACTAAACATATTTATGAGCCAATTGTAATGTAAACATTATGGAGAATAACACCCTTCTTCGCACGCATTGATCATTCTTCCTCTGCTCTCTACACTGTCAGCATCCCCCGCATCCAACAATAATTTGTTTATGTTATTGTGGGTTCAAGAGTTGGTAATGCAACCAGACATCCCCTAAAATAATACCATAAAGCTGTCACCAATTTTTGGTTGCGGTTTCGTGAGGCTGAAAGAAATGACATTTTCTTAAGATAACACCAATTTTATTCGGCTAACTTACATTGTTTAATGCACAACTACAGGCAGTGACATTCCCGTAGGCAAGAGAGTAGGAATAATAATTTATCATGTTATCTAACAACATTGGGTTGGCGGGAAAGTTCTATCGTATTCTACTACCTGCAGGTAATTTTACCTGTCAGGTCAAGACAAGCAGGTAGAATGCATCATGTGGGGTCTTATTATATTTAGTGTACTTCTCGTGAGATATAAAAGGACTACTTTCAATATCCTTCAGTTGCGAAGTACACAATTAATAAGATGGCAGTGGATAAAGCGCATTTAAGACAAAGCATTTGCAATGCATCGGTTGCTTATAAAAACTTATGTGACACGTTGAGAAATGAAGTTGTAAATGTTCGGACCTGTTAATGATGGTTTACCAAATTTCGTTCCGGAGATTTCAGTCTCAAAGAAGATCGTCGATCTGGGTGGACATTTTGTGGTCCATGTTGGAGAGTAACCGACATCTAACCACTAGAGCAATTGCAGTGAAATTAGGCATCCACCATTCGACTGTTGAGGAACACATCCAACGTCTTGAATTTGTCTTCAAGCCAAGTATTGGGTTTCACACAATTTGACTGAAGTGTAGAGTTATTTTTGGACGAGCTCATTACGGAGAAGTGGAAAAACAATTTACTGCAAATCTGGAACATCCGCCACAATTATTGGAAAACCAGATCTTTATCAACGGAAGGCGATGCTCTGTTTGTGGTGGGATAGAAGAGGTCCAGTGTACTACAAGCTACTTAAACACGGGCATATCATCAATGCAAACACCTATTGTAACCAGCTTGATAAATTATTGCCAGTATTGGCAGAATACTGGAAGAAAAGGAATTGTGTTCCGTGAGGATAATGCATAAGCAAATTCTGCAATGGTGACTCCAAAAAAAAAAAATCGGGTATGGGAAGTTCTTAGTCACCCACTACATTCACCGCATTGCTCCATCGGATTATTATCTATTCCAATCGCTTTAGAATTATCTGACGGGAAAAATTCACTTCTTTCGAAGTTGTCTCCAAGGCAGTTTCTGAAAATTGTGGGTTAAAAGTAAAGAACTTCTACACTAGGAGAATTGACAAATTTCCTGAAAGATGGCAACGATTGGTTGCAAATAATGGACATGATATTATTGATTAAAACTTAAGTAAACATTATTAAAACAGGTTCGAATGTTTTCTATAAAATACTACTGAATTGTCTCGCCAACGCAATAGATACATGCTGGTAATGTGTCTGTTTACAATTATACTAACAATGTTGTTTACTTATAATAGTTGTGGTGTTTAAGGACACATTAATGTATTTACATATAATATTACAAAAACAACCCTACTTACACTACTTATACTACTTACGGCTTCAAATAGGAAGTGAATTCTTAGATTTATTCCTCTCTATCTCTCTTTCTATCCCGTATGGAATCATCTCAACCTCTCTTTCTATCTAGTGTGGTTCAAGTGTCTGTCTCCCTCGGCTAATAGTATTATTGGCTCCGACCCAATTGGCTAATTACACCCGATTGCTGTAGTGCGAATCTTGTTTATAATAAATATTGTATTCTTTCTAGGCTGCCGTCGAAACGAAGCCTGCCACGGAGAAGACACCGGTGACCGCTGCTAACCACAAGCAGACGAACAGTCCCACGAAGACCAAAGCGGAAGCCGCTAATCAGCGGGCGCATTTCGTCAACGCCCAGCGGGACTTCACCCGCAACAACATGCGCCGGTACCAAGGCCACGGGAGGTTCTACAACACTAACTATATAGCCGCCGGCCCCATGCACTGATGAGGTAGACTGCCACCGCCGAAAGAGGAGAGAAAGAGAGAGAGAGAGATAGTCAAAAAGTTGATTCATTAGACCGGCCTAGCATTTGCCTACGACTAGCATTTATGCACGCATTACTTTTCAACTTCAGTAATGGTTGTTTAATCTTAACAAATATAGATTGCCAACGTTGCAGGCGAACCCGCCATCGGGATGTTATAACAATCTTGTCATCTTGTCATCCTGAGAAAAGTCGCGGCTTTGGTATGATAAACGGTCTACGGGTCCAGTTATGTTATTGCCCAGCAGAGGTCAACCTAAAACAGCAAAGGCACTGGCAATCCAGTGGGGATTTTTCACTCCCTGCTTACCAGTTTTGATACAGCTGCTCCTTCGACTAGACTGGTCGCAGCTCGAGGTCACCTATGCGAACCTCTACCTGTTGTGAGCATTTAAAACGCATAATGGCCTATGCCTGCAGTTGTCACTATAATCAGATGCCCAACGGGCCGTTTTAAAGTCACCATCTAACCCACTGTCGTAGGAAACTCCGTTTGAGTGCACTACTGGGGCTCGCCTGAGGAAATTCCTTCATTCAATTCACCTCTTCGAAGAGGCTCCGGATGCGAACTAAACCAAGAATTTAACTAGCCACAAAACAAACTGGCTTTGTAGCCCCAGCTGCATGGAACCATTTAAGCTCCGCTTGAATAACTAGATTTCAGTTCAATAAATAAATTCGTTAATACTTCATTTCCGAGACAAAGTGAATCTGCTTTCATTTCATTCTCAAGCGCTAGGCGAATTAGGCGCTAGCAGCTTTTGTAATCGCCTGTAAATGTGTAAATGCTATGCAGACTTTTTGATATCTTCGTTACATTATTAATGGCCTTCGTAATGAAAAACATATTCATATATAAACCAAAACCTATGCCTTTTAGACCAAATTAGATGACCAAGGCAGCTTCTACATTATCGAACCAGACCTTCAGTGGGTGGCCATCGCATTAGGACCACCGTGCAATTTCCATATTAATTGGCATTTTAAAATATTCCTAAAATATTAAACTGCAGTACATTCTGGTGTCCACATTATTCATTTTAATAAATTAGTATAAAAGGATCATTTTACTTTCATTTAATGTTCAATAAAGTCCTATAATTAGCATGACCCACTTTATTATTGAAGTAAATTTTACTCCAAAATTGACATTTTTTAAAATATTTGATAATGTTAAAAAAACAAATTGTATAGTCGCAGAAGTCTACTTACCTATTTATTATATTGATCCAACGATATCGAAATTACTAAATATTGAGCAAGTACTAATAGAAAAAAATATATTTTAAATTAGTCAAAACAAATAATAACATTACATGTCCAACCATTTATCGGACATTATATGATCGGTAAATTAGAGAAAAACAATATATTTATATTTATCAAATAAATAATGTGGATACCAGAAACTATTAAAGTTTAAAAGTTTAGGAATATTGAAAAATGCTAATTAGTACTGAAAGTCCTAATGTGATGGGCATCCACTGTAGATGGTCAAGAGCTACGAATGCAGGAACCTTCTCACCATTCTGGCTGTTGCCAATATTACCGCCTTATGCATTACCCTTTGTTTGTTTAGTTTTTTTCTACTCCTAATTGTGAAATTTCACAACTCTTCAAATACGATAATCTCTTACAACCAACCCTACTATGAAGTGTTTATATGTTTGTGTTCGTGTAACATACGTGTGCGTAAGTGTGCGTCATGTTATTGCATTCGATCAACAGAACTGAAAATGCAATTCCGTTAATTTTATCCCAACTGAAAATGGTGACCCAGCCGGGAATCGAACCCGGAACCTTACAATGTAAGATTAGGAGACCTAACCGCTATGCCAGCGGGTCTTGCAAAAGTTATTAAAATATGTAACAAACAACCTTTACTGAATTCCGACATTAATGCTGAAAAAACCACTGATACTATTAAGTATTATCTAAATTTCTATCTATATTAAAATTGGTAATTTACTATATTAAATTCCACAATACTCTCTCTCTATCTCTCTCTCTATAAACCTGCATAATATAGATCTACCGATCAATTTCAAAATGTGATTGCTTTCGTTTTCCACAAACAAAACGCCAGCTTCAATTTTAGCCTGTAAGCGTGTCTAATGAAAAGAAATAATTGTTTAATTTTTGTAAAATTTTAAAGAGTGTTACAGCGTTTTAACACGTTTGCCGATTAATTTATTCGCCCCTTGAGACTTTTTGTCCGTAATTTATTAATATATACGTTTATTATTCCCGTGCGGGAAAAGCGATGTGACGCGCCGTCGGCCCGCGCTTTTAGCCACTAAGCGTACTAAAAGAAGCTTTTAAGCGAATGTTATAGTGTTGTTCATATTTTGTTTGAAATTATTTATTCGTTCGAGAGATCTGCGCGGATGGGATTGCCCAGTTCCTAAATATTTAAATATCGCTGTTAATCGCCATGATTATGACTTAAAACAGTTTTCTGCTGACCTACCGGTAGTTCCCGACCTTATTTCGCTCTAAACTAATAAAAAATGGATTTATTACGTCAAGTTGGTAGCGCCCAATGTTTCTGCGTTGTTACAACCGCCATTGTTCATGGTACTCCATTTCGACCCCGATCAGCAGTTGTGACATCGCCGAAATGACGAGTGGCCCCAACTTCATGCTATAAAATCCTTTTTAATTATGTTTTATTGTTAAACAATAAGTAAACCTGCGAGGGGGTAGGGGAGACAGGGTTAATTTTCCTGGTCCTTCATAATTATGCCTAATTAGACAAACGTTATGTACTTGAATTATCATTAATTTGTGATGTGAAATACAATATTTGGAAATATAAAGACAAAAGAAAGTATAGATACTTTATAGACTATTGTGAAACTTACTTATTTTTCAAAAAAACAGAAGATATAGTTTGTCCATGCTGCGAGTGAACTAGTCTTCTTGGGATGTTATAACGGCCTTGTCGTCTTATCACACCGAGATGAGTCGTAATGACTTTGGGACTCAGTATCCACTTCTTCGAACAGTGCTTACCGGCTCTAAGTGCCTTACCAGCTTTGGAAGGAAGGAAGGACTACTCTTTCTACTAGAAAGGATTACTCCTACTAGACCGCCATAACTCATTTGCGCGAACTTCTACTTTGTATAAGCGATTGCAATCCATGGGGCCCTTTGTACGCAGTAGTCACCGGAGTCGGGTGGCGAAACCGTCTTGCCAGAAGATGGCCCATCTTAAAGGTTGCACGCACATAAGAAAAATTAGGAATCTATCTGGCATACACTGTCTCCTCTCCGCGATTGCATAAAGTGGTTCTTTTAGTTAATTGAAAAGTCGCTTTTGGCAACCTTCATTCGCCAGATACAGCACTGCTTTGCCAGGGGCACGCCCGAGGGAATTATTTCATTCAATTCACCTCTTCGAGGAGGATCCGGGATAGCAATTGAACCATGAATTGGACCAAACTTACAAAACAAACTGGCTTTGCAGCCCGAGCTGCATGTAACTATAAATCCCCACAGTTAAAAAGTCTATGAAGCAAATGTGAAACAATTGACCGTTCGAAAAATCCTGTAGAGGTAATGCGACATGTTTCAGAAGACACCGTGTGTGCCATTAACTGGTCACGATCGCTGGTTATGGTTGTTGTACCTTATTTTACCATAATTCGTTAGAACTTCGCTATAGTATATTGGCAAGTATTATTTTTGCGAATATTCACCCAAAATAATATAAAATCGCCCTCCAAATTACTTTATGGGCCCTATTTAACTGGAATACCAGGGTTGCACCTCCGATCGCTCGGCGTTGGAGTCTGAGCCATTAAACGAGAGACCAGAGCAGTCACCAGAATTATCACAGTTTCAAAATGGACGTTTTTTCGTCAACGGTTAACTCCTGTCCTCCAAATAAATCCTCAATTTCTTCCCAGCATTTAATTTTCAAGTCTATTGGAATAATCCTGCGAGGAACTATCTTAAATAGATGGTCTACTCTTATATTATCTTAAATGGATGATATTTTGATAGTACAAACCTTTCTGTATCGAAATTATCCATTTTCTCCGTGATACATAAATCGTATCATACGCTGTATGAGAACAAACACCTTGACATCAACAGTGTAGACATGCGAATGGGGTCATCATCAGGAAAGAAAGGGAAGCGTGCGGAGAAAAGGCATCACTGGTAGCGCAAGTGGTAGGCGAGTGAGTGAGATGCCATACAGCGCTATACATTTCAGCGGTTGCGCAACCAAGCGGACACCAGGTGAAAAACCCTTTATAGAGCTGTATACATTTGGGTTGGTTAAGTTGGAGGGGGGCGGGGGAAGGGTACAGGCACTCTGACAATCAAGCAGCAACAAGCTGTGTGGAACTCTCACAAACAAAAGAAGAAGAAACACTTCTGACGTTAAAGCGTCTCACCAAAAGTGTCCCGTTACAGTTTTTGCCAGTTTACTCTCGTCGCGCTTAACCCCAGTAAAAGAGCTTCGCTCCAAAAACAAAAATATGGTTTTTTTCCATATAGTTTCCTCCATTTTCTAAACATTTTTGCCATCGGATTGGATTTTTTTAAATCCTTTTATGAGTCTTTAAAAATAATTAGGACCAATTTATTTAATGAAAATTATTGCATTTTATTAATTGAAATAATAATAGTTCACTGTACCGCTATGGTGTCTCGGTGAAATAACTCACCAAGCGATTTGGGGGGCGGGCAACGTTGCCCCGTTGGAAATCATATCTTATCATCTACACAGTCATTGTCACTCCGCCGTTTCAATGAATTAATTGGAATTACATATTTCAGTATGTTTATCTGTTTTAAAGCATAATCTATGGTAGATCTATTGCGAGTCTATGGCATTTTTGGAATTTTTAAATATTGCAATTTTTTTATTTTCCGCTGTGAGGTTTATACATATTATATCGGCACACGATGACACGGTGTTTAGGTAAATATAAAATTAATCGTCTGGTAGGCTGCTGTTTGTGATGCTGTCTAAATTTGGTATGGATATTTTTAATTTCATTATGAACGAGCAGCAATTTGCTGATATGCTCTGTTTCTGTTACTTTCACTTATTGACACTCTCCACACACACTCACCCCTTCGAAAAGTTAATCCGTTGGTCAACCACGCGATTACGTAAAGTGCTTCTTTTAGTTGATGGAAAAGTTGCTTTTAGCAACTTTAAAAGTGTCCACATAGACGAGGGTTTTGTTGTAGGCCAAGATTTCATTTACATACACTCTAATTTTGTCAGCTTTAAGAAATGATGCAGCTCTTCCTCATACTCAAGTCTCTTTAGTTCTCGAGCTATCTCAGTAAAACTTCTTGAGCAAGTCTATATCCTTTTATAAATATGGATTCCAGTTCTGGAATCAATATCTATATTTTCTATAAATTCTTCTATATTTTCAATGCCAATATAATGCTAAATGTATTATTAGTTTAGTCAAAATCTTCCTCAGTTTATTGACTATTTGTTCCTCTGATTGTTTACAGTACGTTAACCAGTCCTGTGCTCTATCTTCCATAACGTTTATGTATAAAATCTGATGTATATTTGATACATACCAGTGTATGCAATTTCACTGGACTTAAACTACCTCTACCTTTGTCCAGTAAACTATCGTTTCCCAAAATCTGACATATGTGAAAAAATGGGGTGTCGAGACAATTTCTCATTCATCAATATTGTTGGATACCAACAGGATGGATTTAGCTGCATTATAATTAATTCTCCCACCTTTCAATCCATTCGTCTGTACTCTTTAGGCTGTTTCTATTATAGTGTCATTGATACGATGTCCTCGCGAAACTAAGACAGTTTTCACAGCAGCGGTTGTACTGCATATATAAATTATAGTAAAGAATAATTAAATGACCGGTCTCCCGGTTCTGCCGTTTTATACTATATAGTAGTTTAATAAGTGTTGTAGTATCTTGACCAATATATTGATGATTAAAATATAGATCGGCGAATACAGGAATGGAGATTCTAGTACAAATTACTAAAACGAATTAATAAAAGTACTAGAACCTCCATTCGAGTATAGGCTGTTCTGCAGAACATGTTACTCACACTTAAAATTTATTCTCATAGGTGTATATCCGTTAACACGGATTGAGCAAGCTTTACAACTGACTGACAAAAAGTTAGGGTTCAAAATAAGTATATCATTACTTTGGCATTTTTTTTTATTATGTCTTAAATTAGGTGTGCAATATTAATGGTGTAGGTTAGGATTCTGCGACTCGCCCGGTCAAAAGTAGGTAATAAATTATAGTCTGTTTTCTGTTACCAGCTGGTTGAATTCTATTTCATTCGCTGTTCTGATTGTTGGTCTAATTACGGTATTATATATTTTTTAATTTTGGCTCATCCGTAGTATTACATAGGACTGGCTATATAGTCTGATGCTTGCTGGTCGTTTGTTTTTCTGTATGTCCGAGACTTCCCGTGGTCCGATCTTAAAACCAAATTTGGTATGCAGCCCCCCTGGGTGACCATAAACACCATCAAGCGGCAGCAAATTCAATCCGAGTCACGCAGGTGCTGCGACACGTGCATCCTGGTTTACTCGGTATGGAGGATCTGATCTGAATGTTATTGGTATTTTTGGAATCGCGATGATGAGACAAACATGTTGGAATAGTTTTTAAGCCATTTTGGATGTCAGGGATTACCATTTAAAAGACGGGTGAAAGTTGCAGATGTATATCGCTCCTTTTTCTGTTATTGATTAATGGGACGGGAGACTTGTATTTAGAAATTTGCTCTCCATTTGTATTTGCCTGTAAATTATACAGAACTCTGTCATTTTATTCCTACAAATTAAAATAGTATGCCCTACACATTAGCAGCAAATTTGCAAACAGCGGGTCTTTGGTGGGGGGGGGCCGGGGGGGGGTGGGGGGGGGGGGGGGGGGGGGGGGGGGGGGGGGGGGGGGGGGGGGGGGGGGGGGGGGGGGGGGGGG
>JAOPUG010000116.1:7343228-7355138 GCA_027564375.1 Micropterix facetella
GATTACATTATATGAAACTGCATATTCGTACTTACCAAGAACGTCAAAAAGACAAACTGAAGATACAATGAAGTCAGTCGTCTCGCGTTGTAGGTAAATAGACCGCGGTGACCGCAGGCGTATACGTAGAGATTGGTTTAACGATTTGTAAATAAAACTTAAAGTTCCCCTTTAATATACAATATTGTATTTATGGAAACAAGTGTATTTCCATAAGGCGCTTATTATAAGCCATATATATTTAAGATTTTGGGGGGGGTCATGACCCCCTTGACCCCCCCCCGGGACCGCCCTTGCATTGTGCGCTTAGTTAATAAGTCTGCCTATTGTACTAATAGTATTTATTTTCTGCCATAAAGACAAATCATATTTTGTTTATTGTTATTTTCTTAGGATCAGCTTATTCCAGCTTCCGCCTGGAAGGACTATTCGTCGTCTAATACCAACTATGCGTTCGAGGGCTACGAGCATGATGAGAAATACAACGGAACGAGCTCGACTGTTCCGATCAAAGATCGTTCTGGAACGCTGCAGAGCTCTAAGATACCGGCCGGCGGTAACGGCGTCAACCACGGGCCACCGCCCTATAATAACGGAGAGAGGAAGCAGCATTCGCAGTCAGCGCAGTATTACCACGATACCAGATCGCTGCAGAGGCCAAAAGGGCCTTCTGGAGAACATAGGTAAGGGATAGGAACTGTCATGATAAAATAGGAGTGAGTTTTGATAATATGCTAAGACATTGTTTTCGGCAACAGTTTAGTAACATATCGACGATTGAAAGTGAACGTGACTAACGAGCCATTAAATAAACTATACAACAGAGAATTTAAAGTTTGCATTTATAAAAAAAAAATCATTACAATTTCGTTACAACCGATTTGAGAGTGGATTGCATGGTTAAAAATATATTTTATTGTGCTGTTTTTTGACAGAACTTTCCTGTATCTTTTAACAGATTATAAAATAACATGCTTTATTAATTAAATGATCAGGTTTTTCCTTCGGGCAATAAACAATAAATTAATTATGAAAAATATATTAAATGGCGCTGGCCAAATGCTGTTTGCTTTCTCGGAACCATCATATTACTGGTTTTTGTTGCTCACGTCTTTCCAACTCGTTGATTAATAGGGGTAATTTCAGTTTGGGCATATATTAGTGCTAGCCGAATATAAAGCTATCTTACACCCAGAACATTGGTCTGAAGGATATCGAACCGGCTTACGTGCATTATTTTTGAAATATATTTTTGTGCTATTTCTAGAGGGTAAAGAGTGGACTTTACGCAACCGCCCCATCCTATCATGCCATAACATAGTGTTGACTGGTATAATGCATAGTAGGTAGTGTGTAGAGTTTGTAATCTAGGTGTAGAGCAGATGTAGAGTTTGTGTAGAGTAGATAGGTGTAGAGTTTGTAATCTAGGTGATTATATCTGTTTTTTTGCAGATACCAACCAAACGGAAGCGGGGAGCAGCGGGAAAAATCACGCGAGCGTGACCGCGATCGTAGCCAAGATCGTAGCCACGATCGCAGCCATGATCGCAGCCATGATCGCAGCCACGATCGCGAATTCCGCGAACGTTCATCATATTCGCTGCCGCGCACGCAGCACCAGCCGCAGGTGTACTACACGCAGGATCGGAGGCAGCCGAGGCACAGTCACAGCTCTTCGCTTGGCGCAAATGCTACCCTGCAACCCGACTTCTACTTCATGCCCTCGCAGCGCAAGTACGAGGGTGAGGTCGTACGAGTGTTCGTCGACTACAACAATCAACCAAAGTGACATCGAAAATTATAAAATGGCCATTTTTAAAATAGTAATTTGTAAAGTAGATCTATTCAAGTGTGTTAGATGGCGCTGTCAAATTAGGTTCACTTTCTCTCTCCGGCCAGCATATGGATCATGATTGAGTTTGGGGTTGGTTATCATTGATCTGAAGCCTGCACTAGGCTTTCAATTTGGGGCCTTTGTATGTGACCCTTCCTACAGGTCCTGTAGCCGGCTGACACCAGATGGTATTTGTAGAATCCATCCGTTCCGGTACAGTGTGGCATTCTTTGGTCAGTTTCAAGAATCGCTTTTGATTTTCTATTGCCTGCATCACTGATTGGCTATCTG
This sequence comes from Micropterix facetella, assembly GCA_027564375.1. Lineage (NCBI taxonomy): Eukaryota > Metazoa > Arthropoda > Insecta > Lepidoptera > Micropterigidae > Micropterix > Micropterix facetella. Next base: position 7,345,354 of record JAOPUG010000116.1, read on the forward strand.
AATATATATCAATTTGCTTACCTTCGATCAGCCTTCTTTCTAGCTCGCCTGCTGCCGTAATGTCTGCCGCTGCAATCACTTGGCTCAGAAATGGGGGTCAGCTTATTAACACACACTGAGCGAAGGCCTCTTCTTTTGCATACCATAAAGGATCCACACTCTGTCTAATATCATCTGTCCATCGGACCATTAAAAAGTACCCATAAAAAATATTGAATACTGGCTGATTGTGCATATTAAATTATTTTATTGCATACTCAATTAGTGAAATAACATTGGCACTTGAAAGTAAGCATTTTTCAAAAGTTACAAGAGCATTGAAAATGTAAATCAGTACCGAAATGCATGGTGGGCTTAATAATATGACCAGGTTGCAGATTGTCGAGTGAGGATCCAGGTTTTGGCTCCATAAGTCAGTTCATAACGGGCAAGTTGCACTGCTCAAATACTTTTATCTTAAATGTGTGTAGGAGATCTAACTTCATGACATTCGATAACTCGCCAAAAAGCACCCCGTCTGTTAATTTCGATGATGTGATTTTGTGTGATCCAGGTATATCTTTATATCCACCTCTTCTGTCATAATATTGTTGAATTTGAAGGACAATTGGGAGAGGAATTTTGTTTCCGAGAGGATCAAAAAGTCCAATTTAACTTAGTAAAACGATTCACCCGCATAGCAAAAAGACTTGCATCAATAACCATCAGCTTCAAAATGCTTTTAATGTTGTTCACTAACAAAAACGAATGCCTTTACAGCTATTCCTTTCTGGGCAGATTTCACAAAAACCGTCCCTTTTTTAGAGGCTTTGGCCAGAGTGACTATATGGCGATCGCTGCATGCTCTTTGCCCGCATTCCCCAGTCTGGAGTATATATATATTATCGACAGACATTTCAACAAGCCTTTCAAAGATTTTCAGAGCCTCCCCTCGAAGGGTGTGTGATCTTTACGACTATTGTTCTCTATTGGTGGTTTCCAAACCGACCTAACAATGGCGCCCCGTACTCTGCCTTATTTATTTAAATTTATAAGCAATGGTGCTCGGCAGCTGAATTGACATTCCAGAGTGCGTTTGAGCAAAATCTGTGATGCCGTAATTGCAATAAGGCATTATCCGTGCTTATGGCACACATTTATTGAGAAATCATTGCGTAAACTCGATCGACATTCTCAGTCGCTGGCGACCGTGTTGTTCGACAATTGTCTGCCATTTTTTCTTTTCGCTGTCTTTAATGGAGTATCATTTGTCTGTTCAGTCAGTTTAACAGTGAACACAAAAAAAAGTTAGGTTACAAAACACAGAAATATGCAGGATAATAATATCCTCGCCCTTATTATGTTCACGAATACTTTAGGAATCTAAGGTGAAATACATACATAGGGAGTTCTTTCTCATTTAAGATTTAAGTATCCTATTGCACCTTGCCTGTGGGAAACTTACTAGTGCGCCATCTATACGTTAGTTCAGCAACCGCTGGTGTTTCTCAGCCACGTGAATAGTACGTCGTTTTACCAGTAAATGGCACCGTTTTCTATACAAAAAATATAGAAATGAAATAGCCATAAAATTTAAACCGTAGTACTTAAGTTTGTATAATATAGGTGCTAAAGGAGTCACAAATCGAAAGTATTAAATCGAACGAACGCACGATCTTACTTACTTTTTGTTTATTTATTCTCAAGTCTATGTCATATTTTTATTTCTCGATTTTTACATTGTATGTTGTACTTAGTATGCACTAAAGGTTGTAAATATTTTTTTACATTGTACCTAACCAATCATATTACGTATGTATATTGAAAATAATTATATAATTTATCGAATAAACGGGTCAGTAAGAAGATTAACAAATTTATTGGTGTAAGATATATCTTTTATTTTATCCTAGAACAAACAATATTCGAAGCTTTTTTCCAATTGTTCACCTGGGATTGGTCTTATATGATCATAATCAGGTATCTTGATAGTAGATGGCAAGTAAATTGCTTCCTCCATCGAAGTCACATTCTGCCTCATGATTTATCGTCTTTCGTTGCAGCTATTCGATATCGGCTATGTACTCGAATCCGTATGATGTAAGGACAGACAACCAGTGGCGGTACTATATAGGTTGGCACTCGGGGCAGTTCTCTATTGGGCACCCTCCAAAATAAAACAACTACTTAAAGTGCTTACGACTTGATTTTATTTTGCTAAAATCTTTAATAATGTCATCGAGTTAACATTCCTTTCCTTTTCAATTGACAGAATGGAAAGATTGGTTAGTCTCGCCTGGCTCATAGTGGATTTCAAATAAGTTTTTATTAACTTTAATTTTGAAAAACTTCTTTCACATCAAGACACCGAAACGAAAATTCGTTAAGAAAATTCTTAGACAGAGTGCTAGACTCGGAACAGTCCCATTTTACAACAAACCTCAGAAACTCCAAGCTTGTCAGTCCACTGGATCGTCACTTGGGAAGAGATACTGGCGGCTTCCAAGTGGCGATGCAGTCTCCCAATCTCCAAAATAATGTCCTCTCCAGAAAATTCATCATACATTTTCATCAAATTTGGAACCATACTACGAAGTCGGAACTGTACCAAATTTGGAACTATACTAAATTTGGAACTATACTTCTGTTATATTAAATCGAAGATTATCGTGGTTGTTTGACATTATAAATAAGATAAAATGAATTTACCGTGTGAAGTTTGAAGAAACACCCGTCGGTTCGGTGAGGTTGTAGCCGCCGTTGTCCAGGATAGACTGAAGTGCCGTCAATCGTTATCCGTTGTTCTGCGGGTAGGCGGCAAACAGCTGCTGTTACTAAATGGTTGTTATTGCTGTTTTCAAAAATTGGCACGCGCCGACCCCGTCGCTCCACCACTGTTACAGCAGCAGTTTGCCGCCTACCCGCAGAACAACGGATGAAGATTGACGGCACATTAGTTTACCCTGGACAACGGCGGTTGCAACATTGCCGAAACGTCAGGTCAAACTTTACGCGTCAAATTCGATTTATCTTATTTATACCTCTGTTGATGAAGACAGAGCTTTAGACTGCACAACACCAAACTTTACGAGAATGTCAACCATTGCTTTGTAACGATGGGGTATGCTCTTCATTAAATCTATTAAGACATTCCATCATTGTTCTCTGCAGCTCTTGCTATGTTAGTCCAGCGTCTCTGGCTTCGATACAGCTCGACATCATCCTCGATACTTCTCGATACAGCTCGACGTTATCGGCGTATAGTAGGATGTTATGATATCGTTGGTATACATACACTGGGAGAGGTAAAGTGCTCAAAGTTGAACCTTGCGGAATATCCGATAGAGTAGGGAAAGCGATGGTGTAAGGGATTCAATCGATAAATGGTTTGCAGCCATGGAACGTCCCGGTTAGAACCTATAACGAGCATCGTTTAATGAGTTGTTTAACCGGAATGAGAGGTGTTTTGTCTTTACGCCGTGCACGCCATGCCATGTCTTTTTGCACGTACTTGCACCGCTGTACGAACGTCTCTATACTATATCCAGGATAAACCACGAAATAAATTGCAGTGTTCAGGTTCAAAAATAAGCACATTTATTTGTAGTAAAATGAAGTCAGGTCGTACTCTTTCACGATAATTAATCATTTATTACACGAGGTACACCGCTACGTTACGTAAATATTTGTTCGGGTTAAAACTCAACATTAATATTACATAAATTTTCGAACAAACATAAAGGAGAAAAATAGCCAAATCGAAAAGTACGGTGTTAACAATTTTAACATTCCTATATCAGTCTCAAACACTAATAGGCTGATGTTTTTCTTTTTTTCTTTATAACAATAAGTAGTATCTAAAAAAAAAAAAAAACTTTGCTGTTTTTCCCCTATAAATGTTTTGCTAAAAGATGAGGTCTTTGAAAATTCGACAAATCTAGAGAAGAGGTGATTCAGCATATTTTAATCACTTTTCTACATTTTTTTAAATATTTATGGTCCATACGACACACACTACCTTACACAATTTTCCCCCCAAAATCAAACATATAATTTAAAAGTGTGAGCGAAATGAAAGTATCGATGGAAATATTGTCAAATATATGTACAGACTACGGTCAAATTTAATGGCGTACGAATAAATAAAAAAAAAAGTAGTATATTACAGAGAATCGAGTAGTGTACATTTAATTCCAAATTAAAAAAAAAAAACAGCTGCGAATGGAATCTGCGCTGGGATGCGTAAACCAGGCGAGCGCGTCCCGGCGAGTGAACGCGTCCCGGCGAACGCGTCCCAGCGACTGCATCCCCGCATTATAAATACACATTAGAACTACGGTGACAATATAAAATTACGTTCTCTATCGTAAACCTCTAACTTACAAGGATTGATTCTTCCGCAGCGTAAAATCTAGATACTTATTTTTTTCCTCGTCGATACATAATATAATATATATATTTTTTTAAACTCTAAATTTTCTTTTAAACATGACCCCTACCTCTACGTTTTGAATACGAACTTCGGTTAATGCGGTGGATTTTTACGATTTTTTTTTTCGTTTTGCCGATGAGTTTCTAAAGGCTACGTGGGTGAATTTCGGTTTTGAGAACTGAAAGCGATGCAATAATAGTATGAAACATCATCTAGCTTTTATTAGTACACTCGACTACGACTTTTTACGATTGAGCAAATGCAAAAATGCCTTTTTATTAGAAAAGATGTCTGGTGGACGATGAGAATACGGCAGTCAGGCCATTATCCGCAAGAGCTAGAGCTGAAAAAGTGACGTTATTATTATAGAGTAGCATTTTATAGGTTGCGCCAAATTTTTTGACCCTCGCACAAATGTGTTCACATATATAATCCAAAGTCATCCAAAACTCCGCACGAGACACGAGAAAATCGAATTGCCTCCTCGTGAAAGACTAGCCGCTATATGATGCCTAACATGGCCAGCTATCAGGGCCAGGTCGCCGGCTACAGGGTTTAGGTGCATTGGTGTTTAATAAATGTAATACATGTGATCTGAGACAGTGTGCAAGGGATCAAGAGCCGCGGCGGGACCTATACCGTGCAAAAGGTGGGGTAGTTCTGATTTTTGGCAGGATTATTAAAGTTTGAGTTTTCGAATAACATATTGAGTTTTTGATCCCTCCTTGCACCGCCACTCGCACCGCTATCTTAAAAAATGGCAGCAAAAATTAGTTTTTGCGCAATATCTCTCATCTAGTATGGTCTAGATTAAAATAGTCAAAGTAAATACTGCGGAGGGGGGAAATCTGCACATTTACAAATGTAAGTCTTTTCACAATGCGGTAAAAATTTTGCATCTTTTGGGTAGTAGACATCGTCAAAATGTGTAACTTGGAAATTATTCATCTGTCAAAAAAACAATTAATGGGATGAATGTGCAGTTTTCACCTATCTTAATATTCCCTAAGATTATTTTACTCTATAGCATTCTGGAAGAGAAATATTGTGCAAAAGGCGATTTTGGCCGCCGTCTTTCCGAGAACTGGGGGAACTGAATTGGGAGAAGACATTCTACCCCACAACAATCAAGTATTTAGGCATGCAATCCGATAGACGTCTCACCTGGAAAGGCCACCTCAAAAAAAAAAAGGACTCAATTGATATGAACATAAGTATGAACTGGCCGATAGGAGGTGGCTCATGCCTTTTCCTAGAAAACAAGCTGCTAGTTTATAAGGTGATCCTTAAACCGATATGGACTTATGGCATTCAACTATAGGGCAAAGCGAGCAACTCTAATGTAGAGATCCTTTAACAATACCAGAACAAAGTTCTCAGGTACATAGCGAAAAGAATTCTGGCATATTTTTATCGTAAAACGATTTTTAGACCTCGTCTATGACTATGGGTTATGTCGTACGGTCAAATGACTAGACACAGGCACATTCCAGAGGAGACACTAGTCATGGGTCATTCCAGGCGCTATTTGGAGCTCATTTCATTACCAAAGAGCGGGTACTGCTCTGAATTTAAACACGTGCCGACTAGCCATTGCAAGAACTAGGGGGCTTCTGGAATCACTCATCGCTCGCTTCTACGAGGCAAACGGTTCTTAAGTGAGTCGTCTCTGCAGCAGACCGTAGAAATCGTCCATTCGGAATATTTCCCCATAAATAACAGGTAAGAGGTTTATGATTTGCGAAACTATATTTTGATATCTTGAGATAGGATGAAGCGGATTTGCTACGGGTAGAAGACTGGAGTTCAGAACTGGACCTGGATGATTCCCCGCTAGCAGGCGTGGAGTCGACTTTCAACTACCTTATAACTTCACATTATCTGACCAAGCTAAGCGAGAGAAAAGGGTCACTTCCCAAAATGAGGGGGAGGGGGAGAGGGGACTCGATACGATGCGGCGTAAGCTCGGATTACTGGGATCGCCTGCCGCAATCTTCCAAGCGGTAACAGCGGCAAAAACGCAGAAGAATCGAAGGATCTAGAAAGAGCACTGCAAATTCAGTAACCGCTGATTTCCAGCGCGCAGTGTCAATTTCGATAAGAGTTCTTTTGAGCGGAAGTCGTTTGCTATATACATCATGTACTATTTTGTTTTCCGAATACTAGCTTATTTAAACCACGAAAACTACTACTGAGAAACTATCCGCCTATAGTTAGTTCTTAGTATCATTTTTTAACGCTCGGAAAGATAATTTAGCCGTTATGCGCGAGAGAGGCCTCGTACGTCTCTAGTGCCGTCGAAACGAGTGCGTCATAGGATGTTTTCGCCTCGCTCGCGCCGGCGCCGCTCGTATTTAGGTCGAGGTTGTGCAGGTCTGCGAAAATGCCTATTTTAATTCCAGCGATATGGTGATATATTAATGTTGTATGGAGTCTTTTAAACGTGCGATTAATTTTCAACCAGGCGTCGGACGTTGTCGTTTTGATAGATTTTCAGTTTTTGGAAAACAAAATTGAGATACGGTGTAATTTTATATATATTTGAAAAAATACAAACTGGTGCGATTGTGATTAAAAAGTGACGAAATGGAAAATCCCAAGTGGTCCGATAATGTAAGTTTCTAAAGCATTATATATTCGAACCGCTTTCACGACCAACGTATTGGCTTATGAATCCACGTACGCTAAATTAGATAGCGCAAACTTGATTGCTTAAAATTGACATTAGTTTGAAATATACAGCAGTGTTGTGCATTTATTTAGTATTAAATAACTTTGGAGCCTTTCAGACTATGTTCTAATTGCGAAAATCACTGACAAAATGAGTTTTGATACTAAAAAATGGACTGTTTCCAAACTTTGCAAGTGCATGAAATTTGTTTCTCCTAATAACGAATGACATTGCTTAATCACTAATCTAGAATAGGTCGTTTAATCGACCGCCGCTAATTAAGATCGAGCCTCTTATTGAGCCAGTTCATATTTTGTCAAATATACATACTTGATTAAATTTACCTCAATTCAAGTAGGGGAAACGGGGTATTGCATCGCCCTCAGCCCTGTCTCGGCGGTCAGACTATGAATTTAAATATTTACAGTAGTGCAGTCGGGGTAAGCTAGAGTGCGCTACGGCTACGGCGTCATCAGTTCGCGCTGCCGATTTCAAGTTCGCCCAGTTTCTTCCACAGTTCACTGCGCTCCTTCTGTCGCTTCTTTTCCTTCTGCCGCTCGGCCTTATAGCTCGCCGTCAGCTCGTCGAACAGTTTCGAATTCATCTCCATGAACGTTTTCAGAACGTTATAAACGAGCGCGACGATCGTTTGATTCCAGTGCTCCTTGCTTATGCGGTATAGCGCCGGGAACATGATAGGCATTATGACATGATCGTTCTCCTCCATGAGCGACATTATGTACTCGTTGTTCCAGAAGTAGAGCGCGCGTTCCGCCACTTGAAAATGAGGGCTGGAGACGCAGCGGGCAATCTGCCGAAACAGCGGCTCTTGGATTTTGGCGAATTGCATCGGTTCAATCACGTCCAGGATCTCTTCGATCTCCCCGAGGAACATGACCTCTTTTTGCGAGCACGTCTTTGGCCAGTACTTTAAGAGCCCTTTAACCACGGGCTCGGTCAACGTCGCGTCTTTATCGAGAAATTGGACGATGCAGTACGCCAGCTGCGCGTGGTACACCGATAAGCACTTCACCTTATGCAGCGGCAGGAGCACTTTAACGAGAAATTGCTTGTGCTCATTTTTGAGCGGGAGGGCGAACCCATTTATTATGCTGCCGAGGATCTCGAGCAGTTCGCCTATACCGTTAAAGTGCTCCGTCTCGTAGACGAATCTCAAGAAAATATTGTTGATTTGTTTACGTATGAAAGCGCGCAGCCCAAGGAACTTGCCGTAGATGCGGTGCAGCACCGTCTTGAGGAAGTCGCGCTCTCGAGGATCCTCCGAGTCGAACAAGTCGAGTAGCTGCAGGACGAACTTCTGGTTGATGACTTTCTTGCCGAACGTGGGCTGGAAGTCGGCCGATTCGAGGAAACGGAGGAAGAAGTCGTAGACGAGCTGCAGATGCGGCCAGGACGCCTCTAGCGTCGGATCATCCTCTTCCGGGTCGAAGTCGGGGTTCTCGTTGGGCGGGAGGGTGCGAAATAAATTCGCCGATATCATCTTAATGATCTCCGGGTAGACGGGCTCTGTCAGCACGCCGCGCCCACCCGTTATATAATCCACCAGCTCATTCAGCGTCGCTCTCTTGATCTCTTTACCTGCGAATAAAACAAAAATATATAGAGTCTGAATAGTGAGAGATGTACTGTGCTGGATATGGGAAAGAATACTCCGAAGAACAGTTACTCGCTTGGATCAAAATACCAGTGAAAGTGGTTACAACTCAGAAGGATTTGAGAATTATCGTCGTGCAAAATTTCAAATGGATCGAACACGTAACTGCAGTGGTAAAAAAGGCAAATTCAACAGCACAGCGAACAAAATTGCTTCGATATAAGACTGGATAGTATCCATATTTCTTGGAGTATAGGAACCTTAGAAAATGGTTTTGTACTTTTTCTAGCATCGGGTTGTACAGCTCCTCATCAAGACTCCAAATGACAGCATTGACTTCCTGTCTGCTCCTCAATATCAAGTCCTTAAGCAAGATCCGTGACCTTCACATCGCTGAACCACTTCAGATTGCGGAGCACAAATCCGAGCAGCCCAAACGACGGTCCAGCTAGAGTCACCACATGGTTGTGATATGTGAGCTCACAGTCAAACTTCACCTCGAGATCAGTCATCTCCTTTTCTCGTCGAAGTAGATTCCCTGCAAGGATGTAGTGGTGAGTGGGGCGACCGATCTACTGAATGTCCACCTGGATATATTGAAACTCAAGTTATGAGATACGCTCCAGCTATATACAGCATATATATCACGCTGGAGGGTTTCACAAATCTGCTGGCTGCCAGCTCTGAGAAACAGTTTCAAATCATCAGCAAATAGTAGAATTGACGCCGTTATAATACTATCTATGATGCTGTTGATTGTAACAAAAATTCAAAATTGGCGTGTCATGTCGTGTTTGAAAACCTTGTTTCACGCCTTGCAACATGCTTTGCGAGCATTTCTTGTATTTCTCCATTGGTCTTACTCATGTTTTGGGTGTTTCCGTGATTTTGAGAGCATCTGCAAGCATCCTTCCAGGATTTTCGTAAAAAAATCGAATAATAACGCATCTGTTGATGCTTTTTTTTAAATCAGCTGTCATCTGTCAAAGAGATAATTGCCACATTTCGCGGCCCTTAAAATACGACCCTTTCGGAATCGTTGCCTTAATAATAATTAAATAAAAATAAATAAAAAATGCAAGGCTGTA
>JAOPUG010000116.1:7390838-7406051 GCA_027564375.1 Micropterix facetella
CCGCGGGCCCGCCCCGGCCCCCCGCCGCCCCCCCCCCCCCGAGCCCGCGCGACGCGTTGGACTGCTGACAATGACGCGGACTACCGTCATGTAGTCATTCGCGACTGCTGCAGGTAGGCGGCGGGGGGCACGCCGACGCTTTGGGGTTGTCGACTCAGGCGAAGACTACCTTCTGTAGCCAGTCGCTGTTGCGGAGGAGGAGTCCCGCGGGTTGAGGACCATCCTTGGACCGCCACGTTCGACGCCTCGCGGGCGGGAGATAACCTACCGGCGGGTGTATCACCGGATTCTCGGCGCCCGCGGGGACGCACATGGGCTTTGGTTCGCACGAATGGCTCCTCACGTGCGTGCGATCATCACTGGTGAGGGGAGGGATTCCGAGAGGGGGTGCCATCACTTAGACCGCCGCGCCCAACGCCTCGCGGAACAGGAGAATACCGAACGGCGGACGGTTCACCGAGATGCGGCGCCCTCGGGAGCGCACAGCTGTTGCTGGCACACGTCCGACTCGTGTGCGCGCCGCCAGAAGACTGACAGACGCGGAGCAGGTGGCATCTAGTGATGCTGAATAAAGAACTACACGCCGCGCGCGCGACACGGTTCGATGCAGCCGGGCCAGCACAGTGTTAAAATTATATAAAACGACAAAATAAGATCGTTAGGGGCATTCTATTTGCAAACACGAAAAAAAAGTCAATTATTGATAGCGTATATTATTTGCAACCGTAAAAAATACACTGACGTGAAATAGTTATTTAAACACTTCTATGGTAAGTATACGTATGTCTATATGCTTAGAAACGTAATTTGTGAGCCTATATGCCTAGATACAGCTCTAAGCAGCCCACCCATGCGATGAGTAATACTACTCAATTGTCGAAATAATTTTTGAAATCGGATAATTCGTTTTAAAGTCACGACCCCTTAAGCTAATCGGCTTTCAATTTTATAACTCAAAAATGCAGAGTCGGATTTCAAAACTTCTTTCTCAATAATTCGTTTTTCGTATTAACTATACGTTAAATTTCAGATAAGTTGGTGTCTAAAATAATAAGTCTAATAATAAGTAGGCGACCGTACAGATAAAAATGTGATTTTCAAAATGCTGAAAATGCTCTTCCCCTCGACAAATATACCAAATATGCGAAAGAATTTTCCAAATCGAGTAAAGTGTTCTTGAGTTACGGCATTTTAAGCCTGCCATTGTAGCTCAAGAAAGCATAGTCCGATTTAAAAGAATTTTTTCGGCAATCGGTATTTCATTTTAATTCGGAAACCCCTTAAAAAATTGGAGACCCAGTCAACCGTTTGTATGGCACCTTCAATTTTAAGGCATGCAAGGAACCCTAAATCTAATTAGTTCTTCTCATCGATTAATGAAAGACATTGGCGAAAGATTTTTAAAAATCGAACAACGCATTCTATCGATAATTCACGCAGACAGGCATTGCATACAGACAGAGCCAACTTTGGATTTACACTATTTCTCGGGCGAACCCTTCACCCCGAGGCGTTTCAACGAACTTATCTTTATATTGCCCCGAGATGAGCGTAAGGAATTTGCAATAATGCAACGTCAACAAAGCTTGCGAGAATCCGACTCCTCACCGCAAGGCACTAGGAATTTTCAAACCCAGTGGGGCCCTTGCGCCCTCGTTCTTAAATTTAGACTTATTTTCCATGCACCCGTTTGATTCCAGGCTAGAGATCGCTTGCGCAACCCCTACCTATCGTGATAACGCGGCATTCCGTAACTTGGAAATATTGCGGACCGCCTTTACTCGGAAAGCCAGCCGAGATCGGCATTCGGAACATACGTTCCCAGATCCCTTCGGGTCTCAGTTTGACAACACGGGCCGGTTTGCCCGCTCCGTGTTAAAAAAGTATTACATAAATCAAAAAAAAAAATATCTGAATGTCTGGATGTGTGGATATTAAAATCCACGATAACTCGAGTAGACCATGTCTGTTTTGAAAATTGCTCTCGCCAATCGATAGTTATGACCAATACTCAGAGCCCACTTTAGGGTCTGTACGACCTACGGTTTGTGTATCTGCCATACAAATTGTTCCCGTAAAATCAGTATTTTGCATTTTTAGAGTTTAAAACAGAATAAACGATGGAAATAGCGAAAAGACAAGTTGTTCGCCATAATGAGAAGCGTAAAATGAGGTAGATGTGGCCTGGGGTCAACCCATCCGTTTAGATAAAAATGTCGAAAAGTCAGAATTTTATGGATTTTTGTATTTTTAAATCCTAAAATGGAATAAACGGTGGAAATAACACAAAAAAAGTTGCTGATCATAACGAGACGCGTAAAATTACGTAGGTACATGTCGCCTGGGGTCAATCCATCACGTCACATTTGAACCCTTGCCAGACAGTAAGATCTCTTCTATGAATGGGTAATTACAGGAGTGGCAAAATGGATATCTTATGGTTTGCGTGCTCTGTTCAGGTAGTTGTTTTAGACTACTCTGAATATCGTAATATGTATATTACACATACATACAAGAAAATAATTATATGGCCGCAATTTGACAAACCCTTGGGTTCTCCCTTTGCCAAGTTTTAAAATTCGAGGCAAATATCGTTTATTTAATGAAAATTCAAGCATATCGAAATAATTCATATGTGGTTTTTAACTATTAAGAAGCCATCGATTAAGAAGAATTGTAGTGCCAACATCTTCGCTTAATTTATTTGTTTATTTTATTTTAGTTTCATGTGCATAATTAAAGTGTACAAATAATAATTTAAGAAAAAGTTGAAGATTTTACACATTTTAAAGTCTTACATTAATTTAAATATCAATAACTTTGCAGGGGGAATATCCAGGGGTTTCTCAACCTTTGGCCCATTATGACAGGAGTCCGCCAATATAATTTTCCTTTTGTTAATTTTCGTGGTTTTTATTGGATGTCATTTTATGTAAAAATGGATGATTATCAAAATACCATATAATCAAAACATCGTTTGTACGCTCGCTCAGCGACGTATTAGCGGAGCAAATGAAGACTAATTATGCACACGGTGATCAGGCGCTCATATCCGCGAAGTAATGAAAAGTGAACAAAGTCGACGCTTCTTATGTATCAGCTATCCATCTTTCGAACCCGTATAAACTCCTAATGCAGTCACTGTCGCAAGTAAGAGAATTTTCGATCGCTATCTATCAGCTGAATTTCTAATTATTTACAAGAAAGCGTAGGTATAGTCAAGCGGTAGTCGTTAGTTATCGACATTTTAATAGGTGTTTTCAAAATTGGTTCCGAATACAATGAAAGAGACTTCTTACAGGTGTTTAGTCTCTTAATACATCTCATTTGCTATCTTGGCAGAGAAGCGTCAGCCACAAAATTTAGATTTAACAAATTTGCAGGCGGTACGGACCCCAAAATTTACTGGGCTCTGCGCATTGGCCATAACTATCGATTACAGAAAGTTTTTTTTCAAACGACCGTAGTTTACTCGAGTTATCGTGTTTAGTAACAAAACCTTGCATTATTGTAAGACTTACGAGGAGCTCCCCTCCGGGTCGGCCAAAGTAATTATACGTAAAAAATCAAAATCGTGTGACAAATATAAATACGAAAAGTGAGGTAAAAACCTGAAAACTAATAAATATAATAATATAACGCGTCTATCGCGTATGAGCGGTGTAAGGGCACAGTATACTAATTAATGGTAGGTAGGTACAGTTGTGTGTGTGTGCTGTCGTGCGTCTGAAAGTGTATATATTATGGTGTGTATACAGATGTGTCATTGTATGAAATGTTTAAATTTTATTTTATCTATAAATTAATTGTGTGGCAAGTGGAAAATGCCAGTAGTTTTAAAATTATCAATGTATTTATTTATTTATTCAAATATAAGTAACCTAACATTACAACGTGTATGCTTAAAAGCATTGCCAATACAACACGTACTTAAACTAATACGATATTAAAGTAAATATTTACAAAAAAAACGTTAAAAAATACATGTTACACTATTCTAAAAACTACCGTTTGAGATCACATTACACAATGTTAAATTGGAGAGGCAGTTCATTCTTCAATTTCCACAGAGAAGTGTTTAAAAATGTCAATTTCGGAATGTAGACTGTTCAATATTTTGATCATCCTACCAATCGGTCTATCAATTATAATATTTTTACGGTGTAATGGCTTTCTGAACAGTAGGTAATTTCGTATCGCTGTATAGTTAAACAACGCGTACAATGGCAAATTTTCAAGTATTTCTAGTGAGTACACATTCCTTTTAATTATTTTATACGCGTAGATATTGGTTGCAATACACCTACGAAATTCAAGTGTATTTTAGCCGATCATGCTTAAAATGAAACTAGATGGATAGAGCACATGTTAGGAACCGATTTGTCGAAAGTAAATATATCTCAAAAAATTTCTCTGGATACTCTCCATCAACAGGTTATATTCGACCCCATTTCCACACCAGATGACTGAGTTATATGCCAAAATACTTCAAATAAGTGTATTATATAATAAAATCATTACATTAATAGTAGTGAATTGTCTGCTTGTATGTTTGCATAGCTCGGATTAATAATACTTTCTTGGTGAAGTTATACTTTCTTCGTGGATCTTAGATACTACTTAAGAATACTACTTTCTTCGTGGCATCTTGGCACGGAGAAAGTATTTGAATCGTGAAGAGGGGAAGGAGTATCAGGATGGTACAGGTTGATGTGCTCTACTAGACATATATAGTAGACATATAATGTCGTCCATTGTCATGTCAATAACCCATGTATTATTGATGATATAGTGGACGACTTTATATAGGAAAGACATGTACGTACTTTCCGACGATTTGCGAGGGATTCCATGTGATAATATTCCAATTTACTTTGATATATCGGAAATGAATAGCACAAGAGTACATGTAAGTCCCGTTAAACTAGTGTAGAATACCTACATAGAGAGTGTTCAAAAAAGTGGACTCTCGATCTGCTTGTTGTATGCGGTGTATGTATATGAGCGCCAAATATTTCAGGCAAATTCGGACTTATGCAACATAGACCAGTGATTCCCAAAGTATGGACCGTGTAATAATACCAATTGTAATAACGCGGCATTTCGTAACTCGGAAATATCGCGGATCTGTGGGGCCCTTTACTCGGCCTGCTACCCGAGATCGGGTGGCCAACAGATCGTTTCTAACAATAAGTGGCGACAGGTCGACACCTACCCCCGCATCTTAAGAAGCATTATGATCCGACCGCATAGCGGGTTCACCGGTTTAGTCACTATTCGAGGAGGCTGTCGGTGGAGTTGAGCTGGGAGTCGGATCGACCGAGTTGACAAATCGGCTTTATGACCAGAGCTTCACGGCCCCATTAGGCCCCAGCGCGTGTGAACTATGTCCACAGGCGTTATACGGGGAAAACCACGTTTCCTTACAACATATAAATTAATGTGTGTACCTTAAAATACCTAAGGAATGCCCCCAAAATAAATCTCATCTGCCCCGAAGATTACCATATTAAATTTCAACATTGATTTAAATTCATTTGGATGAAACCGCTGGCACACCTATTATTGTGTCCCGCACGAATATATCCGATGGGTGAATTTTATAAAATGGCCGCCGCTAAAATTAGCTATGGAAAAAAAATACTAACTTAACCTACCGCCTTAGAAAAATTAGCTTTTTGACAAAAATAAAAGCATTACAGCGAAAAATTAATCGTTAAATCATTCTGTCGGAAAATTATACAAAATTCGGCTTTTAAATAGGTACGTGTAGTTTTTGCTGCGGCCATTTTAGAAAGTCCAGACAATCCGATAAAAAAATGAAAGAGTTCAAAACAACAAAGGATTTGAAGTAAATTGTTTGAATAAAATTTTAATAAATAATCGTGTTTGCCTTGAATTTAAAACGCTTGCTTAACCCGAACTGTTTTGAACTAGTCAGGTTTTATCGCTTAACAAGATATTGGCGTGAAAAGAGTATCTGGTTTTACTCCGTAAGTATATTTTATTTAATTTATTTTATTCAGGAAGAGCTCGTGTACTTAAGTAAGCAAACATATCAATATACTTTTACACCGAAAAAATGTTTTCCACTAAATGATAATATTTTTAAATAAAAAAAACAGTGAAGGGAAACAGGGATTATGATAGATAGAAACAAACGAACGAGATAAGGAATGAAAGAAATTGAAAGAATACATACTTATATAAACTACACAATGCATAATGTTATGATATAGGCACATTCATAAATACGTACATATACAAAATATGATATATAGTACCTACTATTATAAATATTACCTTTATATCATTTAAAATATTATTATATATTTAGGATAGGAAATGTGTAAACATATATTAAATTTAAATATCGCCCTCCAACAGATTTTAAATCCGTTATTCGATTTATCGAATATATCGATCGGTATGCATCGATCTTCGTACACCCTGCAAACGTGGTTCATGAATGAGTTCTCCCCGTTTTTGCTGCAATGAATTTGGACTAATGTCTTGTCGTTCTTAAAGGAGTCCGGAATTATATTCGCTGCACTATATATATTAGATCCACACAATTTAATTCATTATTATGATTTTGTAAAAGTAGACTACATCGTGATACGTCCTTCGATCTACCAGTACGTAATGTTTTAAGTGAAAATTAGCGTTGCATGTGTGACTCAAATGTGAAGTAGGACCTGGATTTTAAATATTTTGTGAAATAATTTTGTTTATGTTTATGACTACTTTATACGATGATGGAGATTTCTTACTTTATACGATGATGGAGAATTTAATTTCTTGCTGTGGATTATATAATTTAGTTAAATAATATTTTTATTTGGTGTTTTTATTATTTGCGAATTGCTTTAAATTAAATTGAACAAAATTAAAATTTATTCTGAATACATCATATTCTGTATACATGGATGACAAATAAAGGATTCCAAAGTTCGGAACCAAGGTGCAGGTGGTTATAAGCATAAACAAACGTTTTTTTGATACCTATATATGTTACGGTCAGAGGAATACATTGAAAATTATTAATAATGTCAGGCTATTATTAATAGGTACAAACCAACTCTAAAGGTTAAAGTAATAAATTTATCACATTAACCGGTTATTATTAAATAATTCACACACACCTTTGGTAAATGTGATAAATATTGAATCAAAGTTTCGTTCACATTGGTCTAATTGACAGGCAATCACAATCTGATGGAGATTTTAATTTTATAATGGTAAATCAAGACTGCCAAAATTTGTTTTGCTACGACCACTAAAATCCAAGTGAGCTGAGGAAGTTGCTTACCATCTGTTAGACGTGTTCACTATATTTGAAGTTCGATGTATGTATTTTACACGGCGATAATGGACGAGAATTTGCCAACAAAGTAATTGAAGAGGTCTGTCAAATGTGGAATGAAACTAAAATAGTGCACGAGAAGTCCCGACAAAGTCAATCACAAGGCTCAGGTAAGAGAGATAATCAAAACATCTAAAAGATGTTAGCAACATGGTTGAAAGCAAATAATATCAGAAAATGGTCGGAAAGATTGAGATGTATTTAGTTCATGGAACAAAGGCCATCACTCAAGAATTAACCGCAGAACCTGAGGAAGCTTTGTTTGGTTGCAAACTAAAATATGTTTAAAAACGTTCATGCCAGACGTTGACGAGTTATCTGAAATAATAAGCGAAGAAGATCTTGAGTCAATCTTAAGAAGTGAAACTGATAATCGTGTTAAAAAAAGTCTTTAAATTAAAACCCAACATTCGAAACGCCTGTTCCGTAATAATGTCGATATGATCGATTAACTGCATTTAATCATCAAATAAAATACCTAGATTTTTAGTAACTGATTTTTAATAAATCCATATATAAAAGCCTTGATTATAGTTATAGAAATAGTTATATAATCAAAGATAAAAGAGTTGATATAGGTCTGCTTTTACATTCCGTTTTCTAGTGAACCGAACCAAGTCGCATCGTTCAACATTGAGCGGTGATAACATTCACAATAAATAGAGTAGCGGTTAAGGTCTTTTAAAATTTAAACAACCATCCGAGTTAATACGCATAAAGGGTTTCATATGAAAAGATTTCATAAAAGAAGCTTCCATATCAGAATACAAACAGAAGATTTTTTGAGTACTTAATGCGACGATGTATGTAAATTTCGACGACTATATTTTTGGAATGTTTTCAACCACCGTAGTGAAATAACTGATGATGTTAGCCTACTGAAAAAATATCATAACTAAGTATATTTTCTTACGTACATAGCTATTTCAGATTTTTCAAAAAGGATTGAAAACTTGAGAAAAAAAATCTGGGAGCTATAAAGGAAGTTTTCATTTTAGAATACAGTAAGATTCACTATGTAATTTCTTGGGAATGTTTTGCAGGGTTTCAGAAAGGTACATTTTTGGAAAGGTTACGATATAAGCAATAAGAAAACCAAGGGTTTGTCAAACGTCGGCCTATATGATTATTTTC
This sequence comes from Micropterix facetella, assembly GCA_027564375.1. Taxonomy (NCBI): domain Eukaryota; kingdom Metazoa; phylum Arthropoda; class Insecta; order Lepidoptera; family Micropterigidae; genus Micropterix; species Micropterix facetella. Next base: position 7,399,339 of record JAOPUG010000116.1, read on the forward strand.
TTCTATGGATGTATAATATATTATGATGTTCAGGGTAGTCTAAAACAACTACCTGAACTGAGCACTTTAACCATAAGATCTCCATTGGGCCACCCCTTAATGCAGATTTAAGAAGCCTTGCATCCGAAATTTTGAGAGATAGTTCTCTTAAAGTCGTTCGAGGAACTCAACTATACAAGAGTTGCCGTCGTAAACAAAACCTAAATCTAATGGTTTAAGAACGCGATCACATATAAACTGATTATCGGAAGGAACGTGGTCAGAATCAACTATATTAGCCGAAGAGACTAGCTTCCCTTTAATTTTTTTTTATATAGGCTGAGAATCAACATGAATGGAAATCGAAGGTATATGTGGGACGATAGGACTCGGCATCCATCCGCTACTGTTTCAAAGACCAAATCGTTCCGTGATCATATACTTAATTTTACCTTTTTCACTTTTCAGATGATGAACCTTACTGAGATTGACTATTCCATCATGGCCTTTACCATGATCTCCTTTATTGGCATTGGACTTTATTACAGATTCTCAGGAGGACGACAAAAAACTACGGAGGTAACTATTATTTATACAATAACATTATAGTGGAATTATTTCCTGAAATTATATTACCTCCCCCCCCCCCCCTCCAGTACCTATATATATGATCGTAATAACTAATTTTTATGTAACATTACACTCTTTCCCTCACTCCCTCTCCGTGTATCTTGCTTTACCAACCACATCGCAATGGTTAAATGACATGGTGTCGTGACGCTCGTCGCAGCATCGGCTAACATTCCTATATCGCGTTCGCCATTACTTTCTCATCCCGCTCCGGTGACTTCTTGGTCGCTGATCTGTACTTTAAAATTACCATTGGCGAGGAGTCGCTTCAATGTATGATGCGGACTTACCGCAGCCCGAGTGAGCTACTCGCCGCGGCCCGCTCGGTGTATTTGGTCTAAATATTTTCCCCGCTGATATAGCGATTTAGTGACTTCCCATGACAGAATGCGTTTCCGACTCCATGCTGATGCGAGGCGACGCCTGGCAGCGTCCGCTTCTCCTTCTTAGCGTCGCTGCAGCACCACCCGCGCCGCCATAGTTCACCTCCACCTTGACCATTAAAGATTCTATGCAAGCCGTGAAGTCATCAACAATAGTCACATTTAGAACCCTATTTCACCGGGATACCATGGTGGCTACCAACAATAGTATACCAGTCACACCACCAACAATATATAGAGCTGTTTGGAGGGTATCTCACCTGGTACCCGCTTGGTTACACAAACAGTTTTGTGGCGCAATCATTGACCAAAAAAATATAGTATTGCGGCCTTTTTAGAGGCGCGTCAGCTGCGGTGCAGCATCGGCTGAAAATGTCGTGTCCATGACAGGCCACCCTTGTTTGAACTTCAGCCTGTCACAGTCGTGGTATAAAGAGCGACTTACTAATTAAGATTAAGATTTATGAGGTCGAGTCAGGGGCAGCACCCGGTGAAGATCCCTCGAAGGAAGTCGGTCGTCGATAGATCAATCGGTTCGATCAGGAGTCCTCTTATGGGAAATTTGCACGTCGGATATTCTCACGATCAGTTTCGGTTGTGCATTTCCAAATGGCTATTTTTTGACAGTACAAGTTCGCAAATAAAAATCAATTTTGCGTAAAGGAAACTATATTCTTTACCAAAATATGGTCGGAAAAATTACGGCAAGTTATTCTATTTACAGTCTATTTTTTTTAATGTAATAGAGTTTTTTATTTATAGTTTTTTATGTTACATTTGCACAGTTGAACTAGTGAAATTCGGGTTCTTGTTAAAAATTACGGCAAGTTATCTTCAGTGTCTGTTTAGTTTTATTTTTTTATGTTACGCTTGCACTGTTGAACTCGTGAAATTTGGACTCTTGTTATTAGGATATTCAAATAGGCTCTTATTGTCCGACATTTTCTTACCTAGTCTTGAATGTATACCTGCTAAGTGTGATTAAAAGTTTATTTTTGTCTATATTTTCTAAAATTACTTCTATAGTTAGATATGTCAAATATAGTTGCAAAGGTTTTTCCAATTTTGTTAATATCTTATCCGAATTTAAAGTTATAGCTATTTTTCTATGACGTTTCTCAACTTCCTAATTAGGGCCCGATTTTTAGGTATATATTAAATATAAAACTTATTTTCTAGATATTTTTTATTTATAATTATGCTTGCCTAATTTATGGTAAAAGTGCTCTAAATTCTTCTTGTAGATGCGGCACGTCGGTATTTTAAACGGATATTAATTAGCGCTTAGTGTATGAGGGACAGTCCCTCGTATTGTCGATTTTATGGCTCTGTCTTGCATGGCGACATTTAGACGGACCTTTTTAAGGATTAGGGAATAGATTAGGACGGAAAATATATTTTTCTAATCCTTTTAAAGGATTATATTCATTTTGGTTATATTACGGAGTTTTTAATAGCAGGCAAAATTAGGAAATATTTATATTTCGGGGAGTGCGGTTTTGACTATCGCTGAAATTATTATCTATCTTAGGGGTATGCATATACAAAAAAAATAAAAAAATTTCGTGAAAGTTTATGTCGCCGCGTTCTTTCGTCAATCTTATAGGTATTCTTAAAATAGGTAAAAAATGAAAGATATTGTTTGGGGTTATTGGTTTCGGCTGCGTTTCTGGTATGCAGCTGCCGTGTTCCCATAACATGTAGATTTTGAGACTCTGACCTCGTCATCGTCCCTGCCGCACAATTCATACATTCACTGTCTAGATGGAATATGAAATGAAAATATAAAATCTCTTTCCAGGAATACCTGATGGCCAACCGGGAGTTGACGATCCTGCCAGTCTCATTATCCCTAATGACAACCTTCATATCAGCTATCACAATATTGGGAGCTACTGGAGAATTCTACAGCAGGGGCCCCATGTACCTACTAGCATACGCGGCAGCAATGATAACATCACCTGTAGCAATCACCATATACCTTCCAGTGTTCTTTAACCTTCAACGAGTCAGCACGTACGAATACCTGGAGCTACGTTTCGGGCCAAAGTTAAGACTGATCACCTCCTTGATGTATACAGTACAGACCATACTCGTCAATGGAGTAGTGCTGTATGCGCCAGCTATAACGTTACAGGCGATAGCTGGCTTTAATAGGGTGACCTCAATATTACTGACGGGTTTTGTCTGCATGTTTTACTCTACCATTGGTGGTATGAAAGCTGTTGTAGTAACGGATTTGCTTCAAGCATTCATTATGGTCGCTGCTGCCATGAGTATCATCATATGTGCTGCTTTAAAAGTTGGTGGATTCGGTGATATATTTAAAATCGCGTACCAAAATGAAAGGCTCTCGTTCAACAGGTATGTTAAAATTTGTTTATTTTTCACAAATTAGATGATTGTAACTCGTAAAATTGTCCACTTTCAGTGATTCGACCTATAATTTCGGGTTACGATATATATATTGAAAACATTTTAGTGAAAATAGAGATATACATTTAAAAGAACTTAGATACTTAGAATTTAGAACCACTTAGATAGATAGAACTCGTGAAATGGTCAAGTGGTTGGAAGCGAATATTTAGACTCACTTTTACTAAGTTATAATACGAAAATAGAATTACGCTCCTCTGATATATTATATGTGGGGTTCGACGGTTACTTCTTTATTGTTTATTATTTATTTACAAAATCTATATTTTTTAGATAAAAGCTCGCGCAGGGCGACATAGAACGGGTTGATAACAGAATAACAACAGATACGCTTAGGACGCTACCTGATGAACCTGCTCTAGTAATCCCAAGATTCACACGGCAAGGTTAGGGATGCCTTCCTGTCCTTCACTTTGCGAATGAGATATAGCGCATTCTCAGACTAGAGATTACCTGGGTAGCTTGAAATAATGGAAACAGTCACTTGATGAATGGATCAGCGCCGTCCTGGGAATTTGGGCTTCAGCTAGGATGGCCTTTCATTGATGCGATAGCTTCTTTTTGTGCATGCTGAGAATACGTATAGAGGACGCGCATTTTTACAAATTAGACACCTCAGATAATTAATTATGGTCAGCCCGTCGAACGACGCTTACCTTAAGATTTGTTAAACAATAAATTGAATACATTTTGTCAAGCGGAGTCACAAATTTTAATGTTAATACAATAATAATAACAATAATAATACATACTTTATTCTTATACGGAAAAGCGAGCTGATTGCCTATAGGCAATATTCTAGAGATAAATTATAAAGATTTGAGAAAATTGTTTGCGGATAGTTACTAACTTAACCTATAAACTAAAGCAACTTAACATTAAACTAAACCCTATCACGACAGAGATTTAAAGAGGAAGAGAATGTAATAGGAAGTGGAATTTATATGGAAGTTTTAAAATGTTCTCTGAGGCTTGTGTTTGTAACAAGTTAGACTCGGCGCGGTTCTCACATTTATCGGCAAAGTTTTCCAGAGACGAGATGCATGCACAGTGAAAGAGAATGAGTAGAAGTCGCGCTGTGACCATAAATAGATAATATAATGAGGCGGTAGACGACCACCATGTCCGTACCCCGCCTCTGCTCTGGAAAAAGTGTAAGTCGTATTTTTCGACCGCTTAAAATTTGTCCCGGTTTGAGGTATGGCATGATATACAATTTTGTGGTTGCCGTGTATACAGCTTCTTTTCATGTCGAATTAAAATATGATGATCTAAGGTCGTTACAGGGAAGAAATTGTAAAATGGTCGTCTGAACTCTGAAACGTGGGTTATATAGAAAATGCTATTTCTGCTGAAACCCTTTAGAAAGTTATATAGAAAATGCTATTTCTTATTTTCCGAGCTGCTTGTACATTTGGATTACTTTTAGTTTCAGCTTAGACCCGACCATTCGCCATATCTGGTTCTCTTTCCTAGTGGGCGGGCCGTTTAATTACTTGGCAGCATGCTCCGTAGGGCATATTCGCGTCCAGCGACTTCTGACGGTCAAGACTTTGAAGCAAGCGCAAATTAGTGAATTTTTGTCGATGTTCTTTGCGTTTGTCTTCACCCTTATCATGTGGCTGACTGGTTTAGCACTGTTCGCCGTATACAGCGATTGCGATCCTGTAGCCGATGGAAAAGTCAAAAACTCTGAACAGCTGGTGCCATACTTTGTCGTCACATCCATGCAAGGTAAGTACTAGGTAAGTGTACCTGTCGAAGTAAGCTCACATATCTTATTGTTAGCCCAAGCACTTTCCAATATTAAGGTTATGGTATTTAGTTCGCTTACATTACAGTACCTGATAGTATTAGTACTATCATTAATACTATCATGATGTCATGATAGTATTAATAATATTTATTTATTTTGAGAGAACGTTGCAAAAAGGTATAAACACAAAAACTACCCAGATATGATGATGCCCGTACTAGAGTAGATTTTCTTTAAATTTTACATTTCAGAGTTTTTTGTGGGTATATAATTTTAAACTCAAATTAAAACGATGATAATTGACAATATTTTTCCCACTAATATATAACTTTATACTCATACCTACTTCTAATATTTATATTGTAATTATTTTTTCAATACTAGTTTGGTAGCATCGCGGCGGAGGCGCCCGTCAAATAGATCGAATTTCGGCGGGCCGCCCCCCCCCCCCCCCCCCGGCGGGCCGGGGCGGGGGGGCCCCCGCCCCCCCTGGCCGTGTCACCGCATATATCCGAGATACATATATATTGATGTTACCTGCTACGGGTGAACCCGTCCACCCCGGAGCGTTTCAACACCCCCGGAGTGAAGTACAGAGACTTGGATGATCGTAAACAAATCTATGTACCAAGCTCCAACTTAGCCCGCAAGAGACCTACGCCTAACGGCGAGGCACTGGGAATTGCCATCCAGCGGGCAACCTCACCCCCTTGCTAACAAATTTAGATGAATTTCTCCATCCAGCCTGTTTTGTCCGAGATACAGAGGTCCCCTCATCAAAAAGGTTGTCAAGCAAAAGCCGGCATGCCGACCATCGCTAACACATCCAGGGTCGCCCGAGGTCTTCCCCCAGATCATCCGCCATGCACAGCGGGTCGCCGGTTTCGTCCCTCTTCGAGGAGGTTACCGGATAGGTATTGAGTCGTGAGTCGGGCCGATCGTGATAGAACAGAGTTGGCCATTGAGGCCCGAGCTGCATGACGCCATTAGACCCCGAATAGAATGAACAGCGGTTTACCCTAAGACCAAAAATGTATCGCTATTTTAATAATGATATCGAATACTTATCGATATAATATCTATCGCCAAGATATTGTGACATGCAGTGGTGGATTCAAGCCGATTGGGGCCTTTACTGAGGTGATTCCACAAAGCTTTCATCGTCACGATCATTACTGTCATTTTAACATTCATAATCAAATTTTTACTTATTGTCAAATGAATACACATCGACTGTCGCTAAGCTAACCTAACTAGGATTCGCCCGTAGTAAATAGATTTAATAATAATCCAAAAAAATACACTAAATATACAACAGAATATAAAATATAATTAAATATATTATTTAAAACACAGAGTCGCCTTAAGCCTGGCGAACGCCCGGCGTACCGGTGCACTCGGCTACATTGTACAGGTTAATTGTCCGTTAAATATTTTAAAATTACTTTTGAAATTATTATTAATTGAATATTATATAAAGAATGTTAAATGGAAACCGATGGTGACGTGTTACCTAGATATATACAAAG
>JAOPUG010000116.1:7458818-7475260 GCA_027564375.1 Micropterix facetella
ATCCATAATCATAAAAAAAGATATAAACATAATATTTAAAAATAGTCATATTATAATTATAATCATTTTTAGCTATTTTTTATTATTACTTCAATGAATAGGTAAATTAAATTATAATCATCTACAAGGATAGTGATCAAGTTAAATTTAAATAAGTTAAATAAGATGAAGTTTTAAAAAAAGATTAAACGGCTACAGTTTATGTGTGTCGCTATGCTGCGGACGAACCCGCCGCGTCGAGGCATTATAACGAAAAATATTTTCTTGTCACCCCGAAACTAACGCACGGACTTGAACGAAGATAATTTATTTAAAAAGATCCGCCACAAGCCCGTGGGAGTCCAACTCCTCACAGCGTGGCACTGAGATTTTTCAAGCACAGTCGGGCATTCTCGCGGCTTTCCTCCTAGATGTGGTCAGATTTCTCATACCTCCCGTCTGGTAACAGGTTCGAAGCTTGCGCGTTCCTCTACCTTATGTAAGCGGCAAATCCTAACTGGGACATGTCGCAGATCCGAGGCGCCGTTTTTCTCGTTTTGCCACCTGAGATTAGGCGGCCAGCGGATCTTATCTAAGGATAATTAGCATGACTCCATACTTCCCTGGCGATTCGTTGTTGAGGCTCCAAATGGTTTCCAAATAGTCCCGTGTAGCTTGGGCTTTATGGCCTCTTATTAGCTGACCGGCTCAACTCGCGGGGCAGCTCCTATCCAGGAGCCTCCTCAAAGAGGGATCTACCTGGTGAAGCCGATGTTTTGTGGATCTGGGGATGGAACCTCGGGCGCAGCTGGACGTTTGACGCACAGGGCAGCCATACCCACCGTATTTTCAATCGACTGAGACCCGGGGGGTCTGAGAACATATGTTACCTAAGAAGCGGAGGCAGGTGTCAATCTATCGTCACCTATCCTTAGAAACGACCTGATGGCCACCCGATGGCCACCCGATCTCGGGTGGCGTTCTGAGTAAAGGACGCCACGGGTCCGTGATATTTCTTAATTACGGAATGCCGCGTTATTACGGTATGTAGAGGTTGCGCAAGCGACTTCGAGCCAGGTACCAAACGGGTGGATAAAGAAATCCATCTAAATTTGGTAGAGGGAGTGTGGCCAGTCCGCTGAGCTTAGCTTTGCTTGCCCAGTGCCTCGCTATTATGGCATTGGTTTCTAGCGGCCGTGGCGGAGCTTGGTACGTAGATTTGTCTTCGTCCACAAGTCTCTGTGTTTCATCTCGGGGTGATATAACGAAAAGATCGTTGAAATGCTCCGGACTGGCCGCGTTCGCCCATAGCAATTGACACTCTCAAATATTCGTTGTTGAGCAAGTCCCAGCAAACCGATCAGTGCATCAGACATCTATCCATCCGAAGTTTTCACTCAGTGTTTTTTCGCAATACCGGGATACACTGGGATCTGACCGTGTCACCCCCATATATCCTAGATACAGAGGGCCCTTCTTCAGGAAGGTTGTTGAGCAAAGGCCGGCAAGCAGAACAGTACTCAGACATAGAACCGCCCGAGGTGTTCTCTCAGAGCAGCCACTCAGCGGGTTCACCGGACTAGTCCCTTTTCGGGGAGGCTGTCGGATGAAAGCTGAGCCCTGAGGCGGGCCGACCGGTGTTAACACAATTGGCCATTAGAGCCCGAGCTACACGGTCCCAATACGCCCATTAAACGGTTACAGGGTGGACTGAATGGGGATAGAAACCATATATTATTAAAATATAATAAACCCGGGCAGAAAAGACGAGCAAGGTCGTTATAGCTGCCCGGGTGAGTGGATGGTTGGCTTCTATCCCTAAACACCATGTTGGAGTACATGAAATTGTCGACATGGTCAAATAATATCTTGAAATCCAGATATATGTACAACCAGGATGCTTGAGGTCTATCTACCAATTCACCCGAGTGTTAAACAATTATGGCTGTATAACTTGACAGCATAAAGTTTCCTTTATATGTACCTACGTAGACTTAAGAGAAACTCCGTAACACTGCTTTTAAACTGGAGTTAAACGTAGTCTACCGCATTGGCTCTTGCATTTCTATAGTTGGTCCAGTCTCTGCAAACTCGATCGTGTTTAGTTAACCGCTGATATTGCTTCTGTATATAATTATTTTAGTAATCTATAACGGGCGGTACGAACCGAAGGCAAACTTGAATGTTTAGTTGCTAGCAAACTTTGGTCGTTTGAACGGCCATCACAAACAGACATACACTTCAATACGGTCTCGATCGTTCAGATACTTAATAAACACAAGACCGTTATATGTGAAGTGTATAATATTCAATTTTAATTACACGGACATTGCAGGTATATTTCCAAAAATATTAAATAATATATAAGATTTCTTATAACTTAGGTACATGATATTTGATAGTTTGATAGTTTATTGTTCAGAAGGCTGGTTGCATTGATGCGCAATAAACATAATATTAATATATAAATATTTCTTGAATATCCTAGATAGGATGTACTAACGACCGCCTCATGCAATTTTAGTTTCAACAATATGAAATTAAAAGGTGACAAAATAATGATAATATATTCTCTAAAGATTAGTATGAATTTCATTATCGATAAACAATAAAAATATATAAACAAGTATAAGAGTTAAGTACACCTAGATTCAATTAGGTTAAATCATATCGTTACATAATATATCGTTGCATCCGATAATGTATCATCGCATCGGCATAAAACCAGGAATAAAACCAATTACCTCCAACCAATTACACCTCTTACAGCCAAATTCCAAGCGACTAGTCTCTACATGGATTTAATTTTTGGCCCGTCCGTAATATTATGTAGGACGGGCCATATAGTTTGATGCATGCTGTGCATTCGCTTGCTCGTTTGTTTGACCGTCTATCTTAAGACTTCACGTAATCCTATATTAACCAAATTTGGTATGCAGGCTCCCTGTGTGATCCTAAGCACCACCAGGTGGCAGCAAATATTCGATGCGAGTCGTGTAGGTGCTATTGAAGGTGCATCCTGGTTTACTTGGCATGGAGGAGGATCTGACCAATAGGTAGTGCAACCATAGCGTATATGGATATTTTTGCTGGAAACTTGTTGGAATACGTTTTGAGCCATTTTTTATGTAAGGGATTACCAATCACGGGACGGGCCAATGTTGCCGATGTATATCGCTACTTTTCCTGTTGCCCGATAAATTAAACCTGATAGATTAAAAACATTGATATTTTCAAGAGATCCATCCAGATATATGTAGCTGCTTAAAATCAACCTGTAAAATCAACATGTTAATCAACCGTGACATTTTAAAATACTTTGAAAACAACTGAGTTAAATAGATTAACTTATTTCATATTAATTTAATACTTGGTCAATCCTACATATTTGTACATTTTAAATGGAAATCAATATTTTGCATTCTGTATCCACATCAATACAAACGAATGACGTTCAAGGCCAGGCACAAGGAGCCCGTAAACCCAAAACCTTATTTATAACCAACCTTCCTCCTCCTCCACCTTCTCTGATACATTTATTTCCTTCGTCTCCGTCCTTCCCTCTGTATCTTTATTAAATGTTAATAATTGGTTTTTCTTTAGTTATTATAATTTTTTTCTCTAATTGTCTGTTTATTTTATCATTTTAATTTCTATTTTGTATAGCCAATGCAAAACTTGTAATACAAACAGGTTAGCTGATACATACTGCCACACGCCAATAAGTTCGCTTTTTGTTGTTGAAAAATAAAGAATTTTATTATTATTATGATTATTATTTTTCTGCTGATGCTATAAATTTAACTGAACAAAAGAAAATGTTTGGATGTTACGTGATTTCCTTTTACAAGAGTATCTTCTAAACAAAAAAACAAGTGGAAAATCTACCTACAACTCTTCTTGATTTACCAAGAAAACATACTGAATATCCGAAAGTTAAACATAAATTAACCTTTTCCTCGGTAATAAAGCATAAACCAAATTTTGGGCAATACAGAAAGAACTTATGTGATTATTTATTTCTCTTAAATTTAAGAAAACCTTCGAGTAAATAAGCTAACACACTTTGACAGGTGTTAGAGCTACGGGCGAACCCGTCACCCAGGATGTTTTAACCACTGTTGTCGTTAAAACGACTGAGTTGAAATTAGAGATTTTAGGACAAATATAATCCACAGTCACGCAACGCCAACAACCCGTAAGAGCCGAACGCCTTTCTTGAGGCACTGGGTATTGCCACCCAATGTGGTCACCTCACGCCCTTACTACCAGATTTGGGCGGATTTCTCCGTCCTCTAGTCTGGTCACGGATTCGAGAGCACTTGCGCAGGCTCTACCTGATGTAAGTGGTTATTCGGTACTCGAATTTATTGCGGATCCGAGACGTCCTTTGCCCGTCAATATCAATCGGGATCGGGGGCCAACGGATCGTTTCTAAAGATAGGTGACTTCTGGTCTACTGTCATACGCAATCAAAATCAAAATATGTATTTTTCTGTACAGTCTCTAAGTACCATTATAAGTAGGTACATTTATCTTTAGAGACTATTTGAATTTAGGACGATTTTTCTACGTTGAAATAGGGGATTTTTTATTTTTTATTTTGTATTGTTCACTTCAATACATAAAGGATATATTTTTGAATTACTTGTTTTCTGCCTTGCTTTTTTCTTTCTTTTTCATGTTTTCAATTCACGGGTACGTCGAGAAGGTGAACGACAAGGATTGAAGAAATAAAATATTTTTGAATTATATGAATCAAAATTGTATTTGACATTATTAGTACCAAAAAAGTGGTCATTGGTTTTCTTTGGCGGTTTTTTCCAGTGGAATCTTACTCGTAGAATTCGCCGGAAAAAATATATAATAAACTATGACTTTGGACGTTCAGTATGTGTACGTAATATATTTACAGTGAATAAAACCGAACTGAATTGAATACTTCCGCATCTACCCCCGTTGTTATAGGAAACATACATTTCCAGACTACCTTGTTTATCTGCCGATAGAATAGCGTGATCAGAAAACCGTCCAGGGTGACAACCGCGCAGTGTAACCCGTGATAATCCCTCGAATCCGAACCTCGATCCCAAGTATCAACGGCTGCAGTTTACAGACCGCAGGCAGTGGTCACGGCGGCCCTTCCAGATTAATTGCCTCTTCGAGGAGGCTTCCAGGTCATGAGGTTGAATCATGAATTGGATCGACCAAAGATAACATCAAAAAGCCATAGGGCCGAAACTGCATGAGACCGTTAGAAACCAAAATCGTTACGCTACGGGCGAACCCACCGCTACGGGGCGTTACAACGAAACGTATCGTAAGGTCGCTCCGAAACGAGCGCAAGGACTAGGACGAAGACAATCTACGTACCAAGCTCGCCGCAGCCCGTGAGAGTCCAACTCCTCACCTTGTGGAAATTTTCAAGCCCAGTGGGGCATCCTCGCGCCCTCACTCCCAGATGTGGTCAAATTTCTCCGACCTCCCGCCTGATATCATGTTCGAAGTCGCTTGCGCGTTCTGCCACCTTAAGTAAGCGGTAATTCCTCGCCGGAACTTGTCGCGGATATGAGGTGCCCTTTACTCGGCTTGCCACCCGAGATCGGGTGACTAACTTAACGTTTCTAAGGATATTACTTAACGTTTCTAACGATTTCTAAGAATAAGGTATTTAACTACCCCCGCTTCGAAACTTCCCTGACTATTCGTTGCCAGTACGTAAGATATCCATCCGTCCGAAACTTTCACCCAGTGTTTTTACTGCATTACCTGGATACATGGGATCTGGCGTGTGTCATCGCATATATCCAAGATAGATCGGGCCCCTCTTCAGGAAGGTTGTTAAGCGAAGGCCGCATGTAACCAGCGCTCAGACATTCGTGGCCGCACGAGATGCTCCTCCAGATCAGCCGCTCAGCGCATTCAGCGGGTTCACGGGAAGGCTGCCGGATGGGAGCTGAGCCGTGAGTCGGACCGAACATGATAAACAAGAGTTGGCCATTATGACCCGAGCTGCACGGCCCCATTGGGCTCCAATCTGCTAATACAGTCTTTATAAACATACGTCCAAGGGTTCGCGAGCTGATTCGAGAGCTTATATTTGCGCCTGAGATATCGAAAAAGTCAACTATAAAATACCCCACCCTTTCTTCGCTTGTTTAGTTTTTCCTTTAGTTTCAGTTGGGTTGGGGGGAATTCACTTTCTACCACCATTCCCCGCCCTCTGCCAATTCTTTACCGTTAATACAACTTCGCCTGAAGATTATTACTTCCTTATTTCTGCGTGGCGCCTACTTTATCCTCGTAAAGCATTAGAATAGGTTATAGCGAAAAAAGAGTTACGCCGTTATGAGCGCGTTGAGAGAATCGTATACTTTTACGAGGTCGGGCTGCGTTCTACGCTTGGTAAGGTGAAACAGCCTCCTATCCTCGTAGCCCAAATCGTAGCCGATACGTGCGGGCGCGTGTAGCATTGAGGAAATCCCATGTTGAAAAAAAAAATCTAGGCATTTAATTATTTATTTACCAATATATAATTAATATTACACACAATTTCCTAATCTATATTATATTACAAAAATATTTATTTTGTTTCTAATTTCTCTTGTTATCACTAGGATTTCCAAATCGTTAAATATTATTCTATACTATATTACAACAAAATCCATTTCTAAGCTTCTTGTTATTACTAGGTACTACTTTTTTAAGAACTGTTTTACTACCTAATAAATATTTACTTAATTCCTTGGATGCTTAGAAATGCCATTACCATACTTTGTAGCTGTGCTAAGTTCACTGTCCAAATATCCAATTCTGGCTCAGCCGAACATAGTGCATTTAGGGTACGAAGCGTCCGCACCATGAATCGTGTTGAACGATGTTAGTTCTAGATCGCGGTAATGTGAACAATACGTGAGTCGTGTAATTGCAGTAATTGACGGGTACAAACTGAAACAGACCGATTCTTCTAAGGATGATCGGATTATCAACAAACCCCCTAAGCATGTGGCAGATTGCCATCCAATCTCTTCTTGCGCTTAGTGAGTTGTAAGCAACCATCCCTAGCATAAATAAGGTAGGGTACAGGAAACGATAACATCCATACTGTTTTAAGTACAGAGACCTCAGGAAACTTTTCTGCACTCTCTCCAGCATGGATACGTAAGCACTTTCATAAGAATTCCATATTACCACATTGACTTGTAATCTGCTCCTAATTAGGGAGTTGAATAAGAGGCACATGACAAATGTATTGTTGAACTGTCTCGTGTTCCTCAATACAAAACCTAGTACATTGTAAGAATTTGCAACCAGGGTGTAGATGTAATGTCTGTTTGTCAACTGAGAGTCAAAGATCACTCCCAGGTCCCTTGTTTGATTCACTCGCGATAGTACCTTGCCTTCCATGTCATAACAATGTACAAACGACGAATCACCTCGCGAATATGTCATGATTGAACATTTCTCATTATTTAAGTATAGCTTGTGGCTTATGCTCCAAAGGTACACCGCGTCTATGTCATCCTGCAGTATTGCACAGGATTCTAAACTGTCTGTTCTTGCGAATAGCTTCAGGTCATCCGCAAAAATCAGGCAGTTGGTATTTGAAACCATCTCTGGCAGTGGACCCAGATTTGATCCTTGGCTCATCCCAGAGTGTGTAAAGAGCAGATCTGATGTTGATGTCCCACATTTAACAAATTACTGACGGTCTCCAGGTAACTAGCGAAAACAGCAGGAGCCCATGTGAACAACCCACTGTTGTCAGTTCGCTGAGGAAAATGTCATTGTAGATCATGTCTAATGCTTTTCGAAAGTCAAAATAGGCTACGTCTACATGACAACCCTCTGGGAGTTAAATTGCTCCGCCACGTATTGAATGAACTCGGAGAGGTTTGTAGTAGTGAAACGTACCTGACGGAAACCATGGTGAGCATCTGATAACTTTCCAATTACCTGTCTGTATAGGTATGTGTGGATAATCGATTCAAACAATTTGGCCGGATATGAAAATTGCACCACTGGTCTATAATTCTTGACGTCAGATTTCGCCCCTGGCTTAAGTATTGGGATGACGCGGCTAACTTTCAATCTTGATGAATAGATCCCAATAGAGATACTTAATTTGAAAATGTATCGTAAGGGTTCAACCAAAATAGATTGACATGCCTTTGAATATGACTGGAGGAATACCATCCAGACCACCGGACCGTTTAGGCTTTAACTTTTTGAAGGCATCAGCGACATCCGAGACACAGAACCGGGTTCCGAGTTCCGGAACATCGATGCTGGCGTTCCAGCTATTTACTGATATACCAGCCTCGGCCTGGAACACATTAAGGGCGGGGGGTTTATCTATGTATAAAGATGAAAAGTATTTTTCGAAAGCTTTTGCCACTGTTGTACGAAGTGTTTTCGTACGTTATAGTCTGCTGTAAAGCATTACTATGATTTCAGATATAAGACCAGAACTTTGTGCTGTCTCTTAATATTGACATTTGAATTGTATACCTAAGTGTAAATATACACATTATAAGTATTTTACTTTATCAGAATCCAGAAACTTTTAGGCTTAGTAAATTCATTAACGCCCGCGGAACTGATGTCGATCAAGGACTACATTCGAAAAATAATAAAAGAATAGAGAGTGGCCACCGATTGGTGGCGACTCTCTCTGTCCCATAATATGTCCGTCTTACATAACATTATATATTTTTTTGATTCCTTGGATAATTGTATTTTTCCTTCTTTTGAATACAATAAACCCAATTATCGCAATATATAGTGACGCTGATCACTGACTCACTGACTGACTGTAACACTGTGACCGTAAGCGCCCGATGCCCGCGGCGTCACGATGAAGTTATCCTAGAATTTGTTTTTACGTGCGTTCCAAAAATTAAGTGTCTATTCGAATCCCATTCGGAGTAGTCGGTGGATCAGTAATTATCGGGCGTCATCGTACGATGTCAGTTGTAGCAGTGTACAGACCGCCTCAGGTGAGATCTTGATACCTCACACACTGGCCCAGATCCCATGTATTCCATTTATTAAACACCAATGCACCAATGCACGATGTTAGGTGTCGTGTAGCTGCTACATTTTTCACAAGGAAATTTGATGTTCGGTTTCGTACGGAGTTTTTGATAAGCTTGTATTATATATGTGAACGCATTTTTGAACCGGTGTGCGAGGGATCAATATTGTTAACGCGGCCTGTACGATCTCTCTTTCTTTTACATTTGACGTTTACAGGCGCGGAGGAGGGTCTATTTGACAACGGGCGTCTTAGGAGCACTACAACTAACTAGTGATATGTATTATTCGTTCAAAATGTTTAGTATTCAGTGTCTTTTATCGAACAGCAATTTATAGGAAGTCTGTTAGTGCAAGGTCTGGCGAGTTCCCTTCTAAGATAAAGAACATGTCTAGAATATTTATTTCATTATCTAAATCAGTAGCAACATTTTTGAACCTTTCTAATACAAAAAATATAAGAAGCTTCATTTGGATTCCAGATAACTGCATTCATTTCCATACGATTGAAATGAATACTCGGTCGAAATGAATACTGCATTAATTTTTCATGGAGCATTTTCATCGTTTGCATAACCCGAATGTTATTACAGTATTTGTTGTTCGTTTATGTACATTTCAGTTGTTTTGTTTCGCACAAGGCAACTTCATTGGATTTATGTACGTCGTTATGGACTCATTCATAGTCGGCCTCATAATACACGTGGGCCTACAATTCGAGAATTTGTACTACTACTTAGAGCATCTGAACGAGCAAGACATCCTACTCGAAAAGATCAGCCCCGAGGAGGATTTCAACACGAAGGAATTAAACGACATGGTTAACTTTGAAGAAAAAGCAAAAAACGCTGTCATTTATCACCATATTATCCTTCAGTGAGTAACAATTTATTCTTCTTCTATTTATTTTCGCGCGAATCGCAAACACTCAACGAATGTGAATTCTGCCAAGTTGATACGTGGAGAAACGGCCGGTTAAAATAATTAGAGGGCACAAGATTGAAACAACAAACAAACAACAATGGTGTGGTTATATGCAAGTAAAAGAAGGTCAACATTTATAGGGAAATAATGTCGAGGGAAATGAATTTACAGATCATTTTAAGGACTGTATAGGAGTTCATTCATTTATTCAAACAAACATAAGTATAGTAACATTGCAGCGTGCATGCTTAAAAGCAATGCCAATTCGCTACGTACTTACACTAATACTATATTAAGGGTCCGCTGTTGGCTAAGTAAAGCGGAATGATACGCCAAGGGAAACACCAGCGGGCGCAATACACCTATAACCTATTATTGCTTTCGCGGAGACCAATTCTTACGGCAAGCTAATCACCAGCGGACACAATACGCCGAAAGACTATTATTGTTTAGGCAGAGTTACCATTCTTTTGAAATCGTGCGTGACAAATAATATACTTTTGTTTTTTTTTTTTGGAAATTTTAATGAAAAAATTAAAAAGTTGAAAAATAAGGCTTCATCACATTTTAAATATTTATTTGGTACGTCTTGCCAATATAATTTCAAGCTGTTTGCCCCTACAGAATACAACAAAAATGCAAAATAATAAAAGGTGATGACCAGATTTTATTAATTTTATTCAGAAAAAATCTTCATAGTAGGTACTAATGATTGAGAAATTTGCTACAAGACTGCTATTTCTATTATGGTTTAAATGCACCCGGGAGTCAAATTTGACGGCTAAATGTCAGTTTTTCACTGTTTGAGAGAGGTAGTCAACTCAAAGTAAATATTTACCAAAAAAATCGTTAAAAATACATTTTATAATGTCCAAAAACTAGTATTAGTTGTCATATTACCCTGAGTTTGCTGGAGAGGTAGTTATTTCTTCAATTTCCACTGAGATGTGTTAAATATGTTAATTATAGTTATTATGGAAGGTAGGCTGTTCCATATTTTGATCATTCGACCAATCGGTCTGTCAATTATAATATTTGTTAGGTGTCCTGGCTCTTTGAATAGCAGGTGATTTCTTATAGCAGTATCGGCATGTACAGTGGTAAATTTCTAAGTATTGATGGTAAGTACACATTCTGTTTGATGACTTTATATGCATAGTTAATGGAGGCAATACGCTTACGAAATTCACATGCCCATCATGCCTAAAATGAAGCTATGTAGATGGATAGAGCGCGGGATAGAAACCGAATTTTCGAAATTGAATATATCTCAAAAATAATTATCTGGATACGATTCTCTATCATCAGAGTGTGTTTAACCGTATTTCCACGCCAGATTACAGAGTTGTATTCCAAGATACTTCGAATAAGTGTATTATATAATAAAATCATTACATTAATATTATAGATAGAATATGAGGAATACAGACTGGAAGTTAATAAAGTTTGGTAGCACAGCTCGCAATCTGTATATGATGCGATCATGGCCTGATGCCCGTTATATGTCTTTTGGTCGGCCCCAGCTCGCGGAGCTGGTCCCTCCCCGAAGAGGGACCAACCCGGTAAACCCGCTGTGCGGTGGATCTGGAGACGGAAACTTGGGCTGATCTGAACAGCTGGCGCACGGGGCGGGTAAACCGCCGTGCTATCAATGACTAATACCTGTAGGAGTTTAAAAGTATATGCTTCTCAAGAAAGTGGGGGTAAGTAGGTACCTCAAGCTGCCTATCCTTAGAAACGATATGTGGGCCATCCGATCTCGGGTAAGATGCCGAGTAAAGGACGACCCGTATCCGCGATATTGCGCAGGCGACCTCGAACCTGTAACCAGAAAGGGGATCGGAGAAATCTGATCGCATCTGGCAGTAAGGGCGAGGGCTGAGAGTCACACTGGGCTTGAAAATTCCTAGTGCCTCGCGGTAGGAGTCGGACTCTTACGGGCTGAGTTGGAGCTTACCCCGAGGCGAAATACAGAGACTTAGGACGTAGAGTGTCTACGTCCTAAGTCTCTGTGTTTCGCCTGGTGGTGATATAGCGATAAAGTTCGCTAAAACCTTCCAGGGTGGATGGGTTCGCCCGTGGCAGGTGACATACACTAAATCTGTCACTGTCACGCAGATTTATAAACGTTAATTTCAAAATTTATAATAAAAAATTAATTCTTTGATATGAGTTACACAGTTGTCATTCATGTACATTACAACGAACCTCTCGCAACAAACCGAACCAAACACTAACTTTAGCAGTTGTTGTTACAAAACACCTTTCAACAAAAGAAACACCTTTCAAATAATACATATATTTCACTTTGGGGATTTCAGATTGGGGGAGGGGGGCTAAACTACCCTCCTGGCTACGCCCATGATCCCTCACTTTAGTTTTGGAGGACGTGTGCCACATGGGCAAGCTTGGAATCAATGGAGGGAAACAGATCTGAAGCAGGCAGCCCGATCCCGCAAGTCATCCGCTTTTTCACTTCCTTATATCCCTGAATAGCCTGAATATCCCTGAATCAGCAGAGGATCACCTACCATACCCGATACACAGTATACAGACAGTAACTTCTCTTAGAACAAAATTAAAAGCAAAGTGAGCGACGTCACGAGTCGTAAGGGCTACCACAAATCGAAATACGATTACTAGACAACTTTGGTTTCAAGACCCCGAAGCATTTAAACGAACTTTATCGTTATATCGCCCCGAGATGAAACGTACTACAGCATTTGGACATAACATATCCACAATCCAACTACGCCACTGCCCGTCAGAATCCTACGCCTTACGGTGAGGCGCTGGGAATTGCAACCCAGCGCACAGCCTCATCCCCCTGACTCCCAGATTGGGTCGGATTTCTCTATCCACCCGTCTGGTCCCAGGTTCGAAGTCGCTTATGCAACCTCTACCTATTGTGATAACCTGGCAATCCGTGACTCGGAAATATCGCGGATCCGTGGCGTCCTTTACTAAAAAAATCACTGAGTGGCCATCGGGTCGTTTCTAATGGTAGGCGACGACAGATCGACACCTACCCCCACACCTTAAGAAGCATTACGCAACTAGACTCTCCCGACTATTTTCACACGTCAGTTGAACAATGCCGGTAAACCGACTAATACATCAACCATCAAGGGCCACCCAAGTTGTTACCCCAGGTGCGACCGCAAGCGTTTCGCCGGATTAGTCCCTCTTCGAGGAGGCCGCCGGATGGGAGCTGAGCCGTGAGTCGGGCGACCGGTGGAATTAGATAGTCATATGGTCCGAGCTGCACAGCCCCATTAGCCTCTACCATTACTAGACAATTGTACCACAGGCGTCATCCATGTCTGAACGAAATAAGCAGAATGAGAGGTCTCAAGCGTTCGTAATATTATCGCCACACCCCCAGAAAATAGTAAAAAATACAGCGCAGACACGTTTATTTTCCACAACCCTGAACCTCGTAACGGCAAACACAGGCGTCTGCCGTTAAATAACCCTCTGTTCACTTCCCTCGCAACCTATCCCAGCCTCGCCTTGTCACCCCAGAGTGCGCTTACTGTTCTCTTTGTATACTGTACCCGATATTAACAGGTTCAAGTAGGTCGAAAAAAATCAATGTTTTTTTCAGAATGTTTCGCTTTTAGGAAGTGGGATTCTTTACATTTGTTGCAAGATTGACATTAAAACGTCTTTTAAAAGGCTTCTAAACTAAGAACGCCATCAGATTTAGCGATCTGACGCTTTTGTTGTCCGTAAATATTGGTATAAATCTCGTGGTCCGAGGGTTGCGGCGCGAAATGGCGTGTATTTTCTGATAATAGATCATCGTCCGTTGGTAACCATATTTAAGGCGACAATGTATATAAATTTTGACGATCACATATTTGACAATTTTTGAACAATGTAGTGAATTAACTGATGATGTTAGCCAGCTGAAAAAAACATTACTTCACGGTAAAATAGCAATTTCAGATTTTTCAAATAAGAATTGCAATAAGAATTTTTCTATCGCAGAATTGTAAAAAATATAGTTTTCTTGATAAAAGAAATATATAAAAATTGCAAGATCCATCCATATTAACTATTAAAACATTAGTTATTATTGCATGTTTGTTTGAGTTATTTTTACATAAACTATATACATTAAACTTCAGTGCCATTGTTTGTTTTTTGAAACCAAGTTCTTTTACGCGGCTCACGGGGTGTCGACCAGCAGAAATCGACAATACCGTTGCCCTATAAATTATAAATTAAAAACAATTTCCCCTATGTACACTTTTCAGGCACAGAAGTCCGAGTCGTCATTTAGCCTGTTGGCTTAAGCCTGTTGGCTTAAGGCTTATGATTTTTTTTCTATCGTTACACTCCCACCGACCAAAAAAAAATTATAAATTGTATTGAAAATGTATACGACATACACGATAAAATATTAATCGAATCAATGTATGATTGTGCATTTGTTAAATCATTCTGCACCGACTGAAATAAATATAAATTTTAATGTGAACATTGAATATAAATTAAACGCCATCTAGCAAAATCGGCACACATCACTTCGTCAGACGTCAAAGCGATCTGCCTTGATAAGATAAAGTAACAATCGAACAGCGAATGGTTGTGTCCTTACTG
Organism: Micropterix facetella; assembly: GCA_027564375.1. NCBI lineage: Eukaryota > Metazoa > Arthropoda > Insecta > Lepidoptera > Micropterigidae > Micropterix > Micropterix facetella. The sequence goes on from JAOPUG010000116.1 coordinate 7,473,366, forward strand.
GATGTAATTGAAATATTAGTATATTTATAATGTCCCAATAAACAACTGTACAACTAAATACTGGCGAGTGTCGCTTATTCAATACCATCAAATAAAAAGAAGCATTATATATTTAAAAAATCAGACACAAAGCCATCAAATCCGAACGTCAATATGAAGTTACGGCATAAAAAATTAGTTACGGCATTTTAAGCCTATCATTGTAACTCAAGAATACAATTTCCGATTCGCCTACTTAAAAAAAATCTGGTAAGTAATCGGGTTTTATTTTTAATTTGGAAACCCAATAAAATATTGAGCATACGACTAAAAATGTGATTTTTTTAGTCGTCGATTTGTGTGGCAGCTTCCACTTCTATCGTAGGTATGAATCCCTACATCTTTTCATTTATGAATAAAACATTTCGGTGAAAGAATTTTCGAAATCCAATAACGCTTTATTGAGATATCAATTACTCAGACAGATTTTTTTCGCTTTTCTGGTTCTAAATGTTCCAAAACGTGGAGTAATTTGTTTTTGCGTTTTTTTAGGTAAATGCAATACGCTTCGCACCAGCCTTATGTGCGGGTCGGGCTGGCACTAGCTTAAAAGCAATTTGTCTGTTTTCTGTTAGAGCTGAGCTGTAGTCTGCATTGCGCTCATGTTTGCCAACGTTCAATAACAGGCATGATGCCCATATTTTAGTATAAGTATTTGTTGGATTTTCAGGTGTGCAGATGAAGTACAATCACTGTTTGGATTCACTTTCATGGCACAATTGATCGAGAGTTCAATACCCATATGTTTGATGTTATTATTGACGGCAAATGTAAGTCAAATTTTGTAAAATTTATTTCACGAGTTTGAAAAAGTGTGTTACTTATGGTCCATCATGATTTTTGCGCCCTCCTGGCTAAGGCGCAAGGGGCGGGCGCCCCCTTACACCCCCCCCCCCTTCCTCCAAGGATCTGCACCAGTGGGCCACATTCGCATACGAGGCGCAGAGGAGTTTCGTCTGCAATTTGGCAGTATCTGTACACTAGTGTCCCGTAGCTCGAGATCGAACATATGTATATGTCTGCAGACGACCTTAACCCCTAAAATGACTAAGTACCTAGTCTTCGAACGTGGAATAGCAATGCCGTAAATTGTTGCATTTAAGGTGCTAGTTTTGGCTTCCTATTGATAACTTAATTTGAATCAACTTAAATGTATTCAGTGTCAGTTTATTTACATTGAATCATTCGTGGCGATGGTCTCCTTTATATTTCTGTCGAAGCTCATATTTGTGCTGTCCTTGATGTTTGGACTCGTATTATCAGCATATATTTTATGCGATTTAAGGAATATAATTTTTGAAGATCGTTGCTAGGATATAGTAATGGACCTGAATAAAGCAGTACGAATGGTACTTCTCTCGAAATCTAGACCCATGTACGCTCACGAATCGTCTCCTACTTCTATGAGTTATGATGTTATAAGTGTTCGCAATTACTCTTATGCTATAGATTTCCAACTTGTAAAAGCTGATGATCGACACAGTCAAAGACTTTGGAAAGGTCGCAGGAACTCCCACGACTTTTAATGTTTAAATGCTTCGAGATTATCATTAAGTAAACGTCATATGGCTGCCATCACAGTCGATGTTCAGTGTTAAGGGGTAACAATCTATAGGATGTTTTTTTAGAGGTTTGGTTTTTATATTGACAACATTTTTTCCAGCGACAGTTAATTGACAGTTAACAGCTGACTAATGCTCAGTTTGATTTGCCATTTTAACATGACTAGACTTATGCCAGAACATACCATACAGCGTGCGACACTTTAAATTTATTCCAGGAAACATCCATGAGTGCATAATTTCGCATTTATGGACCTGTGAACTGGCGTCCACAATCGTGTGATCTCACACCTA
>JAOPUG010000116.1:7490412-7501188 GCA_027564375.1 Micropterix facetella
CTTTGATAAGCCCTGTTTCGTATTATATCTCGTCATCATTGAAATATAATAAATAATAAAATTATATAATTTATAAAAAAATAATTTATAATTAAAAATTTAAATCATTCAATGATAATTAGTATATAAATCATACAAGTAAATCCTCCTAATCAAGGACTAATATCAACTAAATGATAAGGATGATTAGTATACTTTTTTTTCATTAATTTACTTCCTTTAAATATAGGGTCCAAAACGTCCAAGGGGTCCAAAACGGCTTCCTCCATTCGAATTGCGGCTTCCTCTGACGTATACATTTTTTCTGCATTATTCTCGTCCACAGCGGTACGATATACTCGCTGTGATCTACCATGAATGAAGGTATGAATACAGGCCATTTTGGGCAACACCCCTCACACCTAAATGGTTTAGCTTTTGCAGAAGAATTTTGAAATCAACACAACCAATGACACGACTGAGGTCACAGAATATTCCAACTGGATAAAATCCCCTGATGAGGCTATTATAAACATACTCGCAAAGTGTTCGCATATATTAACACTGCGAAGACCGCCAACGAGTGTGTCAACTATTATCGCTAAATTTACACATCTGATTTGTATACTTCTCTGGCGCCAATCATCACAATCTTCTTGCTGACTTTACCGGGTCGTTGATAGCACTACGCGATTAATACCCATACGAAAATATCATTGCTTAGGCGATTTTAATCTACCTTTAATTCAGATTCAGATTCAGATTAGTTTATTCAGTGTAAATAAATTATGTACACATACTGAACGTCAAAATACAATAATAGTACTTTTTTCTGTTTTTTTTCAGGCGAGTTATACAAGTAAGATTCTATTGGAAAGAACCACCAAAGAAAACCAGTGACCACTTCTTTGGTACTATTATTGTCAAATACAATTAGGATTCTATATAATTCAAAAACATTTTATTTCTGCTGTCCTTGTCTTCATGTCCTCGACGTTCCCGTGGATTGAAAACATGAAACAGAAAGAAAAAAGACAGGCAGAAAACAAGTAATTTAACAATAAACCCTTTATGTATTTATCAATACAAAATAAAAAATCCTAAATTTCGAAGTAGCACAATCGTCTTAAATTAAAATAATCAATAATGATAAATACAGCATTTTGGTTATAGTAGGTACTAACGAGACTGTTCAGAAAAATATGTGTTTTCATTTACGCTATGCATCTTTATTAGTTAAATACTCATTGATTTTATAATATGCTTTTTTTACTTTTTTTAATCGAAACTTGGAGAAGAAAAAAATAACCAAAATCAAAACGCTCCCCGTGTATATAGACACAACCAAATAATATCCCCAATTTATGTATTTTAAATATAATAATATTTCATTGTAGCTCAATATATAATCATCCTAGCAGTATTCTTTTAGAGAAACTCATTCCCAAGCCATTTTGACATTTATATAATCAGATATCCCATAGTATGCTTTTTTATACAATTTTGTTTTGATGGTGGCTTTAAACTTATGTACAGATAGTTCTCTAATATTATGAGGAAGTTGGTTATAGAATTATATAATATAGTGGTTATTACCGACTGAAGGCCTTCCCAATACCCAAGAGAAAATGGGACTTTTGTAGTCCTGAGTTTATTCAAAACTACACGTTTGCCGGGTTTAACCAGTACAACGGGATTAAAATGCGAATAATCGTGTCCTTGATCTGATACTGTTCACCATACACCTACATATTTCGCGCCGATGAACCTCTCGTTACTGAAAATAGCCGCCGTCGTGCCTTAGATGTAATAATCGAAAATGCCGCTTCATTACCATTGCGCGAAGTATCAAGGTAGACTTTCCTAATTTCAAAGGCAAACTACCAAGAAATAAAAGAATTCCTCGACTCAATCGAATGGGAGGAAGTCCTCACAGATACTCACTTAAGTGCTTTAGTAAACAGTTTTTATAATATACCTCGCGGTATAATCAACTAACGTGTTCTATCGCGATCCTCGAAATGGCTTGATTTTCCATCTTGGTACTCACCTGCACTTATTTATGTCATAAAGGAAATGGCGAAGTATCGTAGGTAATGGAAACGCTTCAAAATCCCGTTGGATAGAGACATTTTTGTACGTTTACGTACTAGACAGAAGAAGGCACATAGACAAAGCTATCGGCAGCATATCGATCGTTGCGAACAAAGTATAACCAATGACCCAAAAAATTATGGACATATTTGACAAACATTCGTAAACATAATTTCATCCCTAGCTTTGGGTCACAATGGCTCCGTGGAGCCTGGGCTATAATAGCCGTGGTGTTTTGGTCGGCTCAACTTGCGGAGCAGCTCCTATTCAGGAGGCTCCCTGAAGAGGGACCAACCCGGTGAAACCGCTGTGCGGCTGACCTGGGGACGGGAACTCGGGCGTGACCTGGACAGCTAACGCACACTGATTGTTGTCAACGCGTTGTCACTGACTGATTCTGAAGGAGTTTAGAAGTGTACGCTTCTTAAGACAGCAGGGGTAAGTAGGTACTTCTAATGCTTATCCATAGATATGATAGTCATGAGGGCCATCCGATCTCGGGTGAGAGTTGCCGAGCAAAGGCCGCCCCATATCCGCTACATCCCACTTGATACCGCTTTAGAAGTAAAGACCGCACAAGCGACCTCGGACCTGTGACCAGACGGGGGATCGGAGAAATCTGATCCGCATCTGAATCCGTACGAGCACGAGAATGCCTGCTGGGTTTGAAAACTCCCAGTGCCTTGCGGTTTGGTGTAGGATTCGTACGGGCCTAGGTGGACGTTGGTACGTAGATTTATATTGTCATCGTCGATCGGCGTATTGACTTCAAATCTCTGCGTTTCGCCTCGGGGTTATAGAATGATCTATATCGTTAAAACGCTCCGGGGTAGACGGCTTCGCCCGTAGCAGTTGACACCCTCCGTCTGTATATCTCATCCATGGCTAAAATGAAGACAAATATTCTTATATATTCTGGGTGGAGCTGCATAAGCGAAAATGCTTTTTTTGTATAGAAAAAAACTATAAGAATAAATATAGAATGAAAATAGATATTCTGAAGAATCTTCCTCATTTTCAGATGGTTGGTTTGATCTGTAGGTCTGCCTTGCCATCACTCGAGGGCGTTTAAATTACCTATGACTTATATATCGATGGTGAAACCCAGTTGACGCTCCGAGTTTTTGTTTGATGGCTCTTTATTTCCACTCTCTGGCAACACTTATCACTTTTGACTACTTTGCAGAGTCTATCAGAACACCGAGCTTCCTGTCCATTGCTTGCAAATCTTCCTCGCTAAACTCCGATGAGGCAACACAACCCCAATAGCAGGTTGATCTTCTCCTCGAGGTTCTTCTTAGCGTTGACAGTTGCTCCGAGAATTACATTGTGTGTCTTCACTGAAGATAACAACTCTTGTTCAACTTCTTCTTGACAGTTGACTATCGGATGATCTTCGGTTAGGATTTGACCTTGGCGCACACATGCGTGAATGTGTTTGCACAATCTGAACTTAATCAAATTAACACAAGTGCAGCTGTACATATGAATACACACTGAAAATGAAGAGTAAACAAACTGACAACTGTCGCAGCAAGATGGGTCTTCATTTTTATGTACTGTGTACATAATATCACGGTTTTTAGACGAAATGACATCCCACATTATGCCATCTTCCAATGTAATTATCATTGATTGACATTTTCTCTCTTTTTATGACTTGTTTGTATGCTGGCAGTTCTATGGGTAGGTTTCATCTTAGCAATTTTTATCACACACTCAAACACCTTGTCCCTGCTAAATTTGATCAAACAGATATACAAGACTCCTCCTTGGATACACAAGCAGATATACAAGACTCAAATGTTTGAATGCCTTATGCAGGGACTCCAAATACATGTTGGTGTTAATTCCTGTATGGGTGCAGTAACAAATAGGCTCACATATTGGCTCTATTGACATAATGTTTAATAAAGTAGTTGGAAAATTCTTGAGATGGATCTTGCAATAGCTCTCTTACAAGTTGCTGAATGCAAAGTTCAAATTGTTCAGCACCTGTTTCTTGCAAAATCACTCGCAAAGCTTTATGCACGAGAGCTTTCGACTTGTTGCTTCCATTCACCTTCTCTAACATTCTCCGTCCAATTCTTGTCCACATGCCAAGTGCATAAAAGCCTGTGCTTGGCCGGGCTCATTAGACATAAAAACTGATGTTTCCACCGGCCCAAATTTTTGGGAAAACAGATTCGAAAAAATACTTCCACACAGTATAGTCTTGTCTATTTGATATGCAAAATGCCCCAGGACCCCCTGCTCCAAATTCATCTACAGTAAGTAGTCATTAGATCAAAGTCATATGCATTGTACCGTGTGTACTGTCGATACAAATTTTGTTTTTCCTAAATTCTGTCAGCATCTTTTACTGGAAAGAATTCATAATAACTATACCAACATCATATTTTGCCAGCGCATCCTGCGGTTTGTATAAACTAACTGGATTCTTGCTGCTCTCCAACTTCTACATGCTGTTCACCCAGAGCTGAATACTAGTAGCGTCGCTTGAGTGTTACCTGCCGACGTGAGATTGAAGTCTCGGCGTATGTTACGCAGCTGTTGTTTACTGATAAAGCATTTTGTGGAAACTTCATCGCGGATATCGTCCATGATTCTCTACAGAGTAACTCCTTCAGCTATTTTACTTGCAGATAGAAAACAAAACTAGAATCAGAACATAATGGTCCATTCAATGCAATAGCTATCCCTACTCAGAAAGCTTAGTTATAAAATAGGTAGGTACCCTGCAATGGAAAGTATCGAGGTCATACCTAGGTAGGCAGTTAGATTAAACAATTATTAGGTATATTTTGAACCAAAAGGAATATTGAACAGATTATTAAATTATTTGTAGGACAATTAGCATTTAAAACTGTACATATATTCTGAAATAGGCACATGTATGTACAAATACCAATATTTTTACCTGCAATTGGACCTCTTTCTTCACTTGTCAGGGAAAGGCGGCCAAAGCTTAGAAAACGGTTGCAGTGAGTTTTCCATAAGATAACTGATACTTTCTTCTGACTTTCGGTCACGTCCATTGTTGATGTACATGTTTCTCCGATCTTATTGGAGCCTTGACTTTTCAGTCTCTTCTTCCCAGTCGACCGCGAGGAGAAGTTTCCCGAGCGATGACATTGGAAATTCCGCTAGTCATGTACTTTATGACTATTGTAAAAAAACCTTACTATTTTTTTTGAGCTTCGTCCTGCTGTTTAGTGTGAAAGTTGAGTTCAAAATATACTCGTGAAAGCTCTAAAGCTCCCAGTTTTTTTCTTTCTTAAAATTTTCATCCTTAAGGAAGGTACCCGTAGTTATGATATTATTTCAGTTAGCTAACATCGTCAGTTAATTCACTACGTTTCAAAAATTACCAAAAAATGTAATCGTTGAAATTTACATAAATCATCGCCTTATCCTGTTTTTCTCTTTTCAGATCTTGCGTGGATCATACAGAATTTTCACACTGCTAGTCAACTCGGCTGAATAAGAATTCTAACATATATGTTATTATTATTATAATAAAACACTTTATCCACTTGAAAACACAAAAACAGACTTTTTGGTCATTCTGGAAAACAATATGTCGAGCGTCCTTCAAAATGATGGTGCAGTGTGGAGAATCTTGCTAGTAATAATCGGCATAGCAAGATATCAAAGTCAAATGTTGTTGAAAAGTGCCCGAGAACAGGAAAAACGGACACTTTGAACGATTAATCAAGCAAAAGATGAAAGGAAAATCAATGATAAAACACAAATCTACACATTTAGGTTATTTATATTTTTATTTTCAATTGCGAAATATAAATTTTTATAAACCACTACTGATACACAAAAATATCACATTATTTCATAACTTTATACGTTGCAATTTCAACTGCGGAAAAATATAGTTCTATTAAAAATTAAGGAATTTGTAATATTGTTATTAATATTCTCATTTAAATTTTTAGTTCACCTAAAAATCTCACAATGGAAGTATTTCAAAAGCACGAAATGTTAAAACTGATATTTCGATAGAGTTGCACGCAAATAGTTATTTTTACAACCCAAAAATGTTTGAACTTTGACGATTTAGATGCTACTCTGCTAACCGCATTGCGGTCGGTCGCTTGCAAAAAAAAAATAGACATACAAAGCTGGATTGCATGGTTGGAAACAACGGGAAAGAAGACATATTGAGATATAGGTAACTATGTTCTATGGAATCGCACAAAAAAACAAATCGAATGCACAATGTGGTCAAAGTATACAATTAAAATTTGTGCATTTTAGTAATACGCATACATAAAAGGTAAACAAAAATAAAGAGTATTCGTTTTTAATCAGTCGTTATTTAATTTGAGAAGGGGGCGAAAGACAATAACTCATTTTCTAATATATTAGAATGTTTCTGTTTCAAAAGAGATGGCGAAGGTACAATGGGGATATTGTGCGGTAAACTTCTTGTAGCGAGCGTCCGCACGGTTCTTGATTTATGAGTGAGGGAGAAAGTACAAAATTATATAAATCAGTGCAATGTACCAAGGCAGAAAAAAGAAAACATGATAATTTGACAAGACAGGCAATGTTGTCAAATGGCACGCTTATTTTCCAGCCTCGATACTATTAAAAATGGAAACACAGCAAGGTCCTAGTCATTCTCAAAATCATGGGGATGTTTTTTTTCTATTGGTTTTTCGACAGTTTTTGCCCCCATGCTCATTGGTGTGATGTGACTCTCACTTCACACCTTTCAGGAATACAATCGCTGCTCCCTCTAGCGGGAAAAAATGGCAGTGAACATCCCCATTGGTGGAGTATATCCAATAGTTTTTTTTTTAATTTCGAGTCACAAGCTGTTAAAAACGGACGCATGGCAATTCGCTAGATCTCTCTTAGAATCATGGGGATGGTTTTTGTTTGTTTTTTCTACCAATTTTACCATTGTCAGGTCCCAAAGCCAACTCTTTCGATACTTGGTATGGATACTGTAAATCTATTAAAAATAGTAGACTATCATATTGTTCTACTGAGGTTATTGTCATAGACGTAGGAAGAGAATTGAGCGGAGAGTTACTAGAATAATAATGAATTAAATATAAAAATTAAGAATATAGTGAGACCACAAGTTCATTATTTTTTAATCCCATCAGCTGAGTCGCATAATCAAACCGCCGAGCAGTTAGGAAAAGATTCTTCGGATTAATCGAAAGAATGCTATTGACCATTTCACTGAGAACTGCAGTGTGTAGACTCGCACCCGTGCATTTATAAAGATAGTAGAATATATAAAAACTACTCTCTTTGTCTCACGGGTTATTCTATCCGGCGTTTTTGGAATCAAGAATAAAGATTGGATGCCGTCCTGGATTTACGGATTAAACATCCGACATAAAGCAAAACTGCAAGGCAATAATCAACAGACATATTATTATTCAGCCAGTGATGGTTATTAGCACATTCAATCTTATTTGTACTTACTTTTCTAATAAGGTTTTTCATTTCAGACTATTTTGGTCAACTTGATGCTTGACAAGATTTCATTTGATTTGGCTTTTGTATCATGACCATTGACTGATTGGATTTCAGCAGCTGTACTGCAAAAAAGAAGCCAGCTAGCTTCTTCGAAAAAGGCTGCTGTCAGTCGACAGTTCATAGTTATGCGATTAACATCTCCACTTCGTTAATGATTTCTAGTGTATCGATAAATTGCGAGAATACTTCAGCGAGCAGTCGAAAGCATTTAGATTACATTGTGGCGCCTTGTACGCGCGTTAGTGACACTGCAACATTAATTTTGTTTTCAGCGTGACAATTTTTCAAACGATAAGAGATACGACATCATCTCGTATATGACTTATCGATTCATCGAACCCCAGTATTGCTATTAACCTCTCTTCTTGAAGTGTTCTCTCGCTTTTTCGTAGCAAAATCGGCATTGGTTTTTGCTTACAATTCATATTGATTGCCTTATTTATATATCAGTGGTCATAACGTGACTGACAGCCAGGTAATTTCGATATAAAACCTCACTATTGCATAATATTCCATCAATAAAAATCGCCCGGAGTCGGTTACTCTCACCGCCGCCCCAATCCCCCCACCGAGGAAAGGGTTCCTTCCGCCAAATGTAAGCGACTTACTAAGGGTTTCGTATCTTAAAAATAAGGGAACCGCTGATCTATTTAACACAATATTATATTATATACGCCTATGGCACAAAAATGGTTGGAATTGGAAGTTGTGAGTAGTTAAGAAATCTCAATGGTTCTCAAAGCACTGACAAATATTTACAACATGTTTAGCTAAAGTTATAATATTACATCTTACTTCCAGTTCATCTCGTATTAAGTAACAAATAATTAGTTACGATTAATTATAACGATGTAGGGTTCACGTTTTATATATATCACAAAATAAAATTATTGAGAAGCCGTCTGCAGTTGCCAATGAATATCACAATGTTATCTTATGAAATTTTAATCAGTCAGTCGCAGTTCTACTTGTTGAATCTGTAATAAGGAAGTGGAATTTTAAATACATGTTAGATAGAAGTTCACAGCTGACACTTCAAAAATCGATGCACTGTTTTTATCACAATACAAAACCATGGAGTAACTCACGAGGATGGTTTTGGACCATTCTAATCAATGTATAATTCCATTCCACTTTTCGACGGTAAATCGCCGACGCGAGGGTGGGGGACAGACAGAAGAAGCTCAACTCACGGTGACCATTTTCGCATCAGCAACAATTTATGTCTACACCATGCTGATTTTGTTCACCGTGCATTCCGACAGTCACATATGAGTTTTATTCTCCTGATATATTTTTTTTTAGTTTAATTATGAAAACAACAGACGGCTTCTCGCACAACTCAAAAACCCTCTAATAACTAAATAAAAATGCAATATTACCACGGACGACCAAGTATGGCTTGATCACATGCATTCCGACTCAATAATCACTGAACATCGAGCTCAGTCGCAAATATTACACTTACATCCGCTGTACAGTCTGATTAGGCTAAATATTTACTACTATAGTAAGTATATTGAGTTTTTTTAAATTAGAAATATGCTTAAAATAGGACATGGAGTAAAATGGAGAATCTTCTTGCTTCGGAGCCCTTATGAGTTTCCGTAGGTGGGGTTATATGGGGACTGCTTGGTGTACGCCTCGTTGTTTACCGCTTCGTTGTACGAAGGAGGATTTTGGTTGACTGTAAAAAAAGAAAAGTTAATTGATAACAGACGAACATACGCCGGAAGTCCCACTAAGAAATAGCAAGCAGAGAATGAATAGCTTCGCTGCAACATATATGGGAAGGTAGGTCGAAAAAATTGCTTATTGATCACCATTATTGGAGGACAATAGGAAAGAACTTCAAGAAGAAAAAGATTTACATTACTCAGCCACATTATTAGACACACCATGCATTTCGGTAATGATTTACAGATTTCAATATCCTGTAACTTCTGAACAGCCCTTACTTTCAGTTATTATTTAAAGTAATGTGTGATGACCCTCACTCGTTATAATATTTTACATGACAATGTGAAATTCTCATAAAGTCTAAAATGTAATTTCGTCTGTGAGAATGGACGATATTAATTTGATAAATAAGCTGATAGCGAAAGACGCATTTGAAAGACAAAAATATTAATTCTAAATAAAAGAACAACAGAAATGTCGCTTATGGCCCTCTGAAATTCCCTTTATAAACAGGCTGCGAGCCAAGTAAAATTAGTTCTAAATTACTTGTTAAATACTACTCATTATGTCATATCTACTTCAAATTGGTAAGTCACTCAAATTAAAATATACCTATTAATAAATCATATATATTAAAACATGTTTCTTTCTCTCTGCCCCCGCAAGGAGGCTCCTAGCAGGATCGCCAGGAGCCTCGACAACACCATCTCACTGCCGACATACCGAAGATCTGAAGAACAATAATAGAGCCGAGAACCAGTCCCACATCTGGTGATTTCTCACTATAAATGTGTCTAAAACATGATTTTACTTAATATATTATGCAATATTATTACTAGAATTAGGAGTGGATGGCATCATTGTAGATGAAATGGCATTTATTTTAAAAAAATAGTTTTAAAAGGAAATTTAGTAATTTTATTACCGCACACGAGCGAAGATGCGAAGATGAAGGCGAGAATTACTCATAAGTAAAGCTACACCAATGTTGACAAAAAAGAAAAATTAAGTTCAGCTTAATATTTCTGTGAAGTTATAAAAATGCAGATTTGGTGAGAGACAAAAAAAAATGTATAAAAATGTAAAAATATTATAAACTACAAATCTTTACTGTGTTTTGATATAATTCGAGAGTGAATCAGATGTGAACGAGACTTTTGGCCCTGCATGCGGTTCCTCGGTTTGAAAGGTGTTAGGTGAGGGGGTCAGGAGTGGGGGAAGCAGTCTTGCAGCTTCGTTAATCTCCGCCAGTATCCAACGGTGTGATGACTGAGTACGATACCTGTCTCCGTTACTCGCTCGGGTAGGTGTAAAACCAGCCGAAATCTTCAGGAGATTGTTCAAGAAAGAGACGCTTTCAAGAGCTCGAGTGTTTGCTTGGCACAAGCAATTCGTAAAATGTAGTGAGCACGTTGAGAAAGAGCGCCACTATCGCCGATCTCGCACCAGCATCACATACAACAACATTCGCCAACTTCTTGAGGGTGATAGGCATTTGACAGACACTGA
>JAOPUG010000116.1:7532227-7543019 GCA_027564375.1 Micropterix facetella
TGCACAGTAAACCTTTGTGCCACACCTTATCAAATGCTTGTTGAATGTCCAGAAAGGCCGATGAGCAGTATTCTTTATCTTCTAAGGTTTTTCTTACAGTGGCACAGACAGATCTGGGAGACCTTCCATAAACTTGGGAAGTGCTGGATTCTAAGAATTGCATTAAACATAGAAGTCACTTACACCATTAATCATGAAATTTGACTTAGAAAATAAGCTATTTTTCAATATGTAGAATATAAAAATCTGACAGTAATTAAGAAAGTTAAGAAACATTTAGAAAATTGGCTATAACTTTAAATTGTGGTAAAATATTTACAACATTGTTAAAATAGTGTAACCTTAAGTAGTTCAAGCATACACTAGCAAGATTTAGATAACTACGACATTAAAAAACTATTAACAATAAACAATATTAACCTATGGAAATACAGAAGTGATTAGTGAGTGTGAGATGAACCGACGCCCAGGTTAACCCAGGGACTCTCGAAAGGAACCGATTGATCTTTGATCACCGACTTCCTTTGGGGAATGGCAACGAAAGCTGCACCCGACTCGACCCTAAAAAACCTTAACCATATTGGTAAGTCGCTCATAATCTACCACCGTGACAGGCTAAAGTTAAAAATGAAGTGATCCACTACGGATCTACACTATCAGTCGATACTGAAACGCGACTGACGCGCCCGCAACAAAACTGTTACTAGTTAAAACGTAATACTTTTTAATTATAAAGATTAAATGGTTACTGAATATCATATGCACACAATGTAGCGAATACAATTAGAATTCAAGCGTACCTGCATGGGGGTAACTATTGTACTGTCTTTCGTTACAACGCGGTTTGGCCTATAACGCGGGTTCAAATTACCACCCCAAACCTGCGTTATAGCGAGGGTCTATTGTATACATCAATTTGTTTACCTTGTATCTGCCTTCTTTCAACCTCACCTGCTGCTATCGTGATTCCAATTGTTTCCGCTAGGAAGGTTGTGCCTTTCTATATTACAAGTAATTAAAGGTTAAATAAAATGTTTTGTAGTGTTTACCAGAAAATTCTCTATTGATGCTTGTTTTGCAGAAGTCAATTTTCACTACTAAAAATTGAATAAAAAATATTACATAAAAGTAATTTATTATCAAAAATAAACTTAACATTAATTACAAAAAAATCACATATGGTTACATCACAATTTTTAACAAGCATGTCACATAGTGCGCATCTAAACAAATGTCAGTGAAAAGAATAAGTACTTGATTTTTTTTGTACTCTGCTCAAGAATACTCATAGTTTTAGGATGAGGTACGTGTGGTTAAATCATATCAAGATTTCATTACAAGTCCTCATCGGACGAAGTCATCTGGCTGTCCGGTTCCCAATCATCGGATCCATCAGTCAGGAATGGATCACTGAAATCGTATTCGTTTTCGGATTCGGATCCGCTCCAGCTCGCTCGTCGTTGCGTCGGCTTTCTGGCTCGCTTTTGCCCTGGCTGCATTTGATTGTTCGGATCGACTTTGCCATCGTCTTGTTTATTTCGCGGACGCTTTTTCCCCCTCGGTTTCGAGCCTAAAATATATGCACATCATTAGGGGCTGTCCATAATACATAAATTCTCATGGAATATAAGAGAATGACTGCGCGGAAGTAATAAATCGAAGACTATAGCTGTTTGACATTTAATACGATAAAACGAATTTACCGCTTGAAAATATAGTCGATGTGTACACCTAAAAATTGGTAACGTATGACATTTTTGTTGACAAGGGTATTTGTGTGCCCATATTAGAATTTTGTGTATTTAAAACCATTTTGGAAAATATTTCAAGATTTGGTTGCATTAAGAAGGTTGTTTGAATGAAACCAACTGTAAAGCTTATTAAGAGTATTCTTAGCTTTCATCATTATTTTTTCCTTATTTATAACTGTTACATTTAGACTGGCATCATCTGCGAATACTGTAATTTTTATGTCATCGAAATTGTTAGGCAAATCATTACTATATACTAGAAAATGAATGGGTCCTAATATAGATCCCTGTGGAACTCCAATTGGGTTTTTTAATGGAGCAGAATGGTGTTTCTGTATAGTTCCATTTGTGCAATGCGTTAATTCCACTAGATGATATCGGTTCCTTAAACTAGTCTTCATCCCTCTTAAACTATTTCCTCTAACTCCGTAATGCTACAGCGTGTGGAGTCAAATATCTTGGCTAACAGTCAAATGCCTTTGTTAGATCGCAAAATATGCCTACATCACTCATTGGTAAGAGCCCGCATCGTCACTCATGGGCAAGAGCAGGAGTCATAAGAATATATGTCGTGTCATGGCTATTTGTTGTTTGTGTATATAGTAAAACTTGCAAGGCTGATTTTCTACAGCAATCTTATAAAAACTAATTATCAAAAAAAAAAAAACTCCTGCAAACCCGGCAATGCTAAAGAGGGGCTACCAACGCCCATGTAACCTCCCGCTGCTTCTGGCTTTGAGCGCCATGAACAGTCGATATATTAAGTGTACCTACTATAAACCTAGTAATAATGAAGACCATGACCATGACTAAAACCATTGACTCATGCCTATACACTTCTTTCCCCTCCCCACTGCCCTAGGGCCTGGTCTCCTTATTAGCATTGTCAAATATAAGAACCAAGACCTATCTGGAACCTCCGAATGGATGAATAGGTGGCTCATAATCTTTAATGAGTGCACCGTGTCTCACTTAGGAAGGAATAATCCTAGGTTATAGTGCCGTGATGTTCAACTCGAGTCGGTGAATGAACAAAAAGATCTCGGAATTTTAATGTCATCTAAAATGGGAAAACGCACATAATTGCTGCCATCCTGTAACGCAAAACAGTTTTGTTTTTTTTTTTTTTTTTCGATTTTCGACGTTGCTCCAAAACAGCGCACAATAGGTCGCTTGAATGTCTATAACGATACTTCACTTTCCTTGAAAACTTTGCAGATATTGAATTCACAAATACCGGGGGTCTACCTTAATATAAGACAAGGAATTCCGTTCTTACATCACTAGGAATCCTAAGATTTTGCCATAAATAAATATGTACAACAAACATTTTATTTGTTGTTGCCATTTTTATTGCTCCCGCTCACCCCCAGAAGTGTAACAATAGTATTATGATGGGCCCGACTCTGGTCGGTGAATTCCATGGCAGCTCCGTTTGTACTTACTACGTAAAAAAAATCCTAAAGATTTTGCGAAGGAGCAGAGAGGCAATACAAAAGAAGTTGGGACTTGGGATACAGTAAAACAAGATGGCTTGTACTTTCGCATGCAGTTAAGAGAATCTTACAAATGTACTCGCCATTGAAATCATACATTTTGTCACAAGAAAAATGCCCTGCTGTACTATACCATTTTTTCTCTAATGAATACTCAGAGCTGTGGTGGAAATTTGTCCATGTGCAAGCATTAATATTTAACAATTCCGTGAAAATGATGGAAGGAGACAAGAATAGCTTTACAGTAGTTTCCTTGGTAATGGATTTAAAAAAACAAGTACACAAACCGGTTAGAAAATAAGTATGTATATTCTATAAGAAATGAGTTAATAAAACTTGTGGAGAGTGGTTAAATCGACAGAAATTATTTTATGGGACATATTCGAAACTTTTATCACATCATACGATGAATTCAAAACATATACTTGGATTCAATTAAAACAAAGTCTGAAATTGGCTGATGCCACAGTCATGCCAACAGTTGTAACAGACATGCCAACAGTTGTGATTGGTGCAGATGCCTATGGCGACTAAGACTTTAAATGAAGGCAGTTTGTTGGACGAAGTAAGTTACTTGTCAAATTATAGAACCATGATGTCCTGAAGAGATGGGAGGAGATAAAGAACAGTATAGAACAATAAATGGAAGTGTTCAAATTTTTTTAATGAAAACTGAATGTCATTCAAAAATTGCCTGGCCATCATCCAGTATATATGTACCTCCTTTGTTTGCCAGGGACGAACACACCTACAAAATGAGTATTTTCATTGATGAATGCCTTATGGACATCAGAAAATTTATCACAAAGTCGAAATGTTTTGTGCAATGCTTATTGTAAAAATTAACATGCGCAGTTGTGAAAACTTTTATTACACTCTTCACCATAACCCAGAATTAATACAAAAAACCACTTATTTGAGAAGTATGATTTCAACGATAAATAACTTCAGTAAGTTGCGTTTGTTTCCTAATTTAAGTACTAACACACTTTCAGTCCTTCCCACTTAATCCCCAAGAAAGCCCCACATTGACTTTTGATAAAGTTGGCCGTGTTAAAATTAATAAATAAATTACTATACCTGTAAAATAAAGGCAAGTCTTCATGGGCTTTCTGAGTAGCTAGATAGCTTTGGGCAACTCTCCTAATATTTCTAAGCCCACAACATCAGAAGTTTCTGAGCCATCAGTGTACCTGATCTTTGGACCATTTTCTTAGCGAAAAGTGAGATCCTATTACAAACGTTAAATCAACTCAATAGCAACACTGATCGTCAAACTTCGGAAGAGTAGGCTGTATTCGTGAAGGGCAAAGGCATCCTGGTCATGTTAACTTATATTTTGGACTACTCAAAGATCTTCAACTGCATAAAATGGGACTAATTATGGATAAATTCGGGCACGTTTCCGATTTAGTCACAGCAGCCAATAACCTAATTTGCGTCGTGGGAAATTAAGAGCTATGGTTAATTGCAGTTAAATGAGAAACCACCGCCTTAACTCCATCGAACACTGAGACTATTATATACATACATGTTTAGAAAGCAACAGAAAAACAGAAATGATAACACACCTCTCTTATCTGAGGATATTTCTTCTTTGTCTCCAGGCTGAGGTTCTTAAAATCGTTTTTCAGCACCTCCATGAATTTCTTGGAGGCGTCGGTTCCCGTCACAGCGCTTATGAACGCCATCGCATCGGTATTTTTGAAAAAATTGAACCAATTTCCCTTTATTTACCAACGGCAGACATGTTTTTTCTGCCGAAGAAATCACATCACCCAAATGCCAAGTATACAGTTTGACGTTTGATTACAGCGTTGCCAGACAATAGTACGAAGAATTTGATAAAAATCGGTATATTTCCATTTTCATTTTGTTACTGATGTAGGTACATATGAATCTACCTAATTAATTTTATCAAAATGCTATTTGAATGTAATATAGATTACATAAAGCTATGCCCAAATGATGAGTTTGCGAGCTCATCATTTGGGCTGCTTGGGTTCGTGCTCCACACACTAAGTGGTTCAATGACGTGTAACTACAGGATAAGATTACTATACGTATCGATAATGAAGAGTAGGCTGGAGGTCTATGCTCCATTTGTGACCATCGCAAGGATCTATATACACGAATGATAGAGAAATTACAAAATCATTTCCTAAGGTTATTTATTATACTCCAAGTAATGCTGATACTATCCACTCTTGTATCCTAGCAATTTTGTTAGCTGTATGGCCAGGTACAACTCTCTCCGTTTACGAAGTGTAATACTTACGATTCTACTCATTCACATTGTACAATGGAAAAGTGGATTACTCTAAGTGGATTACTCCAGAATCGATCTTTATTAAAAGAAGACGCAGTCTCAGTAACACCCTAATGCCACTAATCTTTACGGCAACTTTTTAAATAAATTATTTATTTGTAAAAAAAAAGTCACTTAACCCTCACCGTGAAGCGCACTCAGTCCCAAACCAGCTTAGACCAACTGCCTCTCCCATCAATCGGGGCCCCCGTAGACTAGGTCGGGCAGTCTGTGCCTGCTGCTGGAAACAGTGAGTACTTGTTTTGATTATATAGCCAGTAATTGTTTTGATGAAATATCATTTTCGTGTTTGCGACGTGTTTAAAACTACTTCAGCGTGAAAATGACGGAGCACAGGTTAAATTATCTAGATTTACTGAAGATTAAAGCAGATTATTTTTAAAAAATGACAGAAATTGCAGAAAAGCAGAAAATTTGCAGCGGAAAAGTCTAGACGCGTTTTGTAATATCTTCCATTGTAGAATTCAGCAATTGGCTTGAAATATTGTTTTATTACTTTTAAGTAGGTACCCAATAATTACACCGGTGATTAAAACATATTTTTAACGTTAGATGAAATAGTTGGTGTACCGCGTTATATTGAAGTTTCTTTAATTAGGTAATCGATTACATGTTGGCGGGCGGTGCCAATGCGTGGCACCGCTTAAACGTTACAATTATTTGTCGCGACGTGATACTTGGCTAAGTGGTCTGAACTGACTCCTTGAATGACTCGTGTGGATGATGCTGCTGGTTTATAACTCGTCTTTATGACGTCTCTTATATTGTTCCGCCGAAAGTTGATAAACGAACTTCCTGTTGGTCCGCCGATTGCACAAGACGGTGTATTGTCTCGCCGCTTGGCGAGTGATGATACATTCTTTTTTGCGAAACGTTTCGTGATATTTGCTTAGATACGTGCCTGGACCTAATTACCTTTTTGCGTCATGCTTTGCCGTGAGTAACTGTCCAATTATATTTCCTAATTGGTTTTGCTATATGTAAAAATAAAACCACGAAACAGTGAAATAAAATATTTCTGGCAGGTTGAACCGAATGCAATACCGATTTTCATACCACTTCACATTTGTACGCTTTTAACTTTGCATAAAGAGGCCACTGGTACTAAACGGCCTAGGGCGGTCAAAGCTGCTAGTCCGCCTCTGCCCGGCGATCAATCCTCTCGCCCTCTCCACCCAGTTGTTCGCTCGCCGCCACCCCGCTGCAGGTTTTTCAGCTTCTCTTATTCCTCCAGTATTGTTCCCCATAAGGTGGCGCGTCCCTGTTCATTATTGGAGTCTTATTCTCATCCCATATAATAACTTTTATTTAATGAAAAACCGGCTGGGAATCACAGTATTTTGACATCACTATATCTCGCGTATTCATAAAGCCAGAACATCGATCGAGGTATCGTTAGAAAGAGCACAATTATACTTTTAGGGGTGAGGTATAATGGGGTCGTGCAGTTCAGGTCTCAATTGCCAACTCTGCATGTCACGGTCGGCCCGATTCATGGTGTAACACCTATCCGGCAGCCTCCACGAAGAGGGACGAAACCGATAAAAGTATTGTGCATGGCGGCTGACCCGGGGGAACCCTTCGGGCGACCCTGGATATCTGAGTGATGGTCGGCATGCCGGCTTTTGCTTGGCAACATTCCTGAAGAGTGGCCCTGTATCCCGGCAATGCGGTGGCATGCGCTAGATACCCAGTATCTCTGTAAAGCGGTGATTTCGGGTGAAAGCTTCGGATGGTTGGTTGCTCAAGGCACTGGTCGGTCTGCCGGCCGCTGTCTCAAGAATTAATAGCCGGATGAGTTTAGAAGCGTAATGCGACCTAAGGAAGCGGGGGTAGGTAAGTACCTCAAGCTATCTATCCTTAGTAACGATTTGATGGCCACCCGATCTTGGGTGGCGAGCCGAGCAAAGGACGCATCGGATTCGCGATAATTCCAGTTAGGAATTGCCACTGCTTGAGGTAGAAGACCGCGCAAGCGACTTCAAACCTGCAACCAGACGGGGATTGGAGAATTCTGATCGCAATGGATCGGGCGCAATAAAGGCGCGATGGATAGCCACACTGGGCTTGAAAATTCCCAGTGCCTCGCGGTAGGAGTTGGATTCCTACCAGCTGAGGTGGAGCTTGATATGTGGATTCGTCTTCGTCCATGAAGCTTCTGTGTTTTACTTCGGGGTGATATAGCGATAGAGTTCGTTGAAACGCTCCGGGGCGGACGGATGCGCCCAAAGCAGGTGACAACCACAATTGTGCTTTCGGCTAGGTTCTTAAGCGTTCCGTGTAGCTTCGGCTATGATGGCCGTTATGTTAACTTGGTCGGTTCAGCTCGCGGGGCAGCTCCTATCCGGGAGCCTCCTCAAAGTGGGACTAACCTGGTGAACCCGTTATGCGGTGGATCTGGGGACGGAAACTCGGATTGATCTGGACAGCTGACGTACGGGGCGGGCAAACCAGCCGGCTTCTGCGACCTGGAGGAGTTTAGAAGTGTATGTTTCTTAAGAAAGCGGGGGTAAATAGGTACCTCAAGTATCCTTAGAAACGATATGTGGGCCACTCGGTCTCGGGCGACACGCCGAGTAAAGGACGCCCCGTATCCGCGATATTCCAGTAAGGAATGCCGCTCGCTTGAGGTAGAGAACCGCGGAAGCGACCTCGAACCTGCAACCAGACGGGTGGTCGGAGGAATCCGACTAAATCTGGAAGTTAGGGGTTGAGGCTGCCGGCAGGGTGGCAATTCCCTGTGCCTCGCCGTAAGGCGTTGGAATCTAACGGGCAGTGGTGGAGCTTGGTAAGTAGATTTGTCTACGTCCGCAAATCACTGCGCTTCGCCTCGGAGTGATAAAGTTAGTTGAAACTCTCCGGGGTGGGTGAGTTAGCCCGTAGCATGTGACATACAAAATCTGTGCGGTGGATCTGAGGATGGAAACCCGGGCAGAAATGGGGCAGCTGACGCACGGGGCGGGCACACCGGCCGTGTTGTCACTGTCTGATATCCGGAGGGGGTTGATAGCGAAATGCTACTTAAGAAAGCGGGGGTAAGTAGGTATATCAAGCTATCTACTCTTAGAAACGATACCTGGATCACCCGATCTTGGGTGGTAGTTGCCGAGTAAAGATCGCCCCGTATCCACGATAATTCCAGTGAGGAATTGCCGCTCACTTGAGGTAGAGGAACGCGTAAGCGATCTCGAACCCGCGACCAGACGGAAGGTCGTTGAAATCTGACCTAATCTGGGAGCAAAGCCACGAGGGGCCCACTGGGTTTGAACATTCCCAGTGCCTCGTGGTAAGAGATGGACTCTTGCGGGCTGAGGTGAAGCTTGGTACGTAGATTTGTCTGCTTCCATCAAGTCGCTGAGTTTCACTCTGGGGTGATATAGCGATATAGTTCGTTGAAACATTCCGGGATGGCCGGGTTCGCTCTTAGCAGTTGACAACCTCAATTGTACTTTCGGCTCCAGCGTTGATGTCGTCTATCTGTCCCTGACTTTTTCCCTGTGATCGAGAATAAGCTAAATAAAAAATGGTCTCTGAGATGGCATACTTCCTCTAACACAAAGGGCAAGAGCTACTCGCTCATCCAGCTTGTAATCCTTTCGAAACAATGGTACCATTATCACCCATTTAGCCGGAAAGAAATATCAACAATTTGCCGCATGAGGATCGGACACTGTTCCACCCCTTCGCACCCCCATCGAATCAACGTCCTCACGTCTTCATAGTGCGATTGTGGACATGGGGATTGCACTCTGGACCACTTCTTTTTTAACTGACCCATTATTAAGTAGTTTCTCAACCCTAGTTTTATCACATACCTTATCAACAATAAAATGGAGTGTAATGGAAGTCCATGGGAGAGTCGCGGAGAGAAGAGATTATATAAATAGGGCCATGTTTGAATGTAGTACATTAAGGAGTAGGGTAAGTATATGAAGATCCTGACGTCCTCTAATGGGCAGCCACTCCATTTGCCGGCGAAATGTTGATATTTGATCAAACTTTTTAGGGAATAAATAAAGAATATAAACACGTTTAAATCCTTTCCAGCGTATCCAGTAAATTTCTCATTCACGTCTAGGTAGGCCAAATCAGAGTGATTGATAAAAGAAAAGATTGTGCCAGTTGGTGTTTAATATAAAGAGGAAGACAGTTCTGAACCAGTTTAAATGAATGGATATTTGTAAACACTTTTAAATAATCTCAATTGCCTGAGAATGCCAATATAAATTTTCATCAATAAGAAGGCCCAGGTATTTTTATAGTACCTACTAATGTGAGGATCGACGACATTATCGAAATTGACAGTAGGGAGATTATTTTTGTACTTGGCAATGAGTGAGCGACTTCTAATGACAATTGCATGGGTTTTTGACAAATTAAGGAGCAGACCATAGTTACTAGACAATACCGCTATTGAATTTAAATCGGAGTTTAATTCTGTTATAGCACTGGACGCGTCATCGAGAGCGAAATTTGTCAGTCATATATCATCGGCTAAGAGTCTAAATCTGCTAAGTTCACTTTCAACAATTTTACAAAAGATATCTAAAAAGGAATTACTAATTAAAACCCCATTGTTCCATAAATTCAAAAATCCCATTGGTGGATGTAAATGACATTCCCTGCTTGTAAAAAAATATGGTTTTCACTTCTATAGTATTTTACAAATACTTTTAGGAGATAGCAGCTTTTCTATACTGAAAGTCATTTTTTGTTTGTAGATTTAGCAGTTATTCGTAATATTGTTCTCTATATATTATAGATATATTTCAAGAAAGTCACAGCATTTTAGATAGGTAACTTATAGAAATGATAATAATATGTATTTATTGTTTATAAAGCAATTTTAATTATAGCAATTGTTGTAATATAACAATTATTCATATGGTATATTATCATAATAAGAATGGTAATCATAAGGCAAAATACTCTTCAAATATTGTAAATCGTCAAACTTTCTCTTTTTTATTTTAAGTCTTCCTATGTGGAACTGTTCCAGGGTATATATGGAACAATAAGCGATTCCGCGGGTTTGCTTTTGTGATATTATTTCCAACTCATCGCTAAATCTTATATTGTAATAAATCTGACCATTTGGGTCATATTAAATGGCACGTAAATTAGTAACCTGAAAAATGGGTCGGTAAGATTAATTTTTAAAAGAGTTCTGTGAGATATTTAATTGAAGATAATAATTATTATTATATTTTAATATT
>JAOPUG010000116.1:7878982-7889797 GCA_027564375.1 Micropterix facetella
GCGCATATTATCCTGATACTTAATTTCTCGCCCAGTGGCAGATCAATTAATTGTATTATTTTACTTATTACAATAAATAACAAACCGTAAGACGTATATGTACAAAATTTAACTGGGCTCTGCGCATTAGCTATACCTATCGATTGCAGCAAGATTTTTCTAACTCGGACCCAGTTTACTTGAGTTATCGTGCATACTAACATTTTTCGCGGACGATTTCAAGACTTGGCCACTATGGTGGCCGAAGTAATATGATATGCGATTTGCAGCTTTCCAACGTAGCCGTTTAGATACAAAATCGAATACTGGCGATTAGTTTGCTTATATGCGTTTAAGGCGCGACTATGTCAGCACCTTGATCGTTACCAGATGTCCTTTTATACTAGAAGGAAAGATTCATTCGATGTCACGTGGATCCAGTTTTTTTTTATTGTTACCTCTTTAAATGCATCGGTAGCCCACATTTACAGACAGAAGAATTAGAGATCTATGTAACTCGACGATCTATGTAAAGACCATACAACAATAGTCCATATTATAGCTCATGAGAAGTCTCATAAGTAATTAATTCCTGGTATTTCCTAACGTTTACGCTTCCTTTATAAGTTTAGCCTATAAAGACTATTGCAATAAAAACAATAAACAATTCTGAAATGTGTCAAACCAACTCACCTATTTTGCAGACTATCAGAAGTCTGTGGCCTAAAATTAAATAGCCATTTCAATTTATTGGCAAATCCTGCGATCCCAAAACAATCAACATCGTAGCTATGCAATCCAGTTTTCGTTTGTACCTAAAATGAAAAGAAAATTAGTAAAGTACGCGATTTTCTCCTAAGCTTCGAGAGAGAAAAAAAACAAAATAAAGATTTTATTACGTAAAGAGTTGAGTCAATCGTCATAGACTAGTTTAATTTTTGTCTATATTTATTGCCTTTTGTTTTAAGGAACTTTACAGCCACATTTATAAAGTTCAATTCAAAAACATCCATTGAACAATGAACTACTTTCTGTTAACTCGTCGTAAAACTGTCCAAATCTTAACATAATTGAGAGCCTTTTTTTTCGTAGTAGGAAATTCGTAAACCACCAAAATGTCGACTTACACCAGTCAAAAAAAATATCAGCACGAAAAATCCAATAAATTGCATTTCTTTTTCAATTTAAAATATATACATATACAAATCGAGACGTCGACCACACGTGAGCGCTGGATGGCGTCGCGAGACAAACTGACAAATATAGAATTTGGGATGCGCGGCGACGTATGAGGTAATAAGGTGGGTAGCAGGGGAGCCGACTGCAAAGCTCGTCGACGACATTCCGGGGAATTACACATTTCAAGAGTCTTTGCATATTTTATACCATGATTGTTGGTCAAATATTTATTGAGTATTTTTTTTCGTTGAAATTCGGTCGTTATTAGGAGTATTCATGTAAAAATTATAGCATATACAACATATTATTATAGTCGAGGATATACTATCATTGAATGTGTCCTTGACTATTGTGATTGTGTATTTGGAAATGTAGAAGTTCAAAAAATAATACTACATTTAAAATAAAAACATAACATTTGGAATAGTTTCTTCCTTATGGGGTTAGAAAGAATCGTGGGATATTTACCAATTCCACGATGATTTTATCTATAATTCATTACATTATATGTTTTTGTTATAGTTTTTAGTCATACGAATCTTCCTTTTATTTTTTATAATTAATTTAATACTTCTATACGTACTGATTTGAGCCTCTTTTGTATTTTTTACTAATTTTTAATTATTATAATGTGGTAGATATATCTGTTTAATTTTATTTGTTTTTAATTTACATTGTCAAATTTACAATTCAATTCAGTGAAATAGAAACGAATATAATTATCATTATATTATCATTATATTTTATATTTTCATTGTTACTTTGATTAACCATATAATAAGGATAAAGAATGACTATGTACCTACCTATACATTATGTCAATTTCATAATGCTCTTTAATTAGTTTTATACAGGTTTACAAATATATTTATAACAAATTAAATGTCCATCTTACAACGTTGCCAGAGATTCTACTAGGCTGTAGCCTAGTAGGATCACTGGCAACAGTTTTTGGCATTTGCTTATGGACTTTAGTCTATGACATTTAATTATGCATATTGTCCATTTTACTGTACATTATTGTGAATTACATAATATGTATTAGGTACATAAAATGTAATTGTTTTACAATGTCGGGTTGACTGTAGGTATATAAAACCTATCTATACATTTTTTGAAAAGTATTAAAAAATTTTAAGGAAAATTTCACTAAAATATAGTTTGATAATGATGACATATTTAGTATAAAAAATAAACAAGATGAAAAAGTAAAAATGACTTACGTCCTCATCGTCGTAGTTATAATCATCTGTATTTCGATCATAAACCCCTTCTTTTGCAGCCTTTGAAAAATAATTAACATCTTCAGGACTAAAGTAGTCATCAACTGAAAAAAAGACAATTTTTCAAAAACGTGACCATATTTGTTCTGGAAGAAAATTAAATATTATGTTTGTGTGTTATCTTTCCGACGAGTAGCCGCCTGATGCTCCATGTTGATTTTAAGTATAAAGCTTTACCTAATAATTGACAACACCGTACAGAAATTTAATAAAATGCTTGTTTCATTTTTAGAACCCACAAATATTTCCATATTTCTGAAACCATTATTTTGCGTTATGTCAGAAGTGTCGCTTAATTTGATAAAAATATTAAAATGATCATACTTACAATCAGAAGAAGATAAGCAAATGACGATGCAACAGTTAATGGCCACTGTTAAGAGAATAAGCTTCGCCATCTTGAAATCTAAAAAAATCGTAGAATATACTTTATTTGCGTATAAATTTGATTGATATTAAGATATGCAAATTATAATGCCATTGCTACTTATATTTTGAAAAATATTGCTTTTTAAGTGTATCTACATATAATATTATTTACACGTTTTATCCGCAGTTCAATCCTTGTTACGTTGTTGTAATCATATTGTGCTTATTATTTTTTCTGCTAATGTGTGGTGCGTTGCACAAAAAAGATGTTAAGTAAGACAAAGCACATACCTACATATTTACTTAAGTGACGATGCACAGTAGATTTTAATATAGGCGGAACAGGCAGAATCATGTGAGCAGGAATAACGCAGAAGTGGTAGGTATTGACGCTTCGATACATATCTCTAAGCGCGTATTGTATAGAAAATGACTTCTTCGCTGATATGCGTCTAAAATGACTACTTGTCGGATATTTTTGTAAACGACATTTTTGGTCGCGGCATCAGGAGCAAGACGGTAAAGATTTCTGCTGGAACTGACACGCGAACATGCTATTGTCCATAACACTGGCCGTGCGTAAAACTTGGTTGACGGAGATCAACGCCTGCTACCATCAGCTTTTGTCCTTGGGATTTGTTCACTATCATTGCAAAGCAACGTTTGACGGAGTGAAATTCGCTATGAGCGGGAGTGACGCGTCACACTTGTATTCATTGGGATCAGCAATCAGACGACTGGGAGAAACGCGCGACGCACGTAACGAAAAATAGCTGCAGATGTCAATATATCCACTATTAGGATATATTGACAGTCGTAGGTAGGTACATAATGTAGAAGAGAGATTTACTTATAATTTAATTCACTATGATATGTTGGGATGTTTTGCTATTATTCCTTGAATTATATTCCTTAAAATGGCAAAAGACCGCAGTTCCCGCAAACTCGCATGTTTTTGGTAATATTTCAAATTTTACAATTCAGGAACCGCTGAATATATATTTTTATAATATTCACCTATGTATATGTAGACTTGCTACTAGTAATACTACTTTTCATCCATACATATTTTTTAAGCAATAGCAGTTTTTAGCAATAGCGGTTTTATTACAGCTACTTAATATTTGATCCTATGCAACCACCTTTTTGTTGCTTATGACTGGAGAATCAAGAAATTCAAATTATTGATATCAATGAACATAACAATCGACTACTCATTATTGATTTCTAGATAGAAATTTAAACATACTCGTATGTATATCATCGCTTTTGTCTCGTGATATTTACCTGTGAATTATTCGAATGTGTACTTTTTTCTCCGATTTGTCTGATATTTTATATGATATCTCGAAAACTATTCAAGCTATTTGGAAAGGAAAACCTGACCTACATCAGCCCAGTAGTTTTCGAGTTATTAACACACAGAAAGAGACAAATAGAGAGCCGTTGAATTTTATAATATTATATTTTATCATGATAAAACTAAGAATACAGTAAATTTCTGGAACCGTTTTTAACGACGGAATTGAGCGAGAATTTTTAAAACACCTATAGAAAGGTGAGAGAGGAAAAGAGAGGCCATATCGTGTAAAATATTGTACAGGAAGTACAGGTCGGCCTTGGCTCTATCTCATAGAAATATACTCGTCCCTCGTATGTCTCAATTTCCATGTAATACCCATGTGCAGTCGCCTGTTCAGAAGAGTATTATAACAGAGGAGCATTATAAATACAGATAAATTAATAGTATATGTACAAAGATAAATCCGAGAGCCAACTAAATATTGATTTTAATTTATTTTGAAGCAATTCACAAATAATACAATTTAAAAATAAAAACATGAAATAAAAATATTATTTAACTGATTAATCAATCCACAGCAAGAAATTAAACTTATTTACTATATGATGTTTACTATTTGATGTCGCCCAACTAAGCAAAGATTGTGCTTGGGCGGAAATTCTATAAATAAACACTTATTTCAAAATAAAAATAATCAAAATCGTCATAAGTATAAAGTAATCATAATCATAATCAAACAACAATTGAAATAAAATAGTTTAAAAAAAATAAATACAACAAACATTTCAGTCATCCGTAAATAATAATAGCATTATAAATTTTTTAAAAAAAAAAAAAGAGTTCTAAAATATAGGTATCAAATCTCGAGATCTAGGTCAAATGTCGATAGCCTTATAAACCGCTCGCCATTTCGCGTTTTTCACCTAAAAACACAGTTTTTTTAGCAAAAGCAGTTTTAGCAATAGATTTTGCAATAGCAGTTTTATTGCACTTGCTTCATATTTGACCCTATGCAACTCCCATTCTGTTGCTTATAACTCGAGAATCAATAAACACCAGTCAGTCATTGATATATGTGAAAATCGATTCCTCATTGTTGATTTCTAGGTAGATATTAAAAAATATATATGTCATCGCTTGTGTGTCGAGATATTCAACTGAGAATTATTAGAATGTGTACGTTTTCTCCGATTGGTCTGATGTTTTTTAGGATATTTCAAAAACTATTCAAGCGATTTTGGAAAGAAAAACCTGACCTACATGAGTCCAGTGGTTTTCGAGTTATTAAAAACGTTGCATTTTATAATATTATTTTATGTCAGGATAATACTAAGAATATGGTAAATGTCTAATAAATTTATATTATACAAATGTCTAATCATATAAATTTCTCGAATATCGTGTAAAATATAGTACAGGAAAGATATGTCGGCCAGGATTCGTCTACTACCTTGTAGAGATCTGTTCGACCCTCCTAAGTCTTAATTTTACTTTTTTGTATTGCAAAAAAGAACACAATTTTATATTCTATTACTATATAAGTTGCACTGAGAATTAAATTATTCCAATCAATAGCAGAACAAGGAATTATTAGGGAAAAAAAATGCCTGTGTTACCTAATAAGCATTTCCTAAGATAGACAATATTATTTTTGAGGTCAAGCAAGTATCTTTTTATGTCTACGTATGATACGTGTTCGCAAATAGCGAAATAATAGAAAATTAGGCGTAGGTAAAAAAACTGTAAATTGAAATTTTTGTTAATAGTTTTTTAAAATCATTCCCACTTTCTTCTTTTTTTAACGTTTATCAGTAAGGCTTTGAAGAATCTTGAGGCCAAGAATCTAAAGGATGGCTGACCAAAAGTGGTTTTCATTTTGGGTATCATTATATTCCCACAACATTATTTTCTCTTTTTTTGGGCAGCGCTCATTTTTTCTTGATTTTTTTATATGACAGATTAATTCATTGTGTGTCACCTGCTACGGGCAAACCTGTCCACCCCGGAGCGTTTCAGCGAACTTTATCGCTGTATCGCCCCGAGGCGAAATACAGATACTTGTAGACGTAGACAATCTACGTACCAAACTGCCCGTCAGAGTCCAACACCTTACGGCGAGGCACAGGGAAGTGCCACCCTCCGGGCAGTATCACCCCCTAACTCTCAGATTTAGTCGGATTACTCTTACCATCCGTCTCGTGGCAGGTTCGAGGTCGCTTACGCGATCCTCTACCTCAAGCGAGCGGCATTCCTTACTGGCATATCGCGGGTACGGGCCGTGCTTTGCTCGGCAACTCTCACACGAGATCGGGTGGTTCACGTATTGTTTCTAAGGTAAAGCATCTTGAGGTACCTCCTTACCCCCGCTTTCTTAAAAAGAATATACTTCTAAACTCTTCCAGGTATTAGTCAGTGACAGCAAGGCCGGTTTGCCCGCCACGTGCGTAAGCTGTCCAGATCAGCCCGAGCTTCCATCCCCAGATCCAACGCACAACGGGTTCACCGGGTTGGTCCCTCTTTGGCTCATAATGGCTACGTGTAGTCTGGGCTATAATGGCCGTTGTGTTGTGGTCGGCCCAGCTCGTGGAGCAACTTCTATTCAGGAGCCCCCTCGAAAAGGGATCAACCCGGTGAACTCGCTGTGCGGCGGACCTGGGGACGGGAACTCGAGCGTGAGATGGACAGCTGGCGCACGGGGCGGGCAACCGGCCGTGTTGCACTGACTGATTCTGAAGGAGTTTAAAAGTGTACGCTTCTTAAAATAGCGGGGGTAAACAGGTACCTCTAATACTTATCCATAGATATGATAGTGTGGGCCATCCGGTGGGAGTTGCCGAGCAAAGGCCGCCCCGTATCCGCTACATTCCAGTTAGGATTACCGCTTTAGAGGTACATAGAGGACCGCGCAAGCGACCTCGATCCTGTGACTAGACAGGGGGATCGGAGTAATGTGATCCGCATCTGGCAGTATGGGCGCGAGGAGGCCCGCTGGGTTGGAAAATTCTCAGTGCCTCGCGGTTTAGTGTCGAATTCATACGGGCTTAGGTGGAGCTTGGTACGTAGATTTATATACGTCCAAAGTCTCTGCGTTTCGCCTCGGGGTGATAGAACGATAAATATCGTTAAAACGCTCCTGGATAGGGGCTGCTCCACGAGCTGGGCCCGCCAAGTGACATATAACGGCCATCATAGCCCAGACTACACAGAACCATTATGATGAATGTAGTATGGGCTGTGCAGTTATCTGTATTTGACAGTGCAGTTTTTAAATATAATTTTATAGTATCCAGAACCTCGTACTCTTTAAAGCATGCTTCTGAAGGATATCGATACGGTATTCGTGAAACAACTTTTAAAATGCATTTTCGAGCAACATTCAGCGGAGATATAATGGTTTGTGCGCTCCACCCCAGCCAATTATCCCATAGTTCAGAAAGCTCTGACATAGAGCATTTCACATGTAATTCCCATGTGCTGCCGCCTATTTAAAAGAGCATTATAACAGAGGAACATTATAAATATAAATAAATAAATAGTTACATGTGAATACATTGATAAATCTGAGAGCCGACTAAATAGGTATCAAATCAAGAGATAAGTAGGTCAAATTTCGATAGCCACATAAACCGCTCGCTATTCGCGTTTTTATACCAAATAACACGGTTTTTTTTACCAATAGCAGTTTTTAGCAACAAATTTAGCATTATCAGTTTTATTGCAGTTGCTTCATATTTGACCCTATTCAGCCACCTTTTTGTTGCTTATAACTCGAGAATGAATAAACACAAATCATTCACATATGTACCAATGGATTCCTCATTATTGATTTATAGATAGGAATTTATAAATTGGTACATATGTCATCGCCTTTGTCTCGAGATATTCATTTAACTGTGAAATTTTGGAATGTGTGCGTTTTTTCCGATTTGTCTGACATTTTGAATAATATCTCGGAAACTGTTCAACCGATTTTGGAAAGGAAACCTTACCTTACATCAGTCCAGTGGTTTTCGACACACAGTCAGAGAGACAAACAGACAGACGTTGCATTTTATAATATTATATTTTCAGGATAATATTAAGAAAATAGTAAATACCTCGAACCGTTTTTAACGACGTAATTCAGGGTCTCTTTTCGGTTTTTTTTTAAATAACCGGACCAAAGGACGCTCAGCCCATTGCTCTGACAGATACTGTGGCCATTTTTTTTGCATAGTCCACGCAATGATGAGCAAGTTTATTGCACCGGAATGAATACCTTGGAGTGTCAGTACAAAAAGGCTTCTGCGTGGCATCTCAAGCTGCCTGAAGCACAATTCTCTCCTGGCTGCTTGCTGCCTTCAAGGATACGAGATACCACGAACGCCAAATCAACTTATAGTCGCTCGACCTAGAAATCGCCTTTTGCCAATCCGACAGTCTCCTCCACTTTGCACTCCGCTAGTACAAATTCTCACCATGATCTCGCAAATACGGCTTCACCTTTCGCCTTAACGCGGTAGAACATGGCGCTCATGGCCTCCCAGACGAATCTCTGTTTCACCCATTTAAGCATCTTGGTCTCTCCAGGAAAATAATTTACTCCTTCCTAGAAAAAATATCTAAAACTGAGATTTCCACATCTCAAATTCTAGGGCTTCGGAGGGAGTGTGAACGCTCACATGTGGCGGTAAGGTAACCGCTCACATATGGCAACCTACC
This sequence comes from Micropterix facetella, assembly GCA_027564375.1. Taxonomy (NCBI): domain Eukaryota; kingdom Metazoa; phylum Arthropoda; class Insecta; order Lepidoptera; family Micropterigidae; genus Micropterix; species Micropterix facetella. The sequence continues at coordinate 7,887,797 of JAOPUG010000116.1, forward strand.
GCAGCCGGTCTTTAGTCCGGAGTCCGCCGCTCACCCCCCAGAAGTATATTTATAGATTGATTTCAGTTATAACAATAATATTATGATGGGCCCGACTCTGTTTGGTGAATTCCATGGCAGCTCCGTTTGTATTTACTTTACTCCATTTTAGGTATAAAATTAAAGAAAATCGCGACATGTAAAGAGTTTTTCTTATAGCCATTTCTTAGCCTTGATGACTGCACTGATACAATAATGCCGCTAAAAACTCGTTACTATGTAAATAAGTCAATAATATATCAGTTAAGTCAATTTGTACAATTAAATATTGGTACGGTTATTAATAAATAAACAAAATCAACATAAAGCCGGTTTGTCTTCAAATTCGTAATTTTCCTCCATGTAAATCCCAGTTGTCAACCAGATTGTACCAGGTAAATTACATATTTTAACCGACAAGCTACCTATCTCGATGAATCATATATTATTTCCGATCTTTTGTGATATAACCTGATACTCTTCTAGGTCGATGACTTCATCAGGTCCTTCTGGCCTTTCTAGATGACCAGAGGCGGATTTTCCATATATAGTCCGAGTAGACCCAGACCTAGCGCGACCAAAACTTTAGGGGCGAAATCCAGCTGAAGTGGAAATATTGAGATCGGTTCATTCTTGTGATCTTGAAGACCATTTATTACATACATATTTGCATTTTCGCTTTCACTGCAAAGATCAATGAACGATTAATAAACAACGATCAATAAAACCAAAAAAAATACCTAGAACTGATTACCTCCATAGAGTTTTAATAACCCAAATGTGGTCATTGCCCTCCGTAAATTGTATATGTTTGATTCCACCAGTGATTATTATTCGGAGAAGGATATTTTATTTCTTAATTAGGTCGAATTAAAGATAACACCCACAAAAATATCTGAACATAAGCTTAATGATTTGAAACTACTTAAACCTGAGAACAATTAATTATTATGATATAATCGATAGATTTACGGCATAAAAGTCAAGACACACATATTGTTGTTCAATTTTACCACTAGGTTCTGCCGCAGAAGAAGATGTAAATAAATAATAAAATCTCGTTATTTTTGCGACTTTAAGTATGTTTTTCTATTTGCTTGTTGCATTCAAAGTGAAGTATAATATTGAAGTAGTCGTATTGATATGTTCTATCTAGTAATTCCTTTACGCTGATCACTGACTCACTGACGGACTGACTCTGTAATACTCGATAGGATGTAACCGTTGAAGCCCGGTGCGTGCCGCGGCTTCGCGTTGAGGGTTCAGCGCAAGGTAACGTGACCAGTTAAATTCTGTCGATTATATCCAATATAAGTTTACCGTATGGCGCATGGGGGGGTCTAATCATATTTGACAACGGGCGCCTTAGGCGTGCTACAACTAACTAGTTTTGCATGTTAACCAGACAGGGTTGGTAGACACCAAATTAGTGTCTTAACTCTATTTTGGAAGTCGTGAAATAATGTTACCTGTATCTTATCTATAAAACATAGTTTAAAAGATTTCTATAATTTCAAACCTATGGCAAGCTAGACAGTAACAGGAGTGCAGCAAGCAAAAAGGGGATGCTGGAAAATAGAGCTACTCAGCCCCTGTAAGATGACAGGGTCTTTAAAGCGACGATGTATGTAAAAAAAACTTATGCAACTTTCGTACAAATCTCATAAAAACATTTCATACAAATGCCCCGAACAAAAACGACTCGGCGCATTTGTATGAGAAAATTAATAGAAAAGTGCCGAAGAAATTATTATTTCTAAAATACAGTAATATTTTATTTGAAAAAATAGGTGCGGTGGTACTTCAAGTTTATGTAAAAAAATACCTAAATAAAAAAAACATGCAATAGTAAGTAATATTTAATAACTAATATGACTTACACTTTAATTATTTTTTTTATCAAAACAAACTATTTTTTTTTCAATTCTGTGTTACTATTATTGTTTAAATGCCTTATTTTAGTACTGGTGTTTAGTGTGAGCG
>JAOPUG010000116.1:8004586-8016299 GCA_027564375.1 Micropterix facetella
CAAAATTATATTTATATCTAGTCACCTTGAGAAGCCAGGTTGTTTTACTTAACCAAGCTGGAATAATTAGAAATAGTAAAAATGTTTACAAATGTTTATTTCTTTTCAGTTTCGGATTTAAAATGGATAACTTCATGTCCTACTTTCTTAGCTCATTGACAGGTTGGATAAACGTCGCTTTTGTATTCTGCATGGATACATTATTTACACCGTTCGCTCTTCACACAGCAGCTATTTTCCAATTACTAAATAAGAGGTTAATCAAAATAGTAAACAACACAATCAATTGCGAAAATCCGAACGAATCAAGGCTAAGAGAAGAGCTATTTAATACGAATACATCTTTTGTTAAATTGCAAGAAACTGTTATTAAATGCGCTAATATCTTGGAGGAACTATTCAATATGCCGAATCTGATACAGATATCAGCGTCATCGCTGAAGATTTGCGTTGTGCTTTGGAGAATTTCATTAGTAAATAATTTGATTTTACTTTAAATATACCATGATGAAAAAATTCAATGGGCAGTTTGTTCTGTATTGCATGCTTTGCGAGCTAGTCAATTATCTGAGACTATAATGCAAGCGACGAAGCAGGCAAAGATTTAATTTAATTTAATATTTCAGATTGGAGGTTCGTATACTTCGTCAGACCCCCCGTCGATGTGGGTAACTTTCTTTGCTTGCTTAATATGTGAACTTGGCATGAATTTTGCAAACTGTTATTGTGGTCAAAATATCGATAATGAGGTGAATTATTATTATTATTGTTATTATTATTTAATATATAAATTAGATTTTGGCCTTTTTTTAATGCTTTCCTCCTGGAGTTAACTGCCCCGGATGGGAGTTTATTCACAGAAAATAAGCCCTGCATAGGCACAATGCATTCGAATTACTCCTTGATTTTAAATAATATTTAAAATATTTCATTTAAATATTTCGTCTTACAGACATGTTACAACTTAGATATATAATAGTAATACCGTATCCTAATTTCATCTCTATATAATATCATTATGAGTAAATAAATTAGGTTTATATTTAAGTTTCATACTAATGGTATAGTGTTAAACACCATCGTTCATCAATTTTAATTTGGTGACCATTTTATTTATACTATGTATACTTAAAGAAAATGGCTAGTTTCTTAGAGGTCTTTAATATATCCGCCCGTCTGTCGCGGTCGGCCCTATGAAGATCGCATGCATGTTTCATCATGTGTCGCTCATATTCAAATGTGGCTAATTAGGTCAGATGCTATTTTACTACAACAAAGGGGTATCCCACCGTTGGCATTGCCCATTCATTTAGACCTCCTTTTTTTTATTTGCCCTGCTCAACATTTCTATTATTATTATTATTTCCTTATGGGCGAGCAGCAAATTGCCTTATGCTCATATCTAAAATGCGATGTTTTAGTCTCTGATTCTTATCACATATACATGTATCAAACAGTTTTTAAATCTATTGACAATACGAAATATATTTTTCAGATAGAGAAAATGACAAATAAAATATTTTTGTATATCTTTCAGGCGGCCAAGATGGCTGAAACCTTATACAAGATGAACTGGTACGAAATACAGGATAATAATTTAAAAAAAATGATTCAACTGCTATTGCATCGTTCACAGTCACCTGTTGTAGTGACCGCCGGAAAGTTTTACGTCATAAAACTACAAACTTTTCTAAAGGTAGGTAGGTGATTATTAGAGAAAACTTTAAAGTGAGTTTAACTCTTTGAATGACCCAAGAACGATGAATCATAAATAATATAAAAAAATAAGACCTGTTGAATTTTATTTTTCAGATTCTCAAAGGAGCTTACGCGTACTTCACTTTCATGCGACGAGTCGCTGTATGATTATCGATAGATTGAAATCTGATGGTTCAAAATTAAATTCTGTATTAGCGAAAGGAAAAATAAGGGATTGGCCAATAAATGAGTTCACAATAAATTGTCTAATATTATTTTGCAACGTACACATTAGATTTCTAAATTATGAGCCGTTGAAGCTCCAAGCCTTATATATTAGTCTTGCACTCTTATATAACCTAATATCTTATACATATTGTAATGCTAATATAAATAAATCTAGTAGAATAATGTTTATTCTAAATTATTATTATTAATTTATTGTCAAAATTGTTAATACGCACTACAGTAAGCATTTAAAGGAAATGAGAGGAGGTTATATGTTAGATTTCTACATTCTTTATAGTGAGAAGCATTGTGATGGGTCTCACATAATAGATATTGGTAAATAATTAAAAGTATATACTATTTATTATGATGTTTTATTGCCTATTTTTTACGGTGTCAAATAAAAAAGCAATATTTTTACATATTGGAATCAATTTAAATTAAATATTTTTTTGGTTTTTTATTACTGTTTCAAATTATTTAGTTGTTTAGTTTTGGGTCTCAAAAAAATAATTGCCACATAGATAAATTTGAAAATTTTCACATTACGTTACTTGGTTTATGTCTGCCTCGATTGTCTGGGGCAGCAGATACTTCACTTCCAATAGTCGTCGGTCGAATTCCCTAGTGTGGTTGGCAGTTAAGACGTTTCCTACTATTCTGTCGTGTTTGTATCCTGTTGTGTTCAGGAAAAACGTTTTACAAACCAGTTGTCTATTTAAATAATACTTGAAAATAGATGTTCTCATGGACACCTTACGTGTTTCCATGCCGACTTTTCTTTGATGACATTTCTTGCAAGAAAATCACGCTTCCGTTGCAAGTCAAGGGACCAGTAATCTTTCCAAATGCCTTCTCTTTCTCCTTCTGCTATTCGATTTTTACATTTCTATCTACATTTATCCTGGCAAGGTGGAAGCATTTTATGGCTTTCTCTGTCTTGTTCAAGTCGCTTCTTTTTACTCCTAATACGCCTTTTTTTCGATGTAGTTGCTGTTATTGGAGTAAGTAGTTGGAGTAAGTAGTTTCGATGTAGTTGCTGTTTTTTTCGATGTAGTTGCTGTTATTGGAGTAACATCTGGTTGTATATTCGGAATGTCATCCTCGGTAGTTGCAGTGGTATTGATTGGACTGATGTCTGAATGTACTTGTGTATTTCCATTCCTCTTTGTGCCGGTGAAATCCCATTTGTAGTAATAACATCTGTTTTTATATGATCTCTCGGGACTTCGTCAACAGATACCTTGGCGTTTCTAACGTATGACCGTATTACAGTTTCTATCATTTCCTCTCCTGTTGATGCAATCATGTTTATTGGATTAACATCTCGCTGCGTATTCCTTATGGTTTCCTCAGTAGATGCAGTGGAGCAACGTCTGTATGTAATTATATATTCATTATTTCCTCCTCAGCAGACGTGATTATGATTGATGTGGTAATGTCAGGCAGTACTCGAATATCGGCTATATCTTCATCCGTGGATAAACAAGAGCCTATGTAAAATGTGTCCAAATAGTTTAAATTATTTGAAGATATCTCCAGATCTATATAATGATTTTCAGTGGATGGTATTATCGTTTGTTGATCTATATTAAAAAGCGTTGCTTGATTGCTGATTTCCAAGTATTCTGCAGTTGATTATTGTATTATAGCGCGAACTCCAAATGGGAACTCATATCTTTGTCATCGTTGTTTTCATTGTAGATTCTAAGAGTCGAGTATTGGGAATCCTAGTTTTATTCGTCATGGCGTACGCGAATCCAGAAAAATTAACATTTGCTGAGAACTTCAATCATCAGATTTTCTGGGACGAGACCCCATCCCTGGTGTGGTGAGGTACCTGAAGGGGTTGGAATGGTGCAGGCTTTCTCCCTTCCCTATCCCTTCCCCAACGAAAAAACTCAGAGATAAAATCAAATTTATTTTCAGACAGAACTAGAAAACCTTAATGCAGAAAGATTGATACCAAAACCGTGTAATTTTACAAACTAGAAGTAGCTAAATGAGAAGCGGACATTGCATCCATATATTGTACCTTTCCCCTTTTTATAACATTATGATGATCTTTTACTAACTATGTGCATGAACATTATGATGATATTAACCTACTATAAATTAATGAAAATTCATCGAGACGGTAGCGGAGAAGTCTCACCTGTTTCTACATCTTAGGAGTCAAATAGGATAATTTTCACAGTTAAAGGTGTAGTAACCGAACTTTCAGGTTTAAATAATCTCAGCCTATAGCTTTTAGCCAGCTTTCAGGTATGGTTAGATTGGTATGTTCTCCGTGTCCTGTTTGTATTGCAGCGACGGGTGCCTTGAACTCAAAGTAGGCTTTCAAATTTCAGGGGGTTCAATCCCTCGAGGATTCACCCTTCTGGTGATTTTTCTTAAGGGAGTGGAATTCACACCATGTAGCCTAAGGAACTTTGATACCGAGGACTTCATATCAAAAGTTTTAGGTTAGGTCAGTTTCTTTCTGGACAAAATAAATTATTTGGTAGTACTTACATTTTCGTTCTTTTCTCGATTTTCTCATGCCAATTTCACCAGCTGGTAGGATCTATTGTTTTTATATTTTTTAGACATTTTGAATATATTTTTGGGCATTTTGAATACAATTCATGGATATTACGTATTTATTCGTCGCGCGGCCGCGGCTGAATGAAACAAAACTCACGTGGCAGGTTCCCGCTACTGTCAATGTCGCGCGCTCGTCCGCGCCCCTTGCGCACAGGAATGGTAAACAGCCGTAAGTTTTGGCCATATTTTGGCATAGCAAAGAGCAGAATGTTAAATTAGTGCTCTTTGCGTCTTTTGGCAATTGAATATCTCGGTTAATAAAACAGACACCAAGATAAAATTTTCACAGTGGTGGTTGAATGACCATTGTTGAGCCCTGTTACGCCAAAACTGCCGCAACTTAAGTTGCGTTCGGTTGGATTTACGCATTAGAGATGTGGTCAGGTTTTTTCAACCTCCCGTCTGGTAGCAGTTTCGAAGTCGCTTGCGCGTACTTCTACCTTAAGTAAGCGGCAATGCTTTACTGAAATATGTCGTGAATAAGAGGCGCCATTTACTCGGCTTACCACCTGAGATCGGATGGTCAACGTGTTATTTCTAAGGATAAATAACTTAAGGTTATTACTTAACAACTACTTCCGCTTTCTCAGGTTGCATTACGCTTCCAAACTACTCTAGCTATTTGTCGTTGAGCAAAGGCCTGCAAACCCACCAGTGCATCAACCAACTATCCATCCGAAGTTTTCACCGCCGGGTCACCGCTTTACCAGGATACAGCGGGGTCTAGCCATGTCACGGCATATAGCTATATAACAGAAGGTCTCTCTTCTGGAAGGTTGTCAAGCAAAGGCCGGCATGGCGACCACAGCTCAGACATCCAGGGTCGCCCGAGGTCTTCCCCCAAAATCAGTCGCCATGCACAGCGGGTTCACCGGTTTCGTCCCTTTTCGGGAAGGCTGCCGGATAGGTGTTGAGCCGTGAGACGGGCCGACCGTGATAGACAGAGTTTGGCTATTATGATCGGAGCTGTACGACTCCATTAGACCCTTAAATGTAGCCCACAGGTGGGCGCCGCGGTTATGGAAAGATTTTTCCTTTACAGGTCCGTGCAACCCACAGTTGGGCGATACAAATTAATGTATGGAGGGCTGGCAATACCAATTGACGTTTAGTACTACGGCGGTCAATATGCTAACTAACTGATGGATAATTGGAAATTAACTAATTTGAATGTATGCAATGCATTTTATAACTTTTATTAAACTTGAGAAGGTAGAAATCGGCCTAATATCTTTGGCCGAAAGAGGAGAGGAAGTCTTCATGAATAGGAAATAAGTAAGTACAAACGAAGCTGCATGGAATTCACCGACCAGAGTCGGGCCCTTCATAATACTATTGTTTCACTTCTAGGGGTAATATTATTATCTTTCACATAATAGCATTTCATATAGGTATCATCTTTCATACGATGTAGGTTTATAGGTGTTACACGTGTCAAATGATGGACGCAGGTACTGAATTAATTTGTTATGTAATTAAAAGGCTATAGTTAGAGAAGCATTTTTAAGTTTGGGGTAGGCTCCAACATACATATCGTGGCTAAATGAACTTGATTTCTAGGCTACAAGAGTTTATTTTGTGGGTTTACTTAATAACATTTGTACGACAGGTTAGAGTTATCAATCTGGCAAAAAATCATATCTTACCCCATACTTGGTAGTACAACTGTAATTTTAAAGTAGTTCGACATAAAAATATATGTTAAAAAAATATTTAATAAATAATTCACGGTTAGGGTCATTAATCTAATTTTGTAAATTTATTCGACCTTGTTTTAAATTAGGGAGTAGGTTATTTATCAATTAAATACCCCACATTACCAACTCGAAATGGTGGCCATAGGTATCATAATTGCCTGTCGATGGGGACATAATTAATTAATGACCTTATTATTTAATGGAAATAACTCCAAAATAACATATGTTTTGCAATGCTAAGAATTTTATCGATCCTAATTTAAAATGCAAATAATAACTTTTATAATCACCATCATGTAACCTTTCAACAACTAATTTAGCATTATTTTAATCCTATCCTAACACATGTTACTAAACGTTTAAACAGAATTTATTTATTAAATTTTTTTTTTTCATAATGGATGGACAGAAATAACGTACGTTTATACGTAATTGCATATATGTAAAAATGAGTCTTTTTAGGAACATCTACACATAATACTTGAACCTAAAGTTCACAATTTATACACCTGAACCAAGCATTCTCGTACTTAGAAGGGTTCTATGGGCAATATCGCGGGAAAAATCATCTATCAGCATCTTAGATAAAAGTAACACTTCAGTCTCTGATTTCAAATACAACGCTTGCGTGTAGCAATACTATTTCTATAAACAAAACCAAAATATTCAGTCATAATGACCAATGAACTGAAATCCTAATTACGATTGTAAAACAAAGTGCTTTTTTCGCAATAAAACGTTTTCAAAATGATGAATTATATATGTATCTCAAATTAGAGCCGATCGTGGGGCATTAAAGGTTGTCAATATACGATAAGATTAAACAAAACGATTGCAATATGTTTGTCTTAAAGCTGAATAGCTGGCTACTGGACCGCCAGAATTATTTATATTAAGTTAAACTAAGAAGTGTTAAAAATTAGTCACGTTAAGACTATTCGTCAATCTGTAAGATAACTTATTCGATACCTTGTACAGTAACTTGCTTAATATAATCGTGGACCATCAAACCTAACTCAATTTATTCTAAGAACAACGAAAATTATTGTGTAGTTACGGAATGCGAATATATTTAATTTTATCATAAGACTTAAATAATAAATTTGTAAAATAAAATAGATCCCCGTCGCCATCTATTTTCGAATAGGTGGATTCCACAGTCAAATGTGCTAATTCATTAAGCAATCGATCGCACCTCTGGCCTATCAAATGGCAGCGTCCGACACCCACTTACCACTCCGGTAGGTCAATCAGTCATTTCCCACCCAAATCGGTACCAATAAAATAGGCACTCTATGGATGATGAGGGGGGGGGGGGAGATTCAAAGTTTTATTTCCAGATTCACATCTGGAAATAAAACTCCCAAGTGTGCAAAATGTAAAAAATAACAAGTCATATCACACTCGGGTGTAAATTGCCACTCTCACCGACCATTAACGAGCGCTGGGAATAGGTTAAAAAAGAACAGATCCATGTCTGAGGTGTCTCAGTTTCTAAGAAGAAATGCGGGAAAGACGGGTGCCAACGGCTTCATCGTGTGATGCTGCGTTTCTCCAATCCTACATTCAATATCAGGGACCCATTACCGGGAAGTTTAAATCCCACGGCCGAAGCAAAGGCCCCAACAAGTACTGGTAAAATACCTTGCTCGAAACGGCAGTAAAATAAATTGTAAATTGTAAAATACTTGCCTTTGTTAGAGGCTTACTCTTAAGGCGAGGCCTGAGCGGAGACCCCCAGAGGGCACCCTCGCCCCCTGACTATCAAATTTATCCCATCCGCCCGTTTGATTCCAGGCTCGAAGTTGCTTGTACGACCTCTATCGTAATAACGCAGCAATCCGTAACTCGAAAATATCGCGGATCCGTGGCGCCCTTTACTCGGTCTGCAATCCGAGATCGGATGACCAACAGATCATTTCTAAGGATAGATAACGACAGCTCGACGCTGACTCCCGCGTCTTAAGAGGCATTACGCTGCCAGACCCCTTCGGCTATTTGTCAGTTGAGCAAGGCTGGTAAACCGACCAATACATCAGCCATCCAGGGAGTCCAAGGTGTTCCCCCGGATTCGACTGCGTAGCGAGTTCACCGGCTTAGTCGCTGCCGGTAAGAGTTATACTGTGGGGCGGGTTCCTAACGGATCCATGTAGTTAGGGTTATGATGGCGGGTTTGTCAACGTGGTCGGCTCAACTCGCGGTGCAGCTCCCATCCGGAAGCCTACTCGAATGAGGGACCTACCTGGTGAACCCACGGTGCGGTGGATATGGGGTCGGAAACTCGGGCGGTACTGAACAGCTGGCGCACGGGGCGGGCATACCGGCCGTGTTGTCACTGACTGATATCCGGAGGAGTCTGAAAACGTATGTTCTTTAAGACGCGGGGGTAGGTGTAGACCTGTCGTGGCCTACCCTTAAAAATGACCCGATGCCTACCCGATCTCAGGTGAGGATTGCTGAGTAAAGGATACCACGGGTCCACGAGTTATGGAATGCCACGTTATCAGGAAAGGTAGAGGTTATGCAAGCGATTTCGGGCCGGGACCAAACAGGTTGGATGGAGAAATCCGTCTAAATTTGGTAGCGAGGGCACGAGAATAGCCGACTGGGTGTGAACATTCTCAATCCTTCGTGGTTTGGAGTTGGCTTCTCGCGGGTCATGGTGGAGCTTGATACGTGGATTTGTATATGTCCATCCAAGTCTCTGTGTTTCGCCTCGGGGTGATATAGCGATAAAGTTCACTGAAACGCTCCGAGGTGGACGGGTTTGACCGTAGCAGGTGACAATCAAAGTTGTGGGGCAGCTCGACCCAGTTGACAAAATTTACCATATGACTCGAGCTGCACGGCCCATTTAGCCCTATTCAACGAATAGTCGAGATTGTCAACTGCTATGGTCGAACTCTGCCACCCCGGAGCGTTTTAAACGATTTTTTCGTATATTACCTCGGGATGAAACACAGAGACGAGGACGAAGACAAATCTACGTACTAAGCTCCGGCACGGCCCACTATAAACCAACGTTATAATAACGAGGCACTCGGCAAGCAGAGCTAAATACAGCAGGCTGGCCTCACTCCCTAGCTGCCAAATTTAGAAGGATTTCTCCATCCACGTGTTTGGTACCAGGCTCGCTTGCGCAACCTCTACCTACTGTAATAACGCGGCATTCCGTAAATCGGAAATATCGCGGACACGTAGCGTCATTTACTCGGAACGCCATCCGAGATAGGGTGGCCATCGGGTCGTTTCTAAGGATAGGTGACAATAGGCTGACACTTACCCCCGCGTCTTAGGGAACATACGTCCCAAGACTGCTCCGGGTCTCAATCGATTGACACACGGCCGGTATGCCCGCCCCGTGCGTTAGCCGTCCAGCTCCACTCGAGGTTCCGTCCCCAGATACGCCGCACATCGGTTTCACCAAGTAGGTCCCTCTTCGTGGAGGCTATATAACCCAACCAACGAAACGAACGAATAGCCTGGTATCGGCTATCCTTAGAGACGAACCGTCGGCCACCTAATCTCGGGGGATATATGCCGAGTAAAGGACTCCTCGGATCCGCGATATTTCCGAGTCTCGGAATATCGCTTACATTAGACTAGGTAGAGGCCACGTACGCGACTTCAAACCTGTGACCAGACGGGAGGAAAAGAAACTCGTCCAAATCTTGAAGCCAGGGGGCAAGGTTACCGTTAGAGTCGGTTTCTAACAGGCAGTTGCGGAGCTAGATTTATGGATCACATTGTCTTCGAGCCCTTGCGTTCGTCTGGGGGTGAAAAGATGATAAATTTCGTTATAACATCCCGGGGCAGCGGGTTTGCCCGTAGCATGACAAACATATAAATTTACATTTTCGAAAATTATAGATAAGTTGTGCAGTTAGCGTTGTCAAATCCCTACAGAAGATGACGAAAGCTACTTAACGATAATTTTAATAGTCTCAATTTCGGACTTGAATTACTTTCACAACAGTTGGTTCGTCTAAATGCAATATTGCTCTAATTTTACCAGAAAGTACTTCGAATAGAATACAGTAGTGTTCAGTTATTTTCTGTTTGTCGTTTTTCTTATTATTGATCATTTCCGTACGCCATATGTACACCTCGTACATGCAGTTACATTTACAGTTACATGCTTTCTTTTATATATTTCTTTTTATCCTAACTACATATGCATTAAGTTTGGATGTTTGTATGTTTGTGACTCAATCACGCATAAACGGCTGAATGGATTTGGATAAAATTCAGCACACAAATAGAATATGTTCTGACTTACAGTATAAGCTATATTTCATATATGTTTTTAAATTAATTACTTCAGCCACCAAAGTGGCCAAGTCTTGAAATCCTGAGCGAAAAATATTATCGACAATCTATATTTATCGCCAATGCGCAAAGCCCAGTTGATTTTTGGATGTGTATGACTTACAGTTTTTTTTTATTTTGAGTCAGTTAAGTTTACGGCTGCCGCCTCTCTGCCAACATAGCAAAAACGTATTTATTAGGAGACTATACGTTTATAGGCGATCTCTTACAGTTAGATTTTATTTTAAGAAGGTCTACGCGGATGGATTGATTGTGCATTCAACGACCGCAATCTATCAGGAGTACACGCTCTGCGCGCGTCAAAGCACTTAGTTATATCAGTCGGAGCAGTTGGAAATGAATCCGCTAGAGACAACAGAATTTTTATTACGCCTTTATACTTTTGTAGTCAATGTACTCTATTACTGTATGAAGGCCTGATACTTTGATGGCCCTACAATCGCGGTGCACGGAATGGAAGATCACAATGCCAATTCAATCAGTACAATAAATATTGCTTAGAGAATTCAACATTTCCAAATTTAAAGATATTTCAAAACAGGGAGATTTAAAATTTTTGCGATTCAGCTTTCAGTAATTTTGACATGGCAATTTTAAGATAACATTCTAAAGAATAATGCGAATAGTGATTGATCTACAATTATTATCTATTATTATAATATAGTATAATAATATATTATTATCTTATTTATTGGAATGAAGTTTTTTTACGCGGCTCACTGGATGTCGACGAGCAGAAATCGACAATAACGAAATACGATTACGCTATAAATTATAAATTAAAAACAATTTCGCCTTTGTACGCGTTTCAGGCACAGAAGTCCGAGTCGTCATTTAGCCTGTTGGCTTAAGACTTAACGCAGAAACCGAGCGTCCGTGGTTCAGTCCTCAGTGCGCCCATGTTTTTTTCCCTCTATTATTACACAACACCTATCGAAAGAAATACAATAAATTGTATTGTAAATGTATACGAAATACACGATAAAATATTAATCGAAGCGACGAATGCTTTGTACGTTTGCCAAATCATTCTGCACAGACTAAAATAAATATACATTTTAATGTGAATATTGAATATATGTAAATAAAACACCATCTAGTAGTATCGCCAAACATCACTTCATCGTCAGGCGTCAGCGCCATCTGCCTTGATAAGATAAAGTAACAATCGACCA
>JAOPUG010000116.1:8116970-8127535 GCA_027564375.1 Micropterix facetella
CCCCTATACCACCTTTTACAATATATTTTTAAAGCCGTTGTAAACAGACAAGTTTTGTGCCAGGTGCATCGGGAATTTCATAAGTGTTAGCCGGGTCCTTAAGCCGCTTTCACATATCAATTCATTACTAAATTAGCACAATAAATAAGGGAGCATTCAAATTTATGAGATTAATTTGGGACCATTTAAAATACACGATATACGTAGTAAAACGAAAATTCAGGGAACGATCGATCGAGACTTCACTGTATGTACTTACAACTTCCATCCTTGAGTGCGTTTTTAAGATTGTCCATTGCACTTATGAAAAGGTCTGTCGTCTGAGTATTCTCAATAATATAATTCGCCATATCCTGAAAGGAAGATATATTCAGTTTTATTTATATACAACGCTTATTCCTGCATCTTTACTTGAATTTTGATCTAAGGCCGACTTGCAGCCAGCTAACACATGTGTTTGTCTAGGAAAAATAAATACAAATAGTCTTTTAATTTGTGTAATACATCATTTAGTACATAAAATTTATCCGCAGAAATATCATTTACCTCCTTTCGAAAAGCAAAAAATAAGCGGTCTAAAAATAATCAGCCGTACTTTTAAAACGTGCATCCACATTATGTCAATTATTATCGAGAATAATGACATTATTTAAAAAAGGAAACACGCTAAATCCAGTTATTCACAGACCAATTAGTCTGGCTTAGAGCAATATAACAGAAAAAGTAGCGATATACATCGGCAACTTTGGCCCGTCCCATGATTGGTACTTTCTCCAAGTTTCCCTTGTTACCACGATTACGTTCGATAATTTTTAGTATACACTTTTGCACTAATTCAAGAGGCTGGAGAATAGTTGATGCTCAACCACCCCACCCGACTATTCCCATATCAAAGTAGTGAGTAAGTAAGTAAGTACAAACGGAGCTGCCATAGAATTCACTGACCAGAGTCAGGCCCATCATAATACTATTGTTACACTCCTGAAAGGTGAGCGGTGGACTCTGGACTAACGACCGGATGTGGTAGGTTTAGGACAACTGTCTTGCCACATGTGAGCGTCCACCTTACCACCCATTCACTCCCCATTTGAAGCCATATTGCATAATGCATAATACGCATTTTTTAGGGTTCCTGGGTCTTTAAAATTTCAAAATCAAATCTTCCTCATAAACTAACCAAAAGCGACTGTTTCACCAATCCTAGGAAGCACTTCACCTGCAATCGCATTGTCGATCTATGGAATAAATAACCTTTCGGTGGAGACAGTGTAAGAAGACAGTCTAGAACAGAGGTATAGACAGTCTAGACCACTTGTCCATATATTTTGTTTTCCGTAGACCCCTGGCTGCCTTATATTGAATTTTAAAACTTATTAACTTCAAATGTATTTTTAACAGCTGGAACAGTGCTGCTCACGTTGCTAGTGTACAATTGAAAATGTAAAGTTTTGATTCATATCTTCATTGAAATGTACTTTGATTTTGAACGGCGCATGCTCATTTTTAAGCGACCACAACCTTGAAGTACGGAGAATTTGAGGAAGCCACACATAACTGCACAAGTAGCAACATTTCGCTTGCTCATTCATGTGATCCATCTATCCTACTGACTTGTACAGACACCCTTTGAAGCGGCGCTGTATATTCACATATCTCGCCTGCATCTTCTTTCGTCAGTCTTGTGTGTTGGCCTCCTCAACAATTAGTGATGTAATTTGAGTTGAGTTTTCATTTCATTCCACTACACTTGTGATGCATGCGTTTGTTTATTGTAATTTATGTAAGTTTATATAAGTTTAAAATACTATGCTGTATACATAATGTGTGTTAGGTAAGACATTTACTGAATGGGTGGATGTCTTGCCTAAATGTGGTCCATTTATAGCTTGTGCACAAACATTTTCCTGCTGACATGGACCCCCTGCAAGTGAAAATTGATCCCTGGGGTTCTATATAGACCACTTTGGGAATCACTGGTCTACAGTTAATGTCTACTACGCGCTAGCAAACAGCACGATTGCATATGGTATATTAGGATGGGCAAGTTATACACACTCGGCGCTAGATCCGCTTGTTAAAGAGAATTTTGGACATTAGGCAGATTTATACATTATACCAATGCAAACTTATCATCTCAACAATGCAAAGGTATATAACATCACGGACCACAACATTCTAAAGAGAGGTTGTGCGGCAGCAAAACATGTAACTAAAAAAACCAAAACTAGATTTGCGCAAAGGCATTATAGTGCTATAGCCCATAGACAATTTAATTACTTTCAGAATAAATTTAAAAAAATGTGCACAAATTTACAAATGAAAAAAGTAAACATTACTTTCTTGCTGATAGAAACCGGCAGAGAAAAGATGGATGCAATTATTTCATATATTCCCATTTAACACCACAAACATATATTAAATAAATGCTACTATCAATTCAATTTATTATTACGTATTATCAACTAATTAGTTATTTCATTTTGTTACACGTATATCCAACACTAAATATGACATAAAAACTGTACCTCTCCATATTTTTGAATCGTGACAGAAAATTTGGGTGTTTTATTAGCGTCTTTATTTGTTTCGAAGTCTGCTTTGCTATTTTCCCCATTGGCAACGCTCGATACTTCAAGAGGAATCTCACGATGCTTCCCTTGATGCTTCGCCCTGGTGGGACTGCGCTTCAGCGCACTCTTCTTATTCTCTAGTGAAATTCGGCGTTTCTTCATCTTGGACACATCCTTATCTAAAATCATAGATAGGAATAGATTCTTTAATGCACATTACAAAATATACAACAGGCAGACTTATTGCTTAAATTACAATCTCTTACAGCCAAATTTCGAGGAATTAAAAGAATGTAGGTGCCAGTAGAGTAAAATAAACAAAAAACATAATACTTAAATAACAAAAATGTATTTTTTCCTAATAATTAGGATTTAGAGAATCCTAATTATGCACAAGAAGCAGAGGTCAAGAGAGGATGGGATGAGACGAAGAATAACTAGGAATTTAAGGACATGAAATGCTTTTTCAGAGATATTGAAAAGTAGAAACCATTGATACATTTCTGATATTAAACGTCCATAGTCTAGCTCAGAGGTACCCAAACTTTTGGCCCGTAGAGTACTTGCCGATTTCTTTAGTGTTCAGTAGACCCCCTGCCTGCCTAATATTGAATTTTCCTAAAGTTATTAAATTTAAATGTGTTTTTGACAGTGGGTACAGTGCTGATCACTCATATGGTTTTTTTGGTAAAGTGAGCAATTATAAAACGAGAAAAACATGTGTAATTTTTATTCATAGCTTTATTGAAAAGTACTTCGGTTTTACAGGTTGCCCGTTTCTAAACAACCAGGATCGTGAAGTACCAAGAATTTAAAGAAAGTCACACATGCACATGTAGGGACTATCACACTTGCTCATTCATGTGACACTTCTATCCTATGCACTCGGATAGATACCCATTGAAGGGCAATGGACATATCTCGCTCGCACCTTCTCCCATTAGTCATAAGCATTGGCCTCCCCAATAGACTAGTGATGCAATTTGAGATTCTTGTTGATTTCGATTAATATAATATTATATAGGTTTGAAATACTACGCTGTACAATCTGTTTTAGGTATAATACGACATTTATGGAATGCCCAAATGTTTATGATGAATTGCCTAAACGGAGTCCGCTAACATGGACCCTAAATATTGCACAGCCATTTTTATTTCGAAATCGACCCCTGAGAATACATATAGAACACTTTGGGGATCACTGGTCTAGCTGCATGAACGGTGAAGGAATATGTAAGAAAAGAAGAATTATGAGTAGGAATCACAATTTTACTATTCTGACTGGAACGGAGTGGAAGACCATGACTACCTAAGCGAGTGATTATTTGGTTAAGTTGGAGGGTAGCGTTGTGATTGTTGAGGATATCATAAAGAAGCTATGTTATATGTCAATGTTTTATGTTATAAAAAATCAATAGGTCTAATATCATAATCTAAAGCCTGTGAGCTAATTCATCATGAAATTAACGCAGTTTATGGGTGGAACCAAGCTCGGAACATGTTTTCGAACCGCTCGCCGTGGACGACTCTCCGGGAGTTTTCACACAAAATTTATTACTACGGCAATTAAAATGAATAATTTCATTAAAGAGAGGTTTTTTAGGTCGGTAATTGCCGATAATGAAGGCAACCGACGTTTTCACACAAAAATACATAATCTAGAGAATACAGTTTTTTTTTTCATTTGTTGTCTATGCTGCACTTGAAAGTGGGTTAGGGCCCTTTGCCAAAACGAATTTAGAAGTCCTTTCTGCTCATAATTTCAGGAAAAACATAACTAAAACTGTTACTAATTCATATTTAGCTTATTTTACAATGATTTTTTAATAAAATACGTATTGGTTCTTGTAAAATACAGAAAAAAGCATGACGGACGGGCAATAACATCGATTTAAACGGCACACTTTACGTACTGTCAAATTTGTTCATATTATACAGAACTCTCTTGCTAATCCGCTGCTCGATTATCCGACAACTACTATAATCTGCCGTTTTTGCAAGTCGACTTGCCTAGATCACACTCTGTGATCTACCGTGATTGTAAATCTTCAGCTCGATAATCCGCCATCCTGACTGATACAGGTATACGGTTGCAAGTAGGTTGTACCGTCAAATCTGAAGATGCTCTAGATGGCGTAGATATGTGTAAATGGGCTTTAGAAAATGGTATGTCATGCGACATCATGGTTACAAATTTACGTAAAATGCGGGGTCAAGTTATCAAAAAGATATATACTGATAGTTTTAAGTAAAATTATAGCACTTTTTTTCGAAATCTGAGTAACTTAAGTTAGGTACATCTTTGTTGATTCTTAAATACAAATACATATTTAGCCTAACATTTCGATGTTTGATTTAATATGTTGTTACTATATTCTATAATCTGCAATTTTCAGTAATCCGCCGATGGTTGGGATTTTATGTGGCGGATTAGCGAGAGAGTACAGTATTTTATATAAAGGATTTAATACATCGGCTGTCATGCTATGTCCCCAACACAGTATAATAATGAGTGTGTCATTCTCTGCCCTACGTCATTTCGCCAATTAGTTACTTTATTTAACCTCGCACAGGCTAAACTTCGTGAATTAAAATATGCCCTTTTCTTTTCGGGGCTGTTAAGCCCAAGGTTTCCTATGTTTATAAATTGGTAATAAAACAACAATAAAGAGGGAATATGTTTATTATTTTTTGTAGAGGGAAAACTAATATTCATTTAAGTATGAATTGTGAAGACTTACGACTTTTGTTTTTATGATATGCCTGTTTTAATAAATTGTTTCAAAATTTTACCAAAATGTTCAATAAAAAAAGCCCAATCTTTTTTTTATAGTACCAATTGTTTAATTAAAAAAAAACTACATTTCCCATGGATATATTATGTACAAACATATATGCACAAATAAGTCATATCTGCATATAAATAGAAATATTTGTATACTTCTTATCTTACTATAGTCGGGTGTTACAAACTTCAAGCGGTGAATTCGTTTTGTCAAAAACTACGATAGTCTTCGATTTCACATTATAAACATATATCCACAAAATGTATCGGGAGTTTGGAGAGTACTGTCAAACCATTGTTGGCACGAGCCACTAAAAGGCTAATTACTTGGAGCATGGCATTTGTCACTTTTGAACTCCCTAGGCTAAAAGAACAGGGTAGTTCTGATATGGTTTCCCAGTCATGCAGGGATTGAAGGCAACGATAAAGCCGACGAACTTACTAAGACGGGAGCAAAAGGATCGTTATATTGTCCTGAACCATGCTGTGGTGTACCGAAAAGCCCGGCATACACATACTGGTTATATGTTATATACACATATACCAGTATGTATATATAACAATTTACATACATATACACATGATGCTCATAGGGCATTCTGCCTGAACATACATATGTTCAATCTCATGCTCCGGGACACTAGAGTGTGCAGATTCTGCCAAATTACAAACGAAACTCCCCTGCACCTCGTGTGAGAATGTGGCCCACTGATGCATAAAAGAAACACCCACCTGGGTGGCTACTCCCTCCAAGCTGAAGAGCCAAAACAATCAGCGCCAAGAACTTATTGCGGTTCTTAAACGACGCAAATCTTAGCACGGTACTATAGTAGGTGGCAATCACAATGAACCAGAAATGTTTGCAGATACAAGGCTCAGTAAACCTTGAAACAGCCCCACGACAAATTTAAAAAAAAGGACTTCGTCGCGATGATGATGATGACAGATATAATATTTTATTCAAACCCACCGTTACTTTCATGCATAGCGATCTCCTCCGTTTGTTCGATTAGTGGTGATTCGATGACTATTGCTGGAATATCTGATTCGGTGCATCGTTTCTTTGACAATCCTCCAGCATTTTCCATAGAAAGTGGACGTCTTTCATCACTACTTCGTTTGGGCATCTCGACAGGTTCATCCGGTCTAAACAATAAATTACTGATATATAATCTTAGTAGAGGGTTCAACTCTAGTTCCACATTGACCATGTTACAAGAGTATATGACGAATATGGGTATAAGCTGAACTCTACAAAGACCAAGTACATCATAGTTAGCAAAGTGCACACCCGTAATCGCGCCTATAGCTGCAATTTGAACGACAAATAGGATATGATGGACAAATGAGCAAACTCTACAAAGCGTGCGTCTGCCCTATCCTCGAATACTCTTACCCCTACTTCATAAATGACATTGAACTGCTGGAGAAAGTGCAAAGGTGGGCAACCAAGATGGTCCATCCCTGAGGAACAAGTTATACGAAAACCGCTTGGATGCACTGGGTCTTACTTACTACACTTGAGCAAAGAAGACAAAGAGGGGACCTTATCGAAACATCTAAACTTTTAAATGGTCATTACGGTGTAGCCAACCTTAATGCAATGTACACAATAAACACTAACGAGAAAAATTCAACCTAAACAGTTTCAATTCCAACCCAAAAAAGTACTTTCTAACTAACCAATTAGTGGACTCTGAACAAGCTACCACAAGAAGTGGTAAGTGCTATTTCAATGAACGGTTTTAAAAATATACCTGACAAATATTTGACAAAAATAAACAAATAAAAAACAACAAGCCTACCAAATAAAATTAAAACGTATATAGGATGTAAACAGCTGCAAAAGCTGCTAGTGCATATAAATAAATAACAACAATAATAATAATGAGCAAGATAAAAATCCTTATTATCCTTAAAATCCTTATCCTTAAAATACAGAAGTGCATTCTTTAAGATGAAAAAAATATTTTGTAGAAGAAACATCAACCTACGACCTGAAGATTAGACTTCTAAGATGCTACGTATTCTCATTATTATTATTTATTATTTTATTTATTTATTTATTTGTTTATACACCTATTACTAATCAACATGACAGAAAAACCAATTCATTTAAAAGTAAAATCAACCAATAAGTAACCAAATAGAATGTTGTGTAAATATACTAGCAATTATGAGTAAATAAATATACGAATAAATAAGTAATTGCCTGTAATTTAAACAGATGAGGGCTGGCGGTAAAAATATCTAGATCTGGTGCCATTGAGTTAATGTCATGTAAGCGCCGTAATGCAAGCATCAACAAATTTCACCTCGTAAAGTTAATGCGCGAGACTGCTCCGAGGGAAGATGGAGTAACTGAGCACAAAGATAATTATTAGACACGAAAAGATTATCAGTTTGCCTCGAATTAGATTAAAAATATAGGTCAGAATTTCTCTTAAGACAGAGAGAATTTTAGCCAACCATGCCTGTGATAAATGCAGTCGGATATAAAAATGGATAATAACCATACTGCTTGAGTATAAAAATCTCAAGAAACACTTCTGTACCTTTTCCTACGAGAATATAGGTATCTCCATGCGGATTCCAAAAAGCTGCATTCGTTTCCATACGACTTGTAACAATTAAGCTGTACAACGTGCGCATAACCCAAATATTATTGTGTTGTGTTGTAAATAGTTTAGATTGCCGTATCACAAACCCTAGAAGCATGAAAGAAGTTAAGATAGTTGAATAATGTGTTCCCTGAAGTTTACCTCTGAGTCAAAAAAACTCCCAATCCTTGACTTCAGTCAGTCTAGGAAACACACACCCAGCGATGGAGTGATCATACTTCAGATAAACAGGTGATCTCGTGTATTAGAAGAGATGTAAGCCTATCGGAGGATACCACGCATCAACTGGGTTGACAGTCAGGTTTCAGTAGGAACACAGAATTATCGAGCGTAATTAAGATCCGCAAACTCGAGTACTTAGCTCATGTCATGCGTCATCCCGAAAGACAAAACATTATGCATCTAATAATTAAAAGCAAATTAGTCAGAAGACGAGGTGCAGGACGAAGAAGAACATTTTGGCTCAGTAATCTATGTCAATGGCTTCAAAAATCTACTACATCCTTATTTCGAGTAGCGACCAATAAAATTCTAATATTGTTTGTTAGCGAACATGGCGCCTAAAGAAGATGTCCTACAGGTGGAGTGGGGCGGATCTCCCTTTTCATCATAAAATGGATGCTTTCGAAATACCAGTTCATTATAATGTAGGAAATTTTCAACAGATTATCTGGCTCAAATTTCCTAGTATCGCATGCTTTATATTGTTAACTTTAACTTACTGTCTATTGACGACATCATCACTTTTCTGGTCATTGTGTATTTTTCTGCAACAAAAAAATAAACACATTAATATTTTGTATATTGCGCAAGCTCGGAGACTGTTAATGAGGTGGACCAAACACAAACTGGAATTTGAACATTGAAAACTAACCCTTTTTAAACCCAAACAACGCTTCGGTTTTCAAGATATTGGCAGGTTTTGAAATCTTAAGAATGTAAAAGGAAATTCGTGAGTATAAATATAGATGCATTTATCACAGGCATGGTTGGCTATAATTCTCTCTATCTCAGAAGAGACTATATCCTATATTTTTAATCTGATTCTAGGCAAAACTCATAACCCTCGCTTACTAGCTAAGGTGGATCTTTTCGTTCCTAATAATTATCTTTATGCTCGAATGCACTAACTTTTCGCGGAGCCGTTCTCGAGCATTAACCTTAGAGGTGGAATTTGTTGGCAAGTGCATTGCGGCGCTTAAATAACATTAACTCGATGGCACCAGATCTAGATATTTTTACTGCCAACCCCCATATGTTTAAATTAAAGGCAATTAATTATTTATCTATATATGATAGCTAGTATTTTCACGTGACATTCTATTTGATTAGTTATAAGTTGATATCTCTATTAATTTTACTTTTTAATGCATTGGTTTTCATGTAATGTTTTATTAGTAATAAGTGATAAACAAATAAATAAATAAATAAATAAGATACTCATGTATACTCATATACATTATATTAAATACGAATTTCAAAATATATGGTTTTATTTACTTTCATTACAATTTATATCAGATAGTCATGATAGTAAGCACACTTTAAAGTATTATAATTTTGAAAAATGCATATACTGAAATATACGTTTCAGCCAACTTTAGTTATTTTTTTTAGATTATAGGTTTTTCTGTGTTGAAAATAATAGCCAGCTTCTATGATTTTTTTGATTTTATTTTGATTTGATTTTCTTTGGTTACCGAGGAAAAAGCATTTATTATTTCAACTTAAGGATATTGAATATTTTTTCCGCAGTAACAAAGGCCTAAGTCGTAAGAAGTTACATATAATTTTTGAGTCAATTTTTCGTGTAAAATAATCTCCTGGAAAGAAAAACCTAGCAATAATGAAAGAAAAAAATTTGAACATTTTTTTCTCCTAAGAAACCATAATTTCTTTGCTTTTTTTGTTCCTTTTGATGGACAGAATTGCATTTGAAAAGAAGAATTTTAGGTCCCGAACAGCCTGTATTATCAGTTTAAAAGAAACATGTTTCTAAGTTAAAGCGTAACTGTAACTGATTCGTTAGTGTATTTGTTCCTTGGTAAAAAAATTAAACAAAAAGAAAGAAAAAAAATATGCCAGTTGTACACATCATTAAAACCATGTTGGTGATTTAATATTAGCCAAGATAACGACACTGGATATATCTAAATATAAGAATTATTACTTACCTCTGAAGCATTTCACTCATGGTTTTCCAGAAAGCTTTGTCATCGGTCGGGTCCATATTTGACAGTTTCTTAACAAAATCCTTAATTCCTAAAAAGACAATATTGATTTAATTTAGTAAGATTGTGGTGATAGAATGCTGATAAAAGTAGACATGTACCGTTTCCATTCCTAGATTCATCATTATTTTCTCCTACAGCTACAGTTACATCATGGTCCGGTTCCTCATCTGCAGGTAAAAGACAATATCGATTAAAATACACAGTCTGATATGATCCAAGTCAGGGTCTTGATTTTTGAACCGATATAGAAAATTAAGTCTATTGTAATGACATTTTCTCTATCGATTCAGAATTGTGGGGGGGGGGGGGGGGGGGGGGGGGGGGGTGGGGGGGGGGGGGGGGGGGGGGGGGGGGG
>JAOPUG010000116.1:8127635-8141892 GCA_027564375.1 Micropterix facetella
TACATAACAGGAAAAGTATGGGCCCTAGAGTGTATCCTTGAAGCACGCAGTAAGGGTTTTCTAAGAGATCACTTACAACATTACCCAATTTCACTACCTGCTTTCTGTCTGTATAAAATTATATATTAAAATGTGCCTCAGATGCCATCATGCCAGTTAAAATCAAAGTGATATATCCATTGCAACAAAATAAATGGATGACAAAAGGAATAAGAGTGTCGTGCAAGACAAAACGAAATTTATATATTTTCTCTAGGGAAACTAGGAACCCAATAGATGTAATAAAATATAATACTTACAAGAGTGTTTTAAAAAAGTTATTTATATTGGACATGTTTGGAACAATCGAACACAGAAAGTGAAAAATCCTAATAAGCAAATAATCGAAATTGTATGCCATGTGAGAAAACTGTATCGAACTATTTTGTACAAAAAACATATGTACCCCTAACATACAGTTATGCAATAAAGATCTATATATCTATATATTATGATACTCACAAGAAAAGTCTTTATGAGCATTTTTACCGAATTTCATCCACGGATTTCTCACTATGGACCACATATTGCAGTATAAATGTGTGTTTAAATCGCATCCTGGGTCTTTGGCTACTTACACATATATAATTTATATAATTAGTTGTAAGAATGCTAATATCAACCTTATGGAAAATGCCTTTTGCTTGTCACCGAGCTTCAGTCGCACTATTCTGCTTAGTATTTGTGAAGTTATTTATTTGTGCATTCCAGTCCGAGGTGACCAATTATTCGTATACAAAAAGAAAAATCTAATTATGGGGTTTGTAGTTTAAATGAAATGCCTTGTCGCGCGATGCGCTTCTCTCTAACCGATCAGAAAAATCAGTATGGAAATTACGGGAAAAATGCGGTTTTTAGAAGGACTATGCGGGTTATAATGCAGGAAATAGACAAGGAGTCAGTCAGTACTGTTTGCAGATGCATAAACATATTATTTTTCCAATGATGAGATGCTGCATTGCACTCTTGCATTAGGCGGCCATTAGTTAATGACTGAAGTTCTCTCTTTTTTTTGGTAATGGTATGTGTACGTGAACATGTACCGATATAAGTAATGGTTTTTCTTATAGGCAGGAGAGTATTATACAAAAATAGAATACAATAAGGAAATAAGAAGGAAATGAAAGCCCACGGATATAATTAAATTTTGAATGGATTTCTCTGGCGCACAGACACTGTTCTTAAATTATCTTAATTATATTGGACCAAAATAAAAGACTTCTAACCTCGTTATACAGATCGATATGGATCAGCCTGGTCTTTGCGAGCAAGACCAAATTGTATCTTCCCGTTTTGTCGTTGGATTCCATCAATATGGAAAAGTTGTCGTTCTTGTAGTCCTTGCTGAGGAGGAATGTGCCTCGCTGGCTGATGCTGTAGACCTCGCGGTCGAAGGTCACGAGGGTTCCGTCTCCCATCATTATGGCATGACCTGTTGGGTTAAAGTACTGTAAGCGATTCCAGCCAATAAAGAATTAAGGCCAGACTGGGTGCAGGCAGAATTAGTCAATAACGGGATTGTGACTTTCACCAACTCCTCAATAAAGTACAGATGAACATGAATTATCCGGGAACGGATTATCCGGGATGCATTTTACGTAAACATGAAAAAGGCGAAACTGTCACATAATTATGCAAAAGTGGGAGATCGAATAGTACGCGACATTATCAAGAACAAATCGAAGTTACCAACTTTCATTTGCAATTCAGATACTAACAAATTTGTGGTGTTGATACGATTGTACTTCTGATGTACAATTAATGTTCAAGAGTGCGCCTTCCGGATATCAAAAATCCAAAATGGAAAAATCTATCTCTGTTAGTTTTTAATTATGTTAATTTATAATCATGATTTTCTCAAACTATGTTAGTTACAAACTATTTTGTATATATGCTAGGACCGGCGCATAGTAGGGTTGGAATTCTTGCATGTTTATCATTAAAATAATTTCAAAATGGTCACAGGATATACCGAAATCCACGAAATTGACGATTCTAATTGAATATTTTATTTCTGTATTATATAAATGAAGTTTTCTGAAGAATGCTTTGATCCTACAAGTTCATAACCTCCTTGTCTACAACTGTGGCAGCATTCAAGTATGGCCAAAAGATGGACATTTTATAAAATAATTTCTACATGTTGATATATTCCAAATTTCATATAATATAAAGCATTTCTCTATCAGCTCTTATGCTTCAAATATGACAAATATAATACCCAAAATTATAATATGGAATTCAATAAAGAGGTATGGGCCAATGGTTGCTTTTAGCAGCCACACTTTCTCTGCAGCGGACTCATATGCAATACTGGCAATGTCATATTAAAAACATTTTCAATTATCTGTGATTTTCATTTATCCAAGGGTTTGTCAATTCCCATGAATCCCGGATAATCGAGGTTCTACTGAATATCCCCCACTTAACCCATGGGAATTGAATGTGGGGAAACTCCATCAATATCTATATGATTTATATACCGCGTATCGACGTTACATATGCAGAACCGCAAGAGGATAGACACCTACATCGAGAGATGGCAAACAGAGAGGAGACATGACCGCACATCATCGAAAAGAGGAGATGACTGAGGCCGGACACAGCGAATGTGGCGTAATTACAGCAAGCGAGAAGTGACGAGAGGGACAGCGTTATATGAGGAAACGAGACAGCAACAAGAGTGCTGGGCCAAATTAAAAAAAACAAAGGTCCTAAAAGAAGAAAGAAATTTCTTCCGGGCCTAAGAAAAGGCCCGGAAGAAATAAAAATGGAGAAAACATTGCGATTATTTACAGAGCGGCATTTGAAGAATATGGGCGACGAGGTCGCGTCTCACCGAATATTGGGGAGTACTGACACGGCAGCACGCGACATACATATTTATTGCTGCATTTACATGCGCTTCTCGCCCCTCGCCTCGGCGTATGAAAACAGGAGAAAGACATCGACAATGGGAGACGGCAAGCGAGCGAACGACACGACTGTTCCCCCGGGAAGAACAGGCGATGACTGCGGCCAGACGCAGCAAACAAGCTGTATTTATGCAAATCACACAAGGGAGAGAGAAAAACAACGCTATACAAAGAAATGCGGCAGCAACAAACTTTTTCAGACAATTCTCAGGTAGCGAAGATTCCAGAAGAGGAGCTCAAAAAAAGGAAGATACCAGCAAAGTTTCAAGATGCTATACAAGAAGGCGGAGGAAATCATCGTGGCTGTTTTGTAATGACATTCTCAAGCAGACGGGCGACGTGGACGCTCGTCACCGAGCAAGGGAGAGAACTGCCAGCACCACCCAGCCACCGCCGCTTTCTACATATATTTATAGCTCGCCGGCGAGCGGGCGAGAGAGAGGGGCGGTGGCGTGAAAGAGACAGTTGTCGATTGGAATGCGACAGCGCCGTCGCACCCGGACAGAATATAAATACTAGTATTGGCAATATTTCAGTCGATTCCAAACTACCATACATTTATCGCACTTTGTCAATTTTGTAATTTGTATACGAATAAACAACTACATATGAGTTAATCTTGATTGCGGATTTTATTTTCACTATGGACGTCTACATATCATCGACCGCAAAAGAAATGAAATACCACGAAAATACATTTTTATTTATAAAATTTTAAAGGAAATTAAATGACGTATGCATCAATTATTAAATGTTTTCATTCATTATTAACTCAAAATTCATTATTAAATGTGTCAACACACAAAAAACAACTCTTCTTACATTCAGCATTTACATGGAAGGTCAGCTCCCAGTGACCTCCCTAACATACTTCACCTCAGTGCTAATATCAATCCACGTGGACTCTTTTGGAAAGTGGCCAAGGCATTCGCACCAATCCTCGGAAGCATTTTATTTCGAATCGAGTTGTGGACGATTGGAACCGCCTACCGCAGGAAATGATTGAATCAGTGAATCAGTTTCTTGAATCCAGCGATTGATATTATTCATATGTATAATTCGATATAGACACATCAGCTTAACAACTTCGCTGCCGAGCCCGCACATGTTCGGGGTGAGGGTCAGGTGTGCGAACCATGCCTGTTTAATTTCTGTAGGTCACAAAAATGTTGGCTTTTCACATGACACTAGAAGATTTCAAGTGGCGGCGAAGTTGTTAAGTGGCTTGTTCGTTGAGTAATAATAATAATAATTGTATAGCCTGTAAATGCATATAGTGGGGATTTGACAAAACTTAGGATTCTAATAATTTGAAAATTTGGTCACGCATGTGTCTATCACATTTTATCCTCATCCAAATCCTGGATCCGACATTGAATGAACCATTGAGGAATTTCCGAGATATGGAAGACCAGCTAAAATAGCCATTATGAATAACAGCCGTACCCATAATGCCGTTATAGATAATCGTACAAACCTTAAGACTACTACGGGTTAAACTTACTTGAAAATGGTGGCAAGACATTATGAATATCACTGTAAGTCTTGAAATCATAGTAGTAGCTCCAGGTTGATTTATTGGAGAATATCCAGTTGTCCATAGCGTCCCTGAACATCTTGTACTCTTGGATTTCGGAGAAATCCGGAGTTCTGTTAAAGGCATGCCAGGACATGGGAAGTTTCTGTTCCAGGCTGATGACGCCCTTGTGAGGATCGAAGACAAAGTTGGTCTTAGGCTCACGGTGGCTGAAATGAGAAAGGCAAACTATAGCCTGTAGTCCAATGGGTTGATCCTCTACAGTACTCTACACACAAACTCCTTCAAGGCTTTTGATAAAATAAATCGTGACATATTTTAACAAAAGTTATGGCCTTAGGGATTTGTATATTGCAAATCAGACTCAAGCGTTAGTTGTACAGAGTTAACAATCCAAGTTTTTAAAAATTCCTTCGGGGGTACCGCAAGGTTCTCACAAGGAAACCACTTCCTTTCCTTCTATACGTCAACAATATCACCGATAGCATGTTCCATTCCAATATAGTCATATATGCGGATGACATGAATATGTTTAGTGAGGTTCGATCAATTAACAATTGCCTTAATTTGCAGGCAGATATATACCGATATTGCTGCATCTATCCGGAGGTCTTGGGATACGGTCCTGACGCATGCTTGGGCGTACCAAAAAGACTGGCAATCCTAATGCTCAAAAACCTATGCTTAGAACAATCCTTCAACTGCTGGAACAACACGCCAGGCTTGAATCATTCTAAAGTGCTAATCAAAGCTTACGATGGTAAAACTGCCCACGAGGCTTTAGCGCTAAATAGGAACAATTTTCGCATGCTGGTGAGGATGCTTAAGGGAAATTGTGGCCTGAACAGACACATGTTCAACCTCAAGCACTAGAGTGTGCAAGTTCTGCCAAACTGAAGATGAAACTCCCATGAACCTCGTGCGCGAATGTGGCCCACCGATGCATAAAAGAAACACCTATCTGAGTGGCTACTACCTCTAAGCTAAAGAGGTAAACCAATCCAGCGCCAAGAGCTTACTGCAGTTCTTAAACAACGCAAAGCTTAGCACGGAACTATAGTAAGCGGCGATCATAATAGACCAGAAATGGTCGCAGTGATACTCAGTAAACCATTAAATGGCCCCACAAAGCAATAAAATAAAAAACAGGTCTCAGGATAGTTTTAATCTCCTATATAAAACACAGCTCTTGGACATACAAATAGACTCCTTGAAGCATTAGCGAGTTTCACAAAAATTTAGGTACTTAAGTACCTACTGCATATCATTCATTCATGACTGAGAGCATTCCGTCATCAGCAAACCCTTCATAGCATATATATTTAGCAGAGTATATCACCCGTCAAATAAATCACAAAGAAGAGTCTCGTCTCTTACTCTGTTTCTTCTATTTTTGGCATTATATACAATTTTGCATATCATAAGATTAGGGAGACTATATAGATTGGATAGAATCTACTGGATGTTTGCATCGTGAAAACTCAACTTACATTTCTTCATTCTGCAGAGCAGTTCTAGCGACATCAATGACCTTCTTCCGTAGAACATCGGCGACGTTCTTAATGAAAGTACCGATATGGAAGTAGTTGTACCACCAGTCCAGCCTCGTCTTCGCTTCCCAGAACTGTGAACAAAATAAACATTCAATGAACTCTGTGGGAATCTTCGATTGTGTACTTGCTCACTTCTCGCGTATGGATGTGTCTGTATGGTGTAAATAAGAAGGTACTAAAATCAGTGCGCTTAGAGAGTAAGCAAGATAGTGAGCATGCATACGTTTCTACGCTTTTAGGTTAATTCGTATATATTATCCATGCAAGTAGTTGTAATAGTTAAGAGTGCGTTTAACATATTATTTAGGCTCACCCCAAGAGAGGCCAAGTCTTACAATCCTGCGAGGTTTTGTTACTATGCACGATAACTCGAATAAACAACGTCTGATTTAAAAAAAACTTTTGCCAATCGATTGTTATGGCTAATGCGCAGAGCCCAGTTGTTTTTGAATTATGACGATTTACGGTTTTTTAATTTCAA
The DNA here is from genome assembly GCA_027564375.1 of Micropterix facetella. NCBI lineage: Eukaryota > Metazoa > Arthropoda > Insecta > Lepidoptera > Micropterigidae > Micropterix > Micropterix facetella. Next base: position 8,134,161 of record JAOPUG010000116.1, read on the forward strand.
GTCAGTTAGTTAATCGGCGGTCGTCCTGCTGCTAAAATAGTCAAATCTAAGTATGAGGGGAATAGGCGATTATAGAAAGTCTCATCTAGGCCCAACAAATAATTTGAGTTGGCAATGCCATCTAGCCGCGGCGGTTTCGTTCACATTTACACAACTCGCTGGCTAGGTTTTGACATAGTTCGCGCCACCACGGCTAGATGACGGTTGTGCGTCTTTGCTAACTAATATCATAGATTATATATACACTATTATATAATCAACGCTAATATATTATACATATATACATACAAGTAAACAATTATATGGGCTGAAGTTTGTCAAACCCTTGGGTTTTCCTCCTGCCTGTTTTACATTTTACGAGTCTGCTTTAAAGTAGCTTTACTAAATTTGGTTAATATGGTGATGTGTGGCATAGTGGCTAGGTCGCCCAATCTTACACTGTAAGGTTTCGGGTTCGATTCCCGGCTGGGTCACCATTTTCCATTGGGATAAAATTAAAGGCAACAGGAGGTGGCTACATCATTAGCCTTCTTCCGATCTGCAGGTGATACAGAGTATAAAATAGAGAAAAAAGACCATACCTTTGCTTTAGCGTACATCACAACTGTCAGCTCTTGCAGTTGATTCAGCTCGCTCCAAATTTCAGACCCTATCTCTTCTAGTTCCTTCTTGAAGGGTATGTGGACCAACAGTTTGTCGTGGATGAATTTCAAAGTAAGATTTCCATATTTTTTGATGTTGGTGATGGCGTCGTGGGTCTTGAGATCGTGCCAGAATCTGAAAATAATTTAGTGTGTAGTCTGTGGACTCACCAGCTTTGACCCGTCAAGAAGAATCATTGCTACCGCTACTCGAACTCTGAAAATAACATTCTTAATAAGAATGGCCTAAGTTGATTGTGAAAAAGCATTTGATTGTATTGCAATCAGACACGGCTTAATCGGTAGAAAATCCAGAATAACTGCAGAAAATAATCCTTCAGTTGTCTATTCAAGGGTCAGCTTCTAGGGTCAAGAGGTCTATGGCTGGTGGCCAATAAATATATAGGTAGTGGTAAGCTGCTATAGCCTTACAAGTAGAGTTAAGTATGGGTGTCCATGTGGTCGGCTATCCCTCAAACAAGCCACTTACAGCAAGACCAAGTTTGGGTATCAGGCAACTGGTCAATCAACCCCAACAACAAACCTATCTACTACTTACTTATCGAAGTCCTGGGAGAAGTTGGACAGCATACTGAAGTATGGCGATTCGGTCAGCTCGTTGGTTCTAGCATAAAAGAAGTCCATGACTTCCTTACTCATATTCCATACGAAGGTCTCGACATAGTGAGCCAGTTTTAGGAAAGACGGTTCCATGGATTTCAGCAGACGTTTCCAGAATGTGCTGAGCTTCTGCATCGCATTGCCCCATGTCGTTTCCCAGTATCTTTTGAAAGAAAAAAAGGACATTTAGTACAGAATGCATTTTCTGTTCATGTTCATATCTTATGTTTATGAATAACTTTTAAATGAAACACAATTTTATAACTTATAATTTATTGATTGATTATATGGTATTAAACTTTTATTTATGGCATAATATGACCGTGGCACAAATGCGAGCTGTTTCAAGCATATTTTTCGTAACTTTCTCGGAGACTTCTGGTATTATTTCAGTATTTTTTTTCGAATGTTGTCCTTAAGCATTGAGATTTTGGTTGGTTTGTTGGTGTACACCTTTTCCTTCAAGGCCATAGGAAATACTGAGCGGCGGACAAATCAGGCTTCTTGGTGGCCAGTCGATATCATCACTTTTTGACATTATTCGCCCGGGAAGTTTCTCAAAAAATTTGTGCTTAGACCCAAATGATTCAATTCGGGTACAAGAAAGTTTTGTAACATGTTAGATAACGATCACCAGTAATTGTTAAAGCATTGCTTCCAGCATCCCAAAAAAAACATTGTCTATTGATGTATACAGTTACTCTACGAGGGCGTAATGGTCGTCGGTGTATCGTTTGAGGATTTTTGGTACCCCAATAGAAGCTATTCTTTTTATTAACAAAGCCAGCCAAGTCAAAATGTGCCTTGTCGCTTGCTTCACATATTCACAATTGAACAATTATTTAAATAGATTATTATTAACTTCAACTAGTTGTTGCAGCGATATCTGCTCTATAATTAATTGAACTGACTAAATGACAGCTAAACTAGAATAGCAAACAAACAAAAACAGCCCGGATGATAAAATGCATTACTGTATATATATATACAATCAGAAATTATATTTGCATTATGAGAGGCGCTCAAGTTCTCAGTATTCGCTTAAAGGAAAAGACCTAGCAACATAATCTATTCGAAAGTAGGGGCAGACCTTTAGTTATTTTCTTTTAATGGTGGTCTTGTAGAAATAAAGGGATTGAAAGAATTAAATTAGAAAAATATCTAAAACTGCGATTTCCACATCTCAAATTCTATAGATCATGGTATTTATTTAATTTGTGCTTGTCGTATTTTGGGATATTTAATTCCCATGGAACAGTTAATTCTACAATAAGGGCCATCTTCCGAGATAGGAAGTGAAGAGTTATATCTGGACAGAGTGCTGTGTGTTTCAGGGAATTCATACTGCTTAGAGACCGAAGCGACTTCCAGAATCCAATCCGAAGCTTTCTCGATTAATGAGAGAGGTTTTTTAGTAGAAGGTTTTTGGCTTTAGAGCCATTCTGCCCACACTGTATTGGTGGTTTGGAGGGTACTGTTATGAACTAAACTAGTTGTAGTGTAAATGATGACGAATTAAAGAAAAAGCATATAAACGAAACAAAACACTAACCTGACCAATTTCAAATGAATATCCTTGATAAACAGATCGTATTTCATGATTCCCGCCTCCATCAAATCTGACACTTGGTCCATGAAATCTGCTTCAAGCATTTTATTGATCATCTCCATGAAGTTTGCGTAAGAAGTCTTGATAGTTTCGATGATCCACAAAACGCTTTTTCTTATAGATTTGCTAGTGTCACCCATCATGACCCAAATCTCATTAACGATATCAGGCAAGCTTTCCAGGTGGTTCTTAATGGACATCTGATCGATGACATAAAAGGAGAACTCTACTATATTCTTAACGTAGAAGTCGTTATTGTTGTACGAGTCGTTTAAGAATAGTTTGAATTCGTCTAAGTCCTCCTTAATGACGTGCAGGTCGTTTAGGTCATCCAAAAATTCTCTTACTCTTGGTTTTGCGTCATTCCATATGTTTTTCATTGCTCCGTGGATCTCCAACGGTATGCTCTTCCATAGTGTGAGCGTTTGATTGAGGTTCAAGTAGAAGTCTTTCATTATGCTGTTTGAGGTCTGTTTCAGCTGTTGGTATATCTCTGGTCTCCATAGGAAACTGGCTGTCAAGAGCCTGGAATGGTTGAGGCGGATGTAGGATGAGATGTCTTGAGTTGTGACATCGTCAAAATCGCGCCATGCTACCAGATCGGCGGAACGAGCATCGTTGACTTGGCCGATCGTGTGGTAGGAAATATCTAGAGTGAAAATAAATTATAATAATTACTTGAATGATGATATCCTTGCTTTATTATGTATCCAGTGGCGTACGATGGAAAATGGCTTCGTCGCTTCGAAATATATCTTTATATAAAATAAATATAAAAAATATCTCAAAAAAGTGCTTTTTTGGTATAGTTTGATACATGCTGTGCGCTTGTTTGTTTGTCCGTATGTCGGAAAACTTCCCGTGGTTCGATCTTAACCAAATTTGGTATGCAGCTTCTCTGGGTAACTCTAAGCACCACCTAGTGGCAGAAAATTCAATTTGAGTCCTGCAGGTGCATCATGGTTTACTTGGCCTGAAGGAGGATCTGACCAATAGGTAGAGGAGGATCTGACCAATAGATAGCTTATATGGGTATTTTTGGAATTGTGGTGACGAGAGAAACTTGTTGGAAAAGGTTTTAAGCCATTTTGGATAAGTTTGGGGTTACCAATCACGGAATGGGCCAAAGTTGCAAATGTATATTGCTACTTTTCTTGTTATTTAAAATGTACATCTAGTTTATTTTTGAATACGTTAATACTATATGCTCAGCAGGTAAACTGTTCCACTGATCCACAGTCCTGTTGGCTCGCAAGTGTGTCCTGTGCAGAATCACGTTTTCTCCAGTTTAAAGTCGAGTCAGCACCATAATAGCGAGACACTGGGCAAGCAAAGCTAAACCCAGCAGGCTGGCCTCACTCCCCAGTTACAAAATTTAGATGGATTTCTCCATCCACCTGTTTGATGCCAGGTTCGAAGTTGCTTGCACAACCTCTACTTACTGTAATAATGCGGAATTTTGTCACTCGGAAATATAGTGGCGTCCTTTACTTGTAACACCACCCGAGATCGGATGCCTATTGGGTCGTTTCTAAGGATAGTTGACGATAGGTTGACATCTATCCCCGCGTCTTAGGGAACATATTTTCCCAGACCACTCCGGGTCTCAGTTGATTGACAACACGGTCAGTTTACCCATCCTGAGTGCCAGCTGTCCATTTCACCGCACAGATCCACCGCACAGCGGCTTCACCAGGTAGGCCCCTCTTCAAAGAGGCTCCCGGATAGGAGCTGCCCCATGAGTTTAGCTGGCCAGTTAATATAGCCGACCATATATCCCAACTACACAGAACCATTTGGAGCCAAATATATACATCTCTACTTATACGTCTCAATGAGATCACCCTAATCCGACGATCCTTGAGTGTGGGCAGTTGCAATCTGCGGAGCCTTTCTGAATATTCCAGCATTTTAAAAACCCATTGGCATCTCGGTCGCTCTCCGCTGGACTTTCACCATGTAAGGATCCCAGATCCGGAATCCAAACTCTAACATTAGTTGATATAGGATATTGTAATGGTGAAAATAAGGCTGGTGTGATATAGTGGAAAGATTTGCGGATGAGGTACATAATTGAGTTGGCCTTTTTCACTATCTGTGTAATATGCTCACCCCACTTCAGGTCGCTCACTAACTTTATGCCCAGATCCTTTTACTTCGTACTAATGATTCGGATTGTTTTTGCCAATGCGAAGGACTTTCTGCATTTAGGTTCATCAACTATATTGTGGACCATTCCAGAGTTTGTTCTAGATCTTTGCTGATATTTAATATTGTAGAATTTCCAAATAGTTTCGAGTCGTCTGCAAAGAAACTCACAGTTGATGTTATACTTTCTTTCAGATCCTTGATGAATAAGTTGAACAGCTTAGGGTCCAATACTGATCCTTGCATGACTCTACTGACCACATTGTATTCGTATGAGTGTTGCCAATTCGCACTTTAAATGTGCAGCCACTCAAAAAGGACTTAATCTAGCTGTGCAGATTTCCTCTTATGCTGACGTGTTTCAGCTTAGTGGAATCCTTTCATCGTACCTTGACAAATGCCTTTTCGAAGTCCAAGTAAATACATCGGTCAGGATTGGGTTATCCATAGCTATGCTTCATGCATTCAAGCAGGAAAAAGAGGTTGGTGGTAACGGATTTCCCGGGGATGAAACCATGTTGCATAAAATAAAAATTACACTTATGGGACGGTAGTTAACCGGGTCCAGTTTATTTTTCTTAAAAATTGGCATAGTTGTAGCAGTTTTCCACTGCTGCTGTACAGAGCCATTTTCAAGCGAATAGGTCATAATATCCGATAGGATGGGACACTTTTGGAAAGAGTTCATTGGAACACTTTTTGGCCCGTCCATCGTATTACGTAGGATTTGCCATATAGTCTGATGCATTCGAGGACTTCCAGGTCTTAATCAAATTTGGTATCCAGCCTTCCTTGGTGATCAGCAATTGGATCCGAGTCGCGCAGATGCTGCTGCGCATACATCCTGGTTTACTTAGCCTGGAGGATCTGACTAATAAATAGGGCAAGCATATCATATATGGGTATTTTTGGAATCGTGGTGATGATAGAAACTTATTGGACTAGGTTTTAAGCCATTTTGGATAAGTCAAGGATTACCAATCACGGGACGTGCCAAATTTGCCAATTTATATAGCTACTTTTCCTGTTATTAAGAATAGTGGACGGTATATTATCGAGTCCACATGGTGAGGTGTGGTCGGGAGAGTTCAGAAATTTCTCAATATCATCATCGGCGTTGAACTCCATCTCCACTAGTGTATCTTGATTGGAGGTATTGGTGGTCCAGAGGGTTCATGAACATGGGTTAGATGAAGCTGCTGATCGAATGCATCAGCAATATCCTTACTGAAAGTCAGCATTTTACCATTACTCAGATGATCCTTCACCATTTGGGGCAGAGACATCTTGGAGGTCGTTTGTGTTCATGTATGTTTGTAAGATGTTTTGATCCTGCCATTTATTTATTTTTTTAATAATGAATTTATTTGTTTATTCACTTATTATTACTAATCGACATTAAAGAAAACCCAATGCATTAAAAAGTAAAATTATGTATATGTTTCTCGAACGATGCCCTCGACTGCCTCAGAGCTTATGTGACTGCATTACAATGATATCGGTATTTTTGATAACAGACATGATTCCCTTCTATTGTATTGTGTGAATTAGTGTGAACATGTGTGATAATTTTTAATGCTGGATTAATTGCCAATTAAAACATCCTATATATGAACTAAAATTGACATATTATTGATTATTTTAGTGAGGATGGTGTTTTTATTTAACTTTAATGACTTGTTGGAGGGTTTGGGCCTGAGATTTATGAGATTCTACAGTTTTCAGTGATTTGTGGGTCTGGAAATCTTACCTGAATTACTGTCTCTATCATCTTTAATTTAGCCTATCAAAGCCTGGACTTACAAATATTTCATAAATTGTAAATGGGAATAAAGTCCGGCAAGCTTCCTTGCCATTCGAGCCACAAGAGCCATTTATTTTGTAAGTAATTCTTTGTCACCTTAGACTATGGCATCGGGCTAAATCTCGCTGAAAGATCGCTATACCATTTCGATCAATTTTTTTAAGTTCCAATGACATTTCTGTCATAATGTTATTTGTATTTTATGCAATGGTATTTATTACAAAGTGAGAAAAACATGCAAAGGGTTTATTCGGAAAATATTTTATTTGGAACTTGAAAAAACTGACCCAAATGGCGAAGCGATCATTCAGCAAAATTTAGCCCTATGTCATAGTATAAGGTAACGAAGAATTACTTCCAAAATAAATGGCTCTTGTGGCTCGAATGGCAAGGGAGCTTCCATTAATTATGTGAGGTGTTTTTTTCTTAACCCTAGAGTGGTCGCGTGGATGACATTTGTCATCAACGCTGACTAAACCAGTGGGAATTTAAGATTTTTATATGGCAACACATCACTAGTGCTTAGTTTAGTATTGCATATATTATGTTACGTGACATCGGTGAGAGCCATGCGCTTGAGTGGTTCGGTCGAGTCAGGAGAAGCACTTAATTGTAAGCGGAGGACACATGTCATCCGTGCGACCTTTACGTAAGTTTTTTTTAATGTTTTTCCACGATTCTGCGTACATTATTGTGTATTTATGGTACCTTTTACAATATATGTTATCAATTGATATACATTATTATTTTAGACCCCCATAATGACAAACCAAGACCGGCAAATCGAATTGTGACTATTAGAGTAAGATGAAGATCTTTTAGATATCTTGTCAAACATACGGGAAATTTACTTGTCCTGGCCATTGCAAGTATATGTGCAATAGTTGTTACGAAAACCACTGATAATTT
>JAOPUG010000116.1:8726812-8739009 GCA_027564375.1 Micropterix facetella
ACAAGGCAACTAATGTAGCAGGTAAACACGGTAAACATAGTCATTATATAAAAAGAATGACAAATCGCTGAAATTATTGGAATACTGAAGAATTTAACATAAAAATAACTTACTTAGTTGTCAAAGGAATGTGAATGTTTCCGCAGTTAAATTATATAACATTCCGTTCTTTCTCTGTGACCTTTGACCAAAGTTTTTTTTGATTTTGTAACCATTTTCCGAACAATACATTTAAAATTACTCCAGTGCGAAGCCGATTATTAACTCTTGTTCTTGATAAAAATAATTTATTTAATGATGGTTTTTGGGCTACTTATGACAATTTGAGTCGAACCCACCAGCAATTTGTAAAAAGATTATTTGTGTGAAAGAATTCGTAAAAGGTTAAATAGAATGCAATTATTCGTGGGTATTAGGGTTAAACCCCGTGGAAGAACCAACTTCTCTTGCGCCTCTTTGAGTTTAGTGAAATCTAATGAAAAAGTTTTTATTCATTGTAAATGTAACTTTACGTATAACGTCAAACGGCAAAAATAGTACATTACATTTATGGGGTAATAATAAATCCTTTGTATATTTATGTGGATACAGCAAATATACCCTAATATTTCGACTTAGAATCCTTCTAATGTTTCCATATGGTTTAATAAAATTATTATAATTATTGCATATATTTATTTGGAGCTGCTTACATTAAAAATATATGCTAAATCAATTTTCATAAATAGCTTGTTTTCGTTTATCTATAAAAGGAAGCGTTATATTGGTAGGTTATAAAATCTGCCCCCTCATCCTTTATCCTTCATTCATATAATTCATAGGTCGTTATCGAGTCGAGAGACGATCAACTTCGTAACTTGGAAAATTTCCAAACGACGGCGCGAGGCGAGAAGAACCGTCTAACTTATTATTTAATCAATGAAGACGATCGCAAGCAAGCATGAATTGCTACAAGTAACTTTGTCGCAGATTAAAACTTTAAAAAATGTTTCTTTATCTTTATTTTTGTTTTTTAGGTGTATATACAAACCAGGCATTATTTGCCTATCGATTCCTGGGTTGTTTCGTTTATAGCATAAAATCTCGTTATTATTGAATTTTTTCTGAGTTTATCATTTTCTCTGATGATGTATAATAGTGCATTGAACAAAGAAGATTTTGAGGCATAGAATATATGCGATATGTTGAGGCTACAGTAGATTTTAGAATAGACAGTATAGAATATTATGAGCATGAATATCGCAGCAGTGGTCAGCATTGAAGCATTTCGATACATGTCTAGTAGTAGTAATAGTAGTAGTAGTAAACATAGCGGGGAGCTTATCTCTAGCCCTTGTTGTCACCTAGATCTATGAGATCTTTTGTAACTAACCACTCGGGGGTTGAGTCAGTGGTCTACTAGAAGCCATGTACTATCGATGGGTTAGAGAAAGGTTTGTCCCAGTAAACTGTGCTTTTTCGCGGCAAGGCTCAGACAGTGTGTACGCTGTACTCTGGTTCTTCACCATATATCCGACAATCCTTGCTCTCGGTCAAACCGAGGTTGAAGGGACGCGCTCTAAGGGTCGTGTTTCGGTGAGGAGACCGATAATAGTTCTAATGCTCTTCTTGCTCGTGTCAAGTAGGCCACTGGTTCTCTTAGGAGGTGGTTGCTCCATCTTTGCCTAGCGACAACCTTCGCTCTGTTTCCAGGATGCCCGATGTTTCTGCTCAAAGCAGTCCCCGATGATTTTCTTGCCCATAGCGAAGGGGACCCTAACTACTCGCCCGTCCGGGCATTCCATTTTGTTAGCACAGTTTTGCCCGTCTGTCGATCTGCTCGTTGCCGGGTATGCCTTGGTAGCCAGGTGACCACATTTGTGTGATCTTGTTGGCTTTTCCCAATTTATTGAGCATACAGTCCCAAACCACATAAGAGTATATATTGGCTATAGCCAGAGCATCTAAGGCTGTTTTACTGTCGGAACAGATGAGGAATCTTCTAATTTTTACCTCTAGTGTTACATGTTTTAACGAAAATAAAAATATTTTACTTGCATTTAAAAAAAATCAAGAAATATATTTAGCTTTCTTAAATATCGGTCGATTATATTATTCTCATAATCTCCCTTTTCAAGGAGCATGTGTTGTTATCCTTCTACTCAATATGTGCCCCTGGTATACCAGTTGATTAGGATAGGGTGAATCATGGCTGGAGTGGTACTATCCAATATAATCTAAATTTGTATGGAGAATAATAACATTTCGTCTTATAAAAATAAAGCAAAGCTTCCACATAAACGAGCCATACGAAATGTTTCTGGTACTGGCCACTAGCGTTAAAGATATTAAAAAAGGAATTCCTTTTAACAAGGACCGTTTGTCCTCAGATATTCAGGATCTCCCGAGGTATTCCCCTGATCAGCCGCCATGCACGGCGGGTTCACCGGTTTCATTCCTCTTCGGGGAGGCTGCCAGAAAAGAGTTGATCCGTGAGTCGGTACGACTATGATAGATAGAATTTGACTATTAGAGCCCAAGCTGCCCGACCCCATTAGACGCCTATTACCAGACTGGAGCACCCTGACAGAAATATGTCAAGCTGTAGAATATACATTATTTTTTAAGTCTGTCATTTGTTTTTTTATTTGTGGCGCCATCTTGAATTGCGTGGTTATCTAACGATGGACTTAAGTAGAAAATATATTCAATATATTATTTATTATAATTTTCGCTGTAGTATAAGTCAAAAAGAAAGTTGTCAAAGATGTCGATTAGCATTTGGCTATGAAGCTCCATCTTGTAGCTCTGTATACTTCTGGTATAATGAATTCAAACGTGGACGTATTCATGTCCAATACGATTCACGCGAAGTACGGCCGGCGACAAAGAAACAGAAAATGATATTGATGCTGTAGGTACGACAACTAATTCAATCGGGTAAAAAATACATATCAACAAATTCGTACAACATTGAATATTGGCATAAGCCAAGTGCAAAATATTTTCACGTAAGTATACCTGAAAGTTTGGAAGCTTTGTTCGAGATGGTATACCGCAAGAGATAATGGAAATCAAAAACAACAGCATGTAGAGTGGTGTGATAAAATGATTAAAAAAATACGACGGAAGGCAATCATTAGCAGTATATGATATCGTAACAGGAGACTAAAGCTGGGTGTACTGTTACGAACCTCAAAGAAAGAGTCAATCACCGATATGGGTCTTTCCTTTGGAGGATTTGCCGAGAAAAGTTAAGAACGGTCGAAACACTGGTAAAATCATGGTTGCTTCTTTTTTTAGCACGACGGGACGGGAAAAGTTCGGGAATAGCGTCCTCGCAGCAGCAACTATCTACCTCCATCATGCAATGCATCCGGCCCTATCTGCTATGATGATAACGGCGGTTTTGAAGACGTCAAAGGTGGATCTGAGGACGCATTCTCCATACAACTTTGTTTGTCAATTGCTACGGGCGACCTTGTCTACCCCGGAGGGTTTCTACAAACTTTATCGTTATATAATATAATATAAGTGAAGCACAGAGACTTGATGAACGTATAAAATTCAACGTACCAAGCTCCACCACTGCCCGTCGGAGACATACGCCTTACGGCAAGGCAAAGGGAATTGCAACCCTGCGGACAGCCTCACCCCTGACTCCCAGACTTGATCGGATTTCTCCGTCTGGTCGCGGGTGCGAAGTCGCTTGCGCGGTCCTCTTACATCAAGCGAGTGGCAATACCTAACTGGAAATATTGCGGATACGGGGCTTCCTTTACTCGGCATGTCACCTGAGATCGGGTGGTCCACGAATCGTTTCTAATGGTTAGCAGCTTGAGGTACCTACAAACTCCCGCTTTCTTAAGAAGCATACACTTCTAAACCCATTCGGGTATCAGTCAGTGACAACACGGCCGGTATTTCCGTCCTGTGCACCAGCTGCCCAGCACTGCCCCCCGGATCCATCACACAGCGGGTTCACCAGGTTGGTCCCTCTTCGAGGAGGTTCTCGGATAGGAGCTGCCCCGCGAGCTGAGCTGACCAAGTTGACATAACGGCCATCATAGCCCAGGCTATACGGAACCGTTAAGAACCTAACCATTAAGAACCTAAATGCGATTTCTTTTTATTTCCAAAAATTAAGTATAAATTTCGAGGTATGCGGTTCGCAACTTCAGAAGCGGCGGCGATAGAGTTTCGCGAAGCCATTGAGGAGACCCTTAAAAAAGACTGTGCCAAATGCTTTTCTCAATGGTTACAAACAATGAAAAAGTGTATAAATTATCATGGAGAATAATTCGAAAAACAGTAACTGCAATATAAACATCATAAGTGTTTTACTTTTATTCAGCAACTTTCAGTATGGCCAGAGTATAACATTTGAAAGATTTCCTTGCTTACAATCTCTGATACAAATCCATATAGATATGCAATACGGGTTGCTCTCTAACGTTGAGTTTTATTTTAACACAAAGTACAGAGTGTATACGGGACGAAATAGGGAGCATACAAGAGAGAAAGAGAGGAAAAATGTGTTAATCTCTAATAGCGGTGCAGCGCGGCATCAGTGCTTGGTAATTGCATCGTTATGACTACACCGAGGCAGGAATTTGTGCTCAAGTTAAATCACAGTTTAATAATTACTACAGTTACTCAGCTTCTTCACGGTGGTCGATACCGCCGTCACTGTCTCGCCGCGTTCTCTATTCTTCTGTGTTATTTTTTATTTATTTATTAAATAAGTTTTATTAGCAGTAAATGCAAAACAAAATCATTTTCCTTACAATCGTTAAAAAAACTCATTAATTAATATTAAAAATAGAGGCTGCATGTTCTCAGAACAAACACTGCAAATAAGGTGAATTCTCAGACAAAAAGCCTGATATTAAGGAGACACCTTATCGATATTATGGAGATAAAAAATAAGCAATTAATAAGCCTAATTACGTAATACAGAAATAAATAGATACCTGAAGAAGGAATGTGGGAATAGATTAATTCGTGATCATTTAAAAGAGCTGTATTAAATAATATTTTAAAAGTTGGTAAAGATAGTGTAGGTAAACAAGCTCCCAATCGATTTCATACATTAGCTGAGCAGTAAGAGAAACTTTACTAGAACCAAGACTTTGTATGCTTGGGAACGATGGCAAGGTGACTACGCGTTCGTATGCTTGGGAACGATGGCAAGGTGACTACGCGTTCGTATGCTTGGGAACGATGGCAAGGTGACTACGCGTTCGTGTAAGATATGAATGCGCATCACTAGACCAGCGTATAGATACCTAGGTTCTTTGAATCCAACTATCTACCAAACGTAAGAGGATAGATGGACTTTTCTTAACTGTCTCATATTTAGTAAAGATGATCGCTTGAGAAACGGGTAGACATGATATTATGACATGTGGGAGCTTGAAACTCACAATCAATATGTTCGACTTGGCCGAGTTACCAATTATACCTATCTACAAGCAATGGCTTAGTTATTCCCATTCCAGTCCGAGGAATTTTATCATGGAGCTAGAAAAGTATGTGAACTAATATTCGTAATGCGGAATCTTGCAATGCCATAATAAATTGCGGCGCGATAGGGTGGCCGGCCCAGCGGCTGGCAGTCCTCAGACTACCAATAAATAGTCGCTTTCTCTGTTACAGTAATAAATGGCTAATCGTGCAAATGGGTGAATGCTATGTTTGTTGACCGAAATATAAATGTATTTGTAAAACTATTTTAGGGTTCCAAAACAAAACGTACAAACTCAACCCTATTAGATAGATAGATAGCTGCGATAGGAACTAGTCATAGCACTTGGTTACCTGCTCACCTAGCTCAAGATTATTTATATATTAAGGCGACGCCCTATGTAAATGGCGCAAATTTCAATTTTAACTGTTTTTGGCCGGTTCGTAATATTACGTAGGATGGGTTATATAGCTGATGTATGCCATGCGTTTGTTCGTTTGTTTGTTTGTCCGTCCGATGATTTCCCGTGGTCCGATCTTAATTAAATTTGATATGTAGCCTCCTTGGGTGACCTTAAGCATCATCAGGTGGCAGAAAATACGATCCGAAACTCGCATTTCATTTTCCTTGTCGAATCGGTAATCGTACGAGCCTCGCATTTCCTTTTTCATGACATCGTCACTTTTGATTGGGCATTTATTGAGCCGGTTAGCTCTAACAGTACCTGTGCAGCGAACTTTCAATTGGCTCAGGATGGCCATAAGTCGGAAACTTGAAAAGAAGTTATCAAAATAAATCTCATGCTCTTCAGGGTATTTTAGATAACTCACCATGGATGTTTACTTTCTCGCCCATTACTTTCTCGCCCACCATTACTTTCTCGCCCACACCAGTTAGATCTTTATGTTGTTGGTATTTATTTCCTTGGTATGATTCCATTTGGTAACAATAACCGGTTTCTGCACAAGCCATTATCCATTGTTTCAAACCAAACCGTATAGGCTTTCCCCGAATGAACTGCTTCAAAAAATGACCTCCGTAGTAGCGTACCATTTGCTCATCTATGGATAAATACTTGGAAAAGACGTTTACTTTTAAGAAATTCTCATTCGTTTATTTATCAATGGTGATATCTTAAAGGCTTTATCGTAGGCGTTGTTCTTTATTTCGTCATTGTTGTTGAAATGCAAGTATCGTTTTATCTCCAAGTGTCTGTTACGAGGCATACATTTCCTTATAATACGCAGATCTATGTCATCATCTTCGCACCAGTACATCTTCTCTTGTGGCAAAGTACGGTATGTTGTAAATAATAGGATGCCAATAATTTTTTTGTAGCAGTCAGGTGAAAGTCATGGCAGTTTTTTTGTTTTGCATAGCGGATACTTTCTGTGGAAATATGATCCAAAATAGCCTTATCAAAAAATATTCAAATATCTCGTGCGGTTCTAAATTTTGAAAATGGTTCTTGAGGTGATTTTTATATACATCACACCGATTACCGTCTGAAAATGTTTAAGCATAACTTGCTTCCATCTTCTGCCATCGAGGCGTGCGAACGCTAAATTTATCCTCAGGAACGGCTTCGAAACGCGAAACCTTGGATGGAGGCGAAGTTGAAGTACAGTCGGGTTCTGCTGTATTTGTCGATGCGAACGGTAGTTCTACTTCACCTGGAACATCTGTGGGTAAGTCGTGGCCCTCCAAAATATAATCATCAATATCCTCGCAATCCGTCAATTCGTCGAGGTTTGGCGACAGCTGAACGATGTCAATCGGCTCGTCGTCTATCAGATCTTCTTCTTCCAGCACTTATTCCAAACATAATTCTATTTCTAGAATGTCAAACCACACCGCATAGACATAATGCGATGATGCACCTGAAACAACATAAACATATTTTATTTTTTTATCATCGGACCAAATGTTCCCATTTGGGAACATCAATAAATAACTAAAAAATATATGAAATACGCATATTTTTTTTGTTTGTTCACAAATCTATGAACATAGTAACCAGATATTATAAGAAAATAGCAATACTTACAGTTTAGCAGGAAGTTACAAAATCAGCAAAGTTTGTTTTCTGCTATCGAGCGACACAACTGCTTAGTTCTCCTGTGACATCTCAACTGACAGCTCCAAATTAATCAGTAATAGCAGGTTTGACAGATATGTAGATAGTTAGAGGCCGTAATAGTGATGTGAAACAAAACTAAAATATAGTACTATATTAATGTAGGTATTCAGCAAACAGTGAAATGTCCCAAATGGGAACGGTGGTACGGAATGGGTTAATATTTACTCGTTTCCGCCGTAGTTGATTCGACCACCCCACTCTTCTTATATCGGGTACTCTGGTTTCGATTTTCGGTGTGGTGCCGCCTCGCGACGTCGTCGCACTTTCACGATACGTACCAATGGAAAGATGATCTCCTCAAGTCCGTGAATGATATAACGACGTAGTCTCATGTCTTCTATCTGCCGGTATTCTTTTTGTTGTCCACCCTACAATGGCCATCTCTCCTCCTCATACGGAAGTATTCCATTAGGAGTATCTGCACTCCATTTGTTCTAAAGTGGTCAACTGGTTTAAGTTAAAACTTCTTTGCATGCTAAAAAGTGTAGTGGTGGTTAAAATGTAAATAAATATATTTCAATTCCATTAAAATGCCGTCTCTCTATCTCCGGACGCTGAGTTTTCTTCCAACAAATATATGCCTAATAAAATCCTATTAAAGTTTATATAATATAATTATAGCTTACCTACCATTCAAACCTACATTGGGCAGATTTCGGTTAGTATACATTCACTTCTACTACCCGCGTATCCAAAGTATAAATTTAATTTATTGAATCTAAACCCAGTAAATTTAATATTAATTAATATGAATTTAACGCATATGAAATGTATCTGACTTGTATCGCCTGTAATGTAATCACCTCTTCTCCTACGTCTTGCATCAAATAGACCTGATGCGCTACAATCATATGTAGAATTTATTTATCTGTATTTGTAGTAGTCACTTATTTAGAATTTACATAAATACACCCTTAACTACCAACATACTAACATCACAGAGATCATCGCTTGGTGCAATGCGCTGGCAAATGACTTGGTTAGTCTAAAGCTTAATTACAATCGAGTCAGCAAAAGAGGCTTTAGACAACATGACTAAATAAAACTCCAAAATAACATATTTTTTACATGCTAACAAAAAGGCCGCAGAGAAACAAGAACTGGAAAATTGAGACGTAGATACTTTGACGGAACCGTCAATAACAACATTTCTCGAAGCACGGCAGCGACTCTAGGTAGTGTAGAGTAAGTAAGAGGACGACAGTATAATCTCAATGTATAAGGATGTCAAAGCCTATATGGAATTAAGAGCGTACAAAATATATTACGAAATGATTACCGGAGACGTACGATACTAGCGTGCGGATTCGACTGATACTCGATGGCTACCAGGCAGGCATCGGGTGATGATCCTTGGTCGTAGCGATTCGAACGAACGCAACAGTTAAAAGCGCAAAAGGCAGAGAGTGCTACATAACAACGAGACATGGAACGGCCCCGAAAATCGCAATCGCCGTTTTTTCTGAATATAACGGCGTCGTTTAACATAAATCAATAGTGAATCATCCCAGCGAAAGCATCGGTATGCGTAGTGGCGAGGGTTGTAATTATGTATGCTTGAGTTAATTGGAACTGCTTATTTTATATTTTTATATGTGCCAACTTCACTATTTTTATAAATACTTTAAAATGAAACACTGCTTTTGATTATGAATCAATTTTATTGCCAACCGACAAAAACGTACCAAATTGACTATAACGGACGAACATCGCGTTCTAATTTTGCCGGACGCGTTTCGTCTGGCGATAATTTCAAGAAATGCGTCTTGTCGCCGCTAGATGTCGGTAGTGGTTATGATCAATAATTAAAATGAACGTTTTTACACAATATGAATTTCATTATGATTTCAACTAGTGTCATATGAAAATATTTTATAAAACTCGTTACAATTTGCCTATCCTCTTTGTTCTTATTTGGATATTGCATTCGAGAAATAAATAGCCGCCTGCGCCGGGCCTGTAGCGAGTCTCGTTGCCCAGCTGCGGCTATCCGCCTTATTAAATTTCTGAAAGATATTGAGCAGCTGATTTAATACTTATGGCAACGACATACCGCACTATTAAGCAGACAAAATATTACATGTGAATGACTTGTTAGTCTAGGGGATATCTATTCCATGCAGTGTACATTAACTATAAGCCTTAGCTGGAATAACCTTTCCGAAATTTTAAATATAGCTGCCTCACTTCTAAGACACCACACACTTCAAAAATGTTAATTTTGTACTACTCGTATATATTACAAAATACTAAACTTTCAGTATTTGTAATACTGAACTAGAGGTGTTCAGTTTCAGCATCACGTAATATAAGGGGTAAGGTTGATAATATTGTGGGGTAGTAGTTCCGCCCAAAGCTTAATCGGGTTTTTGGATGTCGGTTTCATTGATTCGTATAATCAATAATAGATGTCGCGACATGTATCTTTTTGAGGATTATTATTATTACTATACCTTATTAACTATTTTAAAAGATGATATAGCAAAGTAGAGCAAATAGTAATAGTTGTGATTTTCGGTGAATAGAACTTTGAAAATCCGTGTACCTCAAGGTAATGTATTTCGACCGTTACTATTCTTGATGTATATCAATGAACTCTGTGACCTTCTTTACTTACTTCTTTTGCATACGTCACAGTAAATACTCAGTATTAATTGCTAGTAAATCCTCGAAATTGAGAAGAAGCATTTAGTATTCCACCTGCTACATATAAACAAGGTGAAAATTGTTTAGACAGAAACATATTAACGCTTAATGCTCTAAAGACTAATTATATTACTTTCTTAATCTAGTGTTCCGAATATACCAGGACATGCTTACCCTTTGTCACAACACACTTGTTCCTGTAGGACATTAAAATGGGTAACTAAATCAATATATCTAGATACCATAATCCATGACATCCTGTGGGAATTGATTTCTAAATAATTGCCAGTACCATAACAAAGCTGTAGGACGTGGGAAGGTAATCGCTCGAAGAGGTCTAAAAAACAGAACAACGTTGGATTCAAGATCATGCTACGGGCGAACCCGATTCCTAGAGGCGTTTCAAGGAATTTGTACAATACAATCCACAAATCCAACTACGCCACTGCCCATCAGGGAGCAACCATTACACTCGCCCCCTGACTATCAAATTTATACAGATTTCTCCATCCACCCGTTTGGTCCTATGCTCGAACACGCTTATGCGACCTCTATGTGTCGTAATAAAGCGCCATTCCGTAACTTACTGAAATATCACCGACCAGTGGTGTCCTTTACTCTGCAATGATCACCCGAAATCGGGTTACCATCGGGCCGTTTCTAAGGATAGGTGACGACAGATCTTAGGTCGGATTACGCTTCCAAATGCCCCCGGATATTAGTCAGTTGGGCAAGACCGGTAAACCAGCCAATACATCAACCTTCCAGTACCGCCCGCGGTGTTCCCCTAGATCCGAACGCCTCTTTGGGGATGCTGCCGGAAGGATATTGAAACATGAGTCGGGCCGACCATGATGACAAACTTGGCCATTATAACTCGAGCTGCACTGCCCTATTAGGCTAAGATAGGAGAACGAGGCTCTATTAGGCCCCAATGGTATGTAAAGACAATGACAAAAAAAGGGCGAAAGTAGGGGGACAATTCTCCTTTGGCGTATGGGCAAAAATTCAGACAAATGTACAAGCCTCGGACTAAAATGGCGAACACAACATATTTACTGGGGGCCTAATTTCTATTGTAGACCCGTAAGCCTGAGTTTTCTTTTAACAGGCATGACATAAAAATGATGTCACTTCATAGGTGTCCATCGTTTTCGCGTATGTCCCTCTGCCTCGAGATTACGCCAAATGCGAATAAAATCAGAATAATAAGGCCAGGCGCACAGCTACTTCCACATCATATCTTAAAGTAAAAATTATGACAGTTCGCTGTCCGTCTCAATATGTCTAGCTTATCTGGTATCCTTTTGTGTCTCGCTATATATAGCAATGTCCTATTATAAACAATGGGAGGTTTATATGGCCAGGGGAATTTCGCTCGCACGGCATGTTTTATTCATGGCTAGTTTCGCCTGCCACCGGAGCTTCGTCTCTCGGCTTGGCCCGATTTTCACAGCTGCAACAATAACTTTAGCCGATAGCTGTGGCGCAATCATATTTTGCTCTCTTTTTTATGTCCATTCTCTCGCTCCAACTGTTAGAGTTATAATTTGGGGCGCGGGGGCCCAACTCTACGCCACAAGTCTATATTTATCTACAGGAATATCCAGGGACCGGTCCTACTGCCCATGTTATAAGAAGGTTATATTTTGCTATGCTGCTGCCTGTACTCTTTATTCATTAAGGAACTAAACGGTTTAAAATACTGCTTCTCTAAAATCTTGAAAAATTGTCTGTGACAATGTAAAGTTTGTCCACTTCCACTAAGACGATTGCCACTTTAGATATTTCTTGGTAATTAAAGACGTTATTAAGTTATTATTCATCTCACAAGATCATGTAGTCATCTTGCCATCGTTCCCAAGCATAAAAAGTCTAGCTTTCAGGGAAGTATATCTTACAGTTCAGCTATTGTATGGAATCAACTGAGAGCGTATTTAAGTACATTATCTTTACCGGCTTTGA
>JAOPUG010000116.1:8976334-8987763 GCA_027564375.1 Micropterix facetella
AAATTATAAATATACGTACTTTGTGGCTAATAATATTAATCGATATTAATGCCCAAAGAAAGGAGAGGGGAGTTGGTAAAGAAAGAGGCAGAGGAAAGGAGGAAATGGTAATGACTTGTCCTAATTATAATTTGACTGGTAAAGACTTAACGAGATCATGATGTGAGCCTTGAATAGTGTTATGAGAGGTAAGTTTCTCGAGTTTATCGGGAGTGGCGTAAAAAATGTTGCTGAGTGGATGGTAAAAGAGTGGCTGAATAAATCATAGCGATAAAGAGGATTGTTTAATAAAGTCGAATTTATTAGTTCGAATATATTATAGATATATGGACAACATTGTATGGATATATTATGTTGTTGATAAACCACTAAAATAGTTCGGCGGAAAGTTAATATTAGTAAACACATGGAATTTAAAACTTAAATATTATTCAAGTATGGGATATGATAAAAGGCGATCCCACCTTAATATAAATATTTGTTGTTCCTATAAGAGGTTTAAGAAATAAGAAAGAAAAATATACTTAAGTATCACTCTAATTTCAGGATCAACCAAATCGAACTGCATGTATGTCACCTGCTACGGGCAAACCCGTCCACCCCGGAGTGTTTTAGCGAACTTTATCACTATATCACCCCGAGGCGAAACACAGAGACTTGGGGACGCAGACAATCTACTTATCAAGCTCCACCTCAGCCCGTAAGAGTCCGACTGCTACCGCGAGCACTAGGAATTGTCAAGCCCAGTGTAGCTTTCAAGTCGCGCCCTTACTTCCAGATGCGGTCAGATTTCTCTGATCCCCCGTCTGGTTACAGGTTCGAGGTCGCTTGCGCGGTCGTCTACCTCAAGCTAGTGGCATTCCTTACTGGAATATCGCAGATACGGAGCGGTCTTTACTCGGAATCTCACCCGAGATCGGGTGTCCCACGTATCGTTTCTAAGGATAGGCAGCTTGAGGTACCTACTTACCCCCGCTTTTTTAAGAAGCATACACTTCTAAACTCCTCAGGTATTAGGCAGTGACAGCACGTCCGCTTTGCCAGCGCTGTCCGCCAGCTGTCCAGATCAGCCCGAATTTCCGTCCTCGGATCTGCCCGCACAGCGGGTTCACCAGGTTGGTCCGTCTTCGGGGGGGCTCCTGGATAGGGGCTGCTCCGCGAGCTGGGCCGACCAAAACACATATAACGGCCATCATAGCCCAGACTACACGGAACCAAACACCAGAGCCTGTGATGGGGATATATTTCAGATATCTGGAGACAACAATAAGCATACCAGTGTCAAATTGTGCGGCCAAAATCATGGGCTGCATATTGAATATCATCTTTTTCTGCGGGTGCCGAGTCCGTATGTAGGCAGCTATGACTATCGCAGGCATTGATCCTGTATTGGACTATATGAAATAGAAGGGCGGGTGCGGAGCATTTCTCCTTTAATGTATTGACTTATTGAAATTTCGACATGGTGCTACGAAAGTTGAATATATAATCGTCATAAAATTATCCAACGAAACGTTGTTTTTTTTTTAAGTGATGATATTTTTGCCAGACCGAAAAACTTCTACTATTACTCAATGTAAGAAAGTAAAGAACTTACTACGCCTCTCCTACTGAAGCCAACTCCTTCTGTGACCTTGGAAGGTCTTATTATCTTCGCGAATAAAATACTTGTAAGGGCCCCAGTTAGGGCTGTTCCAATTACAACCTGGAAGAAAATCACAGTATAAAAATGACAACTTGATGTATCATTGAAAATTTATTTTATTTTGTTTGTAAATGAATTGAAAGTTAAAGTGAAAATTTTACCTCAAATACCATTATAATTATTGCTTCCGGACAATTTTCGCTTGGGGTAATATTGCCGTATCCTATAGTTATCTGGAAAGTAATGAAAATATTTTCAAAACAGTCTTTGGTACTTTGTCGCCTGCGTTTTTACTTTTAAAATTTTATTGGTGAACTTTTTACCCCGGTTAATCTGTAATGTAAATAAAATTAAATAAATATATTGATACGCCTGCAAAACCCACAATGTGCTATAGTCAACTTTATAGGCACGACAAAAACCATTTATATTTGTAATTAAAGCCATCGTGACTGACTCACCTACTAACTACCGTAATCCACTGGAAAGAGGAGCATTACTATCCAGTAACCGATTATGCTACTGCTTCTGCGGCATCTACAACATCGGAGTAAGACGAAGTCGTTCTTGTGATGTCTTTTTCGATTACAGGTATCTTAAAAATACAGCTATAGTGACTATATTTCCACTATCAACTAACAATGACAGATATGTTATAGCTACCGATACTATTATGTTTGACATTAAACAACAAAAAAATCTATTTTCTGCACTATGTATCCAGCTTTGTATTGTTATAGTTAATGTTTTATTTTAATGTTTATATCTATATTTTTTATTATATTTTTGTATTTTAATTAAAGGAAGACACTCAGGTTCTATTGACTGGGAGTAGAAGTCTTTGTCTGTTTTGAAAATTCCTAAGCCAAGGTAGAAAAGATTACTGATGTTGTTAAAACTATTCGGTTAGTGGATTGTTGGCTTCTGCCCCCATCCATCTCGCTAGCGTTTGCCCCCATTCACAACGCTGGCTGCCCCTATTCACCTCAATGGCTTCTGCACCAATCCAGCTTGCTGGCTTCTGCCCCATTCACCTCGCTGGCTTCTTCCCCTATCCGCCTCGCTGGCTTCTGCTCAAATCGACCCCGGTGGCTACTGCCCCCATTCACCTCGCTGTCTTCTACTCCATCCACCTCGCTGGCTTCTTCCCCATGCGCCTCGCTGGATTCTGCCCCCATCCACCTTGCTAGCTTCTGCCCCCATTCCAACTGGTTAGTTTCTGCCCCTATCAACCTCGCTGGAGCATTATATACCGAAATGCATTATGTACAATAATGTACATTCCCACACAATACCCGCTCCTCGGAAAAAAACTGTGACTTTTTACTTTGCCTATACTTTTCTGTATTCTGACGACTGTTCTAACTGACATAGCACAGTGCCATATAAAACTAAAATCCGCTATGTGCCTATGCATGGCGTTATTTGAAAGAGCACTTTTTATTTATTTATTGATCAATAAATTCAATATACAAGGTACTACAAATACTTATCCCGATACAACACTTTTTTAATAAGTTCATATTATAAACCTAGCTCGGAAAGGAGATTTTTAAATTAGTATCTATATTATATAGCACAATTCTCCATTAATAAGTATCCATATGAGATAGCCATTTATCAATTTGGAGGGCTGAACACTACAGTTTCTGCGTACAGACAACATCCTTTTTGAATGCTGTAATGTCCTTTTCACATAAGCGCTTATTAATCAATAATTAACCTGTGTCTCCACAGAGAGCAAGAACATTCCAATAAATGACGTAGTTCCTTCAATGCATGGCTTTGTATGGTCTCCATCCGCCTCTAGATCATCATGACCTGATGCTACCAGGTACCACAATGCTGCAAAGAAGAACCAAACCAGCATATGACTTGTGAAGAACAGTAGTAGGATCCAACGCCACTGGCAATTGATCTGAAATTTAATTTTTCATGTAGATCAGTATTTTTATTTCTTAATTTTGAACTCTAAGGATTTTAACGGTCGAGTCGAGTCGAGTGAGATGATTTTCGCGGGTTGAAATTAATCACTTGGTAATTTTAAAAAATAGATAATTTATAAACAATACATAATTAATAGTAATCGAAAACAAAACAACAATTAAAATAATCAAATAGTAAAAATGACGATCAAAGACACAACATTAAACATTTTTATTATTATTAATAATCATATTATCATTATATTTAATCAAGCAATTATAGACGCAATATTATCAAAGTCGTCCAGTTTATAAAGGGTATGTTTGGCTAAATAGTTTTTCAAGCAGATTTTATATGCTGCCGTCCCAAGTTTTATCGTGGATGACGGTAATGCATTATACAATTTAAAACTAATATAAAAACATATTTTTTTCATTATTTTATCGAGTGTAATTTTGGCAATATGGTTGTTAACCTTTTAGGACAAAAGAACCAAATGGTCACTTATCTATATTTCAAAGAGCCGCATCTGTAAAAATAATTGAAATAATTGAAATAATAATGAAAATAATGAAAATAATTGAAAAAAAATAGTTGAAAATTCTGCTGAAAGGGATTCAATCGAATCGAGGGAAGACCTTAAGCGTAAAGGGAGGTTCCATTCCAGAACATGCGTTCCAGAAGTGTTTTCAATTATGGTGGAGAGCAGTGTGTGCATTACCAAGGGGACTGTTTTATAGGAGATTATAGAATCGTTATTTTGTATGAATAGGTATATTTTGGTCGACCAAATGTTTTTGAATGGTGGTGTATACTCTAACAGTGTTCACTATAACAAGCAGCAGAATAGTCGGATACCATGCCTCTCATTCTGGCTCGAATAGTCAACGTTTCTGATTGGAATTAAGAATCTGTTCATAATTACCAGTGTATTGACTCCGTCCTTGAAATATCTCTCCGATCTTCTTTGGACATTAAGAATTGTAGGAACATTTTCTTCGCCTGACCTCCTCACAACTCTTTTCGACCGTCTGCTTCTATAGCCAGTATTTTGTGGTGTTCTTCTGTAAAGTCAAAGATAGAAATAAATGTATTTAATTCGCATGAAATTTTACAAGCCAATCGTGTGGTATGCCGCGCCAATATTTTTTGGCATTTACTCTTATTTTCTTGCAGCTCATAGTTTCAAATATTGCATATTCCTTTTCATATTCTACACTTAACAAAAGTATGTAGAGATACCACAAAAAAATAACCTTCGTGATCCACCCTCATATCCTCGTTGAACACAAGATTGTCATTAATTTTAGTTGTTGAAAATAATGCTTTATTTCAAAGTTCCGGTTACAGTACCTACACGCCCTCAAATAGTGACTTGATTAAAATTCTAGGACAGGCATTTGATTACTCTGGATTCTTCAGGCGTACAAACAGTCTCTATAGCTTATAATCTATAAAATTAACTCTTCTATAAGAACGATTCTGGCTCTGATACTAAGATATTCCCGTATCTTATAACAATGGGCCTGCAGGTGAGAGAAACCCTAACCAGCGCTCTTGCTGGCGTGTTTTTCAAGTTACGAAGTGATTCAGTTTCTTGCTGGAAGGTGGATTATATAGAAGTTCTTAGAATGTAAATAAATTGAATTGTAAGCACTTCGACGGTACCATGAAGGATATCACTTATGGAGGCCCGGCAATCAGGGCGAGTCTGGAAGCCCAGCACCGATTCCGAGCAGTGTGGAAACTAGGAAGATGGCAACATCAGCTCAACTCGGAAACCGGCTCCAGAATTCATCAAATTTATCCCGCATAAAACACATCACAGAAGGATGGCCAGAAGCGGACAAGAAAAGCGTGCGGGCTCTGCAGGTGTACATTGACGATTTAGGTAGATGGGCTATCGAAAATTGAGCAGCGGGGAAGAAGGTCGGTGCGCTACGGTAAGATTGGGACTAGGATAGACGCCGATAAGCTTTATTAAATACGACGGAGTCGCGTAGCAATAAGTCAATAACAAGTCATCAAGTCACAAGCGGCGCGACGCTTTCAGATACTGGCGATGCGGGAGCGAGTCTAAATAAAAAGTAAACTAATTCCCATAGGGGTTCACGATTTTACTAGTAGTACAATAGAAGATTTTACTAGTTTTCAAAGGGATTAACTCATGACGTTTTCGTTTTTGTCCGACTTAAAACTAATAATTTATTATCAAACCGTGCCAATTAAACCAATCGAGTATCATTTATAAGCACATTTGAATACATTTGACTCTCGGCAAAATTGGCTGATCAAGACAGATAGAATGCATCAACTGGGTACCACCTGCATACAAAATACAATATGAGTAGCACTTGAAATTCGTTCTTATATCTGAGACATAACAAAAATAGAATTTCAGGGCATCTGTCAAAACCTATTGGGGACAAGCATATTGTCATGGCATATTGTATATAACTGTTGTAAAAAAATCCATAAAAAAATTATAAAAACCAGAAGCATCTTTATAGAATACTTTACTTGATTAGGTTGTTTCTATCAGTTTTTCAACATACCATCATTATGAAGCAAGAATATTTCAAGCGATTCTATATTTTATGCAAATATTTTTTTAAGTCCAAACTACTGGAATACTAGATATCTATAGCTGTACAAAATATTACAAATGCCTATTAAACATATATTTTAGAAGCAATTTATTAGATAGTATAACAGGTCTCACATTTGTCTCTACTGCAAGGCTAACATTGCCGAATGATTGTAGAAATACTTTTGATAAGGCCTATTTATTATAATTATAGCTATGATCAGAATTTTTCAATAAAAATATCATAACCATCCGATTTTTTTTTGAATTGTGTATTTTACTATAAGACCTCTCATCTAGGCCCATATATAATCATCCCAAGTGTTGGTTACTCAATAATAAGCAGCTACCGAATATTCCAGAGTACGATCGTTTCAAATAGGTAAGAATACAAACAAATCTGATGGAATTATTGTTTATGCCAATAGTGAAGTTAATGCAACTGAACATGAATTGAGCATCGCGAAAGCAATGGGCCTAGGCATAACATTTAGCAATTTCAACATATTTGCCCTTTACAGATAGCCATCCAGGCAAAACAGTATTGGCTTATTGAACTCACTGTACTATAGCTTCATAGAATCTTGGCAGGCGATATAAATATATCGACAATGGGATACAGACACTTACAAACTATGAAACACTTTTAACAGAAATAGGTATTTTGTATAAAAAATTTATAGAAACTAGAGAGATTTACCAGGTATAAACATGCTTTAACTAGGTATACGTTCGCTTATCATACAGGCTGATCTCAGTCGTTGTTACTAAGACAATAACCGACCACGACTACACATTATTGGGACTGGAAGGCAGACTCAACAAAACCACAAAATACAGAAATGAAAGTCATAGACCATGATAAATTATTGTAAAACAACTTGAATATGAAGCTTTGACTAACATATAAGAAACAGACTATGCAAATAGTGCACTTGACAATATCGCTCAGACGTTTGCAGAACACTTATAAAATACCACATACGTTAAACAGATAATGAAGAAGTGCAAGCGACTTAAACTTTGGATAACAGACGGAATGAAAAATGATATCAGGAGACGCGAAAAACTGCACTGAAAGGCAGGCAGATTTCCACAGAATAAGGCACTACAGGCACATTACAAAAATGCTATTGACATCACATCTTAAAAAAGATATAAGAGCTATATTATCGACCGAAAATAGAAGACTACAATTACAATGACAAAACGGTTTGGACAGTAGTCAAGGAACTTAACAATGTAGGGCAAATAAGGATATCAATTGGCGAAATAAACTCGAATGGCGTGACGCATATTGACAAAAATTACATAGTTTATAGTTACTTTATGAACGCGGGAAAGAGACTAGCGATGAAATTTACATCGGAGGATTTGATTACACGAGATGTAACGAACCCTGACAAAAGTGTAAAGCAAAACAATTTTGTCGACTTTCGAAACTAACTGACCTGGACGTTTTGATATTTATCAAGCAACTGAGGACTTACACAGCAAGTAGTCTCGATAATATATGTAGAAATAGTCTGAAAATTATAGTTGAGGCAATCGTACTACCATTTGTGCATATATTAGATTTCCAAATTATCTCAAGGAATTTAATATATTACCGCTGTTCAAAGTGTGTACAAAGTGAATTGACAAACTACAGACCAATATCTCTACTTAGCCCACTTATCAAAATTATAAAATGACATCTAAAGAAACAAGTGACTAACTGTAAATGAAACCCAATGCGCTACTATCGACAGGACAGAGTTGGTCAAACATGAGTACTCAGGACAGTTTATTAAGAGTGACAAAATTTATTTCACAAGTGTCAACGATAACCAAAAGTATGTTGGAGCGTTCCTTGATTTGGCCAAAGCATTTAACACAGTACATCACGTAAAATTATTAAACAAACTACGATAGATTCGCATATAAGAAAAATAACTGGACTGGTTGTGAAGTTATATTGCGTAACGAATACAACGAGTGAAATGAATGAAGCAACGAGTTTCTAAATTAATAGTGAGGGTAATGAGTAGGGTGTTCCTCAAGGGAATCCATTAGGACCAATATTATTTCTGATGTATATAGACGATCTTTGCAGGCAGGAGATACCAGTTATTATTGCATCTTTTTCCAACAATATGGTGCTTTCATGTGAAAGTACTGAAACACTTGAGAGATACGAAAGTACTAAAAGGCACATGCTTGGTAGATAAAAACCTACGATTACATGACCGAGACGTCAGAAACTGCATGTGCCCACTGTTGCAACCTACGTTATGTATCAAATATTTAGATATTCTAATAGACGGGTTTCTGTGCTGGCACACTCAAGTTGGCTAGACTACGACATGACTTAAGAAACTAATTTACTTATTTAAAAATATTAGAAATATATTTGTCCATTTATGCTAATAACGACCTACTACCCACTGGTATAATCATTAATTACATACGGACAGATACGATGGAGTGTAGCAGATAAATCAATTCTTGGCCCAGCAACAAAGACCGAAAAGCCCTAATTACCGTTATTAATAGAAAACAGCTCTGTGTCTTTTACGACCAATTATTCACAGACTTCAAAGTAATGAATATGCGACAGTTAAACTTAAGAGCGGTTTTTATGTGCTTTCAGTGGAATGACAGGACTACGACTTCTAAATTTCCGAATCACGGACACGAACCTAGAAATCGAGACAGACAAACGGAGATAAAAATGACCGCGACATATAAACATCGACATTATAGCTACGAGGCTATACAATAAACGGGCAATGACTGACGTACCTAACCCTACGTTTAGAAGATTGGTTGTATATTATCCTAAATAAATCTAGGAGCGAGGAATCTTGTGGGAACGTAGCCCTATAAATGCATATTATACAAACTTATGGCTATAATGTATATTCCAATTCTTAATTGTTATACTTCTATATTATAAACTCACCGCAATCTGCTTCTTTTAATACTGCTAAGATGATTACTGAGTTCACTCGGCAGCTGGTATGGAGGTAAATCAGTAGTATTTGTGCTTTCGACCACTTCTATAGAATTAATATCCATGATTCCTACGCGTATTGCGTCGGCTATAGATCGTCTAACCTCTTCCATTTGAGTGTCTTTTAAAACAACGCTGTTCAGTCTTTTTCTCACTTCACTTTCAGGCGATACGTTGATTTCAACTTTGACCTCAGGCGGTAGCCTCAATTCTAAACCCTGTTCATCGTCGCTTTCAGTATTCTCTTCACTCGCGCTGGTCAAGTAATTGTAGCAGTCTTTATAAATCGCTTCGGCTTCTTGATCGCAATTGTCCGCATCTCCTCGAAGCGTGATATTATCCTCACTGGCTGCTGTTTGGTTGTAGAATTGCTCGTTCCTCCCTGCCAAACCCTTGGACATGCGCCTTCCGATAAGTTGTAGAACTTCTTCGTTTTTGACATCGTTTTTTGATGTGTTGGTGGCTTGCACGAGTCCTTGGAGCGAGTCAGCACCGTTTACTGCTTCGCAATAACTCCTCGAACGCTCCATCACTTCACAGATCTAACACATGTATAGATACACACACCTTAATCACATCTCTTTGCTTATTTTATTCCGCAAATATTCACAATACAATAAATCTAGCGTCATGTTTGTAACGTTGAAGTCTTCGCAGTTAGCACTGACTGTCTTATCTGAACGCTGTCATTCCGCGATAAACCTGAGTTTTGAGTGCGTTATCAGTTATGTCTGCACCTTTTTTGCTATCTCTGTTCTTGCTATACCTAAAAAAATTAGTAATTATTTGAATTCATCACATTTGTGTCATCGAATATGTGGCATTTCCGATGTTTCTAAATTACGACTCTATTACTTACTCTTGACGATTCGATGCGGTTGCTTGCTTGCTTCACAATACGTCTGCACACCACTGTAGCAGTCGCCTTTTCTCCTCGACATTGGCTCCACACATATTGAGTAATTTCCTGACTTTATAATTAGTCGATATTTTAAGAATTGGATGAACAGAACAAAAATTGATAAATGCAAATAAAAAAACGTGTACTTTAGTTATTTCGAGTCAATGATAAGTTGTGCTTTAATCGTCTAGAGAAATTATTATGACTGCAAATAATATCAGATCTTTATTTTTCTAAAGTAAGTAATCAGAATTATTGCAAAGGCAGTTTGCAATAATTTGTTTAGCACAAGTATTTTAACGTTTACATTCCTCTACTTGCACATATGACTGGTCAGTTTGTATATACAAGGAAGACGATATGAAAGAAATGATGATGTGTATAATTTTAATACTAGAAGCAATACTAAATTTATATTTCATTCGCCAAAAGTAAGGTGTAAAGGCATAGTCCAGATTTTGCTATAAAATATTTCAACTTATTGCCTATAAGAATAAACGTTAAAGTAAACGTTCGACAATTCAGCATCAGTTTGAAAGGCATTAATTCGAAGAAAGCGGATTCTTACCGCATGGAAATAGACGATAACTTTTTCGGGCGATTCGACAAGTTACATTTGCCGTCTTCACGGGGCGATGAGAGTCTCGGAGACTATCGCGGACTCTGCGTGCCGGCACTCTTCGTTCATTTGGCGTTGGGACTGGCAGTTCAATTTCTTCCGCCGCATAGCGCAGATCGTAGCGATGAATATTGTGACTCGAATTTTGACAATTATTTCTAAACACATAAACCGTGTCCTATTTAAAGTTCCTGTTTTCAAGTGGCGGCGATGAGAACGTCTAAATTAGAGGGTTCCATATGGTGGTAAGTTAAACTTTAATTGGATTATGACACTGCAACCAATGGTTCGATTCACTATCCAATATGTGCTCGAAAATTCCTGATTTTTCTCACTGGACGTTTTTCACTTCCTTGATTATTTCTCTTTAACCAAGTTAAATGGGAGCGTTTCGTATGTCAGGCAGCCTACAGCTGCACTCGTTGGCACCCGGGATTTGCAGTGGCAGTACATCTTTCAGGGGCCTTAGGAATTGGGTTTTGAACAATTTAATAATTGACAACACTTTTTGTTCAATTAATTAATTTTATTATTGATTTTTTTTTGCATTTGTTATTTAGGACTATTATAAATCGATTACTGTATTATTACATTTCTTTGTAGATATATTTTTTTCATTAACATTGTATACCTATTTAAACTGTTGACAATATTATTAGCTGCATTAACAATTTTATAGTTATCTTAATGTTATTATTACAATTACTCTTTGATTTGAAAATTGCATTTTATTTTATTTTTAGCAATTTGGATTTG
>JAOPUG010000116.1:9354987-9366477 GCA_027564375.1 Micropterix facetella
CTGAGGGACATGTGGTTCCAACAGGACGGAGCAACGGCACACACTGCGCGAGCCATAAATTAAATATTTTGCTAATACATAAATTAATATAGTAAAATTATAAATAAATAGAATTAACTTTTATTATGAACTAAAATTGGTAGATCTTTGGCGTTATTTAAAAATATATTTTTAAAATATATACGAGAATTGATCAAATTAAAACGCAGACTTCCGGAAGAAATGATATGGGACTCGCTATCAAAAGAAGCGAGACGAAGTTAACGATTGTCGACCCTGCCCGCAAGCTGTCAGATGTCAACACCATTCAGGTCATTGATATATTTGTTTATTTATTTATTATTTATTCTGGACAGGCAGATTTCCTGGTGGTAAGTCTCTAGAACAGGTCTTGTAAAGCTAGTTGGTTATAAACAATATTAACTATTTTTAGGTACAAATCAAGTCCATCTTTAAATTGATTGAGAGTTAATGTGATTAATGGTATTTACTCCACATATTCACCACTCCATATTTAAATTTTGCACGGTGGATTTTATGCTTTGATAATGTTGAATTTGTAAATATTGCCTCTAGCCCAAATACATCGTAATAATTTGTGACAATTTTATACAACTCAATATCAGTAACTTTCTTTTCTTTGTTTGAGAGTAGTCAGGACAAGTACGTAATTCCGAGTGATCCTCGCAATTCTTATTCTTCAGGACCACTGTCATTTTTGGTTGCCCTTCACTGTACCTTTTCAAGAACATCTTTGCAGAAGAAGGTGGGGTTCTAGAGCTGATAGCTATACTAAAAAATAGGCCTGATACACACCTTGTAGATATTAACAAAACATTCTATCAACAAATATTGGAAGACCTTCCTTACCAGATAGAGAGCAGAGTTTAGCTCTTTTCATTCGAGATCATTAATTGTCATTCCAATATCTTTTTGTTGTTTTAACTTGGTTCCTAATGGCTCCATGTAGCTTGGGCTATAATGACCGTCGTGTCAACTTGGCCGGCTCAACTCGCGGGTCAGCTCCTATCCGGGAGCCTCCTCGAAGACCCGAACTGGTAAAACCCGCTGTGCGGTGGATCTGGGGACGGAAACTCGTGCAGAACTGGACAGCTGATGCACGAGACGGGAATACCAGCCGTTTTGTCAATCGACTGAAACTCGGAGGGGTCTGGGAACTTATGTTCCCTAAGACACGGAGGTAGGTGTCGACCCATCGTCTACTATCCTTAGAAACGACCCAATGGCCACCCGATCTCAGGTGGCTCTCCGAGTAAGACGCCACGGGTTCGCAATATTTCTGAATTACGGAATGCTGCGTTATTACGGCAGGTAGAGGTTGCGCAAGCGACTTCGAACCATAACCAGACGGGTGGTCGGAGGAATCCAACTAAATCTGGGAGCGAGGGGGTGAGGCCGCCCACTGGGTGGCACTTCCCAGTGCCTCGCCGTAAGGAGTCTGACTCTCACTGGCTACTGTGGAAGTTGAGCACGTAGGTAGTCTTCATCTACAAGTTTCTGTGCTCATCTCAGGGTCATTCATCTGTAGCTTTGACACTCACCAACTGTTGTTTAACTGCTTCAATTGGCCGTTTACCAGTGAATATTGTGGGTTGGGGTTATTTTTACCGAGATGAAGCACTACATTTTTCAATGTTCAAGATAAGCATCCAATCGCTGTTGTCAAGATCCTCTTGAAGCTGTCAACTGCTCATAATAGGATACGGTGAAATATTCAGAAGTAATCATCTACTTTCACTTGAAAGGTCCGGTCAGTCAATAAGTCTGATATCTAACGTGGATTTTTTCTTGAACTCCAAGATAATTGAATTTTTGCACGTCGTTTTACAGAAATTATCATATTATGGACAACTTCATATATATTTAATCCTACATGTCCGACCATGGAAGCTTACATGAAATAAAGAGAAAAATTGCAATAAATAAAGATACAATGAACCAAATCATTATTATCAGTAAGAATTGCGATACAGTGAAATCTCGATCGATCGTTCCCCGAAATCTTCACTTTATCGCATGGATCGTTCATTTCATTCATAGAATTACTCGTATAACCCTTTCTGTTGCGGAGTTATGACTAAATCTTTGGTTGTGTAACTACCGAAACCTATATCCGAGCCTTTCCCTGCTCCATGACGTAAGCACAAAAACACAAGTTGAATACTATTATCAACGGACGATGAGCTATTTTTAGAATATTTATTTATTTATTTTTATTAAGAACCTACAGCATGTTAATAAAATATAAACATAATCTTTAAAAATATCAAAGCCAATGATGTTTAAATTATAAACAATATACGAATTTCTCATAACACACAGAAAACACAAGAAAATACATAAAAGAGAAGAATAATAAGAGAGGATATAAAAAAGAATTTTAAGTTTAGAGGTAAGGCTGATTTGTGTGCATGTGGAGGTTATATATATTGGTGTAGGTTTGTGTTGTGTGATTGAGCATACATGTGCGTACATGTGCTGTATGGTGTTTGTGCATGTGAGTGACTTCGAGAATGCATGATGCTAACTCAATTCAATGCTCCAGCTTCTCGCACCTAATTAACGAACGATCAATTACTGTGTTGGTTAAATATGTCTATTTCGTTAAAGTATATATTGTGTGCATGTACAGCACATGGCAATAATGAATTGGCACTATAGTTTGTGTTGAACCTTGTTACAAGAAAAGTTAAATGATCGCGCATGAGTCTGAAAGACGCTCATATGCTCACATTATTTTATATAAACACCTCTCATGCTGTTGGCCTATCCACCAATTACTCTAAACCTTATAGTGTTGCAATCCTTCATTGCTAACTCTGGCGGGACCTTAAAGTGACTACCTTTCTCAAACAGTGAAAAACTGACATTTTGCAATCAAATTCAAGTGATTCCTGCGTGCATTTAAACAAAAATAAACATATGAGTCTTCTAGAAATTTTTTAATCTTTAGTACTACGGGGGACGTTCAATAAGTTCTCGGTATATGTATGAAACAAATATACGCAGATACATTTTTTTTATTATTTTTCAATGTAGTCCCCCTTTATCTCAATGCATTTATTAGATCTGTCAATTTCTTAAGCCCGTATAAAAGTAGTTTTCATTTTGGTTGGCTAAATGTTCGGTCTCAACCGCCTTCAGTGCTTCATCGTCAGCATATCGATTCCCTCAGAGATCTTTTTTCAGGTTCGGGAATAAAAAATTGTCACTGGGGGCCAGGTCTGGACTGTTTGGTGGGTGGTCCATGGTTTTGAATCCGCAGTCGCGCACGGTAGCCTTTGCAATCTGAGCGGTGTGAACTGAAGCATTAGCATGCAGAAGCAGCACACCTTTGACCAATTTTCCCCTCCTTTTTTCTTTAATGGCTGCTTTTAATTTCCATAGAATATTGGCATAGTACGCTGCCGTGATATTGACACCTTTATCCTTATAGTCTATCAGCAACATCCCCTGATAATCCCAAAAGATGGTGACCATGACCTTCCCAGCTGAAGGAATGACCCTGAATTTCTTGGGATGAGCTGATCCTCTAATATGCCACTGCATCGACTCTTGCCTACTCTCCGGGTCATAATTATGAACCCACGTTATATCTACAGTAACAATTCTTTCGATGACTGTGTCTGGATTGTATCCACATAGCTTCAAAAACTGCAAACAGCATTCCACACGCGTTTGTTTCTGATGCGGCGTCAGCATTCGCGGCACACACCTCGCGGTCACTTTTGACATATGAAGTTGGTCATGAATGATTTGAGCTCTCAGCTATCAATTTGATCTTCACTCGACTGTTTTCCAATATAATTTTCTCCACTTTTCCAACAATTTCCTGTGAAGAGGCTTCGACAGGCCGGCCGCCGCGAGGGTCATCTTCGATGTTCTGCCTCCCACGTCTGATGTATCACTTTGTGAAATCCCATTTTTAAAAGATGGAAAATAGTATGGAATTATATAAAATGTCATTTAGGTCAATTTGTCACATGTATCGCTTTGGGAAAATGCACCTCAATTATTAGGTATTTATGGGTATGAAACTAAATACATGAACATATCAAATAAATTGATATATTTAAAAATTATAGGATAAATCTCACATACCGGGAGGGGGTACCACCATGTCTTACCAAATCTCACCAAGGGTGAGGGGGGTAATTTTTTTTTAAAACACCTCACGATATTAATGGACGCCCTCTACCGCTATAAACACTAAGATACGTTCAAGCAGTTAAGCGAAAAAAAAAAAAAAAACAAAGAAATTTTTAAATTTGATCAACTCTCATCCGACTGCAACTTTCGACCCAAGAATTTTATCAGTATACAAAACAATTCAACAATTGGTGCACTACAATAGTGATCGATATTCAATACATGAAAAAATCAATAATTATAAGTATAAATACAAAACGTCTAGGTACTATCAATTTTGACAAGACTACATAATTTTTCTAAGTATGTACCTAATTAAATATTAATAATTATATTGCGGGGCGGCTTGCACTAACGCTCGGTTAACTCTCAACGATAGTTAAGTCATGATTCAACCCTGATTACTGATTCTCTGTTGAAAATAATACAAATTCTCCAGATGCTCTTCAACGTGAAAAGTTACCGAGCCACCCTCATATTTAAATCCATAGGAGAAAAACGCCACTTTCTCTTTTTTTGTCATTAATATCACAATTCTATAAATTAATTTTTGAAGGTACGTAGTCTTTGAGAAATTTTCTGAGAGAACAGTGTGTCAAACAAACTTATAAATATAGCAGAAAAAGTGTACTTTTACATCTTTCAAACCGGTGATAAAAAATTCGGATGAATTTGTATGCTATAATACCGTCTACTCTCGCTATTACTATGACTATTAAATTTTAATACTTATACAGATTTCTGCTATCCATGCGCTGTCGATTGTCTTTTGTCGAGTAACAAAATTAAATGGAAGAGCGATGGATGTAAAAAGGGGAGGACCTAGAATGCTACCCTGTGGGGCTCCGCAGCGTAACGAGTGACGAAATAAGTCATGAGATCGTCCGTAAAGAATTGAGATGAGTTTTTATGGTTTTTATCACAGAAAATATGCATGGAAAAGAAAGAGTAATTAATAAAGTAAGAATCTTCTGGACATGCTGACGTTAAAAACAAAGTAATAGCATAGTGTAAATAAATTACCAGCGAGTTTATGAACGTCCCCGTCGACGGCGAGCGGGAGGGGAAATCCGGTCCCAGTAAGCGCTCAGTGATTTCATGTGCTTTGTCGAGGGTTGTGCATTTTAATTTTCATATGTCAAATCAGGCGACTTGTTTATGCTATTTACCCTGTTTACAATTAGGGGTACAATACAGGGCAAGTATTGGTCTAAAGATCTGCAGACCTGTAAGACTACATAAGATATGCAGATAATACAGTAATAATTGCCAGCAGTGCAGAAGAATTCCGGCTCCGCATTGACAATATTACGAGAGAAAATGAAAAATTTAAATCGAAGCCAAACATAACAAAGGCCAAGTACATAAGACTACAGGGATCAGTTCTGGTTGGCTAAGGACTTTGATCCAACGAGCATGTTTTTAAGCTGCAATCATTGACGTATAAATATAAAGACCTGGCATCAGCTGCGCTGCAAAAAAGAGGCCAGCTAGCTACTTTATGAAAGGCCGTTAGTCAGTTGCACAAATTAACTAGTTCACTTTGCTGTATTTTCTCGCCATTTTACAGCTTAAAATGCTTTTTTATGTATCGATAAATTGCAATAATACTTCTAGTGAGCAATCGAAAGCAGTTAGAATTACATTTCACAAGAA
This sequence comes from Micropterix facetella, assembly GCA_027564375.1. Taxonomy (NCBI): domain Eukaryota; kingdom Metazoa; phylum Arthropoda; class Insecta; order Lepidoptera; family Micropterigidae; genus Micropterix; species Micropterix facetella. The sequence continues at coordinate 9,360,814 of JAOPUG010000116.1, forward strand.
CCTATTAATATTATTACATATTTTTTCTACAGTGGTATTTAGTACATAACAGTACGCGATAGTCGCACTGCAGAATTTCCAGCGTAGCCACTTGTTTTCTTGTTCAATGATTTCATTGAACGAGAAAATTTAATGCTCTATCGATTCAAAACCCAAACACAAGCATTGCTGTTAGGCCTCTATTTCACCAGGAACCAAGGTAGCGCAACCAGTCGTGCAACAGGTGTCTTTGTGCTACCAACGTGGTGTCTTTGAGCTACCAACCGAGACATTAGAGAGACACGACTGGTTGCGCCATCGTGGTGTCACAGAGAAATAGGGCTCTTACAGTCTCTCCCAGCAGCATCGTCTCGCTTCCTCATGGCAAACATTGCATTGGTACTACAATTCGTATTAAATGCCAGGTAATTTATACATCAGTGGTTGCAAGTTATGTCAAACCAATTCTTACTTTTAAAATACCTCTAATATTTTTCCAGCATATTGATTTGCGTAGTTATTTACTCTGGTTGGAATGCTTTAGTTTCATTATCGGGCGATGACATCAGCGCAGCATCTTGACTCTGAATAGCTAAGTTACGTGTTTCATTCAACCGACAGTTATTCGCCGGAACGGTTTCCTTCTCATGCTGTTCCAAGTCCGCCTTTTCACACTGCTGCAAGCTGTCGCCGTCGCTTTGCGCCACTTCCTCTTCTTCCTCAATATCGATCACTTCGTTCTCAATCGCAGATATCATATTGACGATGGAGACACGTTCACACTGCCCGTACACGTCGATGACAGCGTAAACTTTATTATAAGTGTTCGGCAGTGATGCAAATGCACCCCAATCTTCGTTATTCACTATTAAGTGTAGATCGCCGCTATCTGTAAATTTCAGTGTCACCATAGCGCCGACACACAACGATGGCAGATTTGCACCGTACGTACTCTGCACGAGGTAACCGTTTAAATTGACGACATCATCAGCAACAAGCCAGCAATCGTATTCAAGCTGCAGAACCGTATCCGGTACATACGACGGAATACCGGCGACGGCTCCTATCGTTAAGCTACTCGTCCATTTAGGATTTAAACTGTCGATTCGGAATTGGACGCCTTGTCCGCGTATCAGTGCCCTGGCGCAAAACGCAACACCTTCGTTATAACTCGTAACGCGTGTCGCTGACGTTCCATTATTCGATAACAAAACATTCTTACCGTTTATGTGCGAGAATGACATTAACGCTTCCAACGCGGTCGTGTCGGTCGTCGAAGCGCTAATGCTGCTAACTTTAACAACGGATTTAGTCGCCGTTTCACCATCATCAGCGCCAACAACAATGATACTATCCGACTGGCGACTGCGTTTATTCGCGTAGAATATCTTAGAAGCGGCAATCCACGATACGCCGATGCATGTAACGCTTCCGCGAATTTCTAAAACACAATAAACCTTATCGGGAACGTCGTGGAATTGTGCTGATAATGCAGTTCCATTTATCGAAACGGTTAAACAACGATCAGAAGTTTTACAAAAGGATATGTGATCGCCTTGGCGCAGCCAGTTGAGCGATGGAACACATGCCCACTTTTTACCGTCGCCATCGCGTAACTCATCACCGTCAATATAAGCGGTGTACGCTGGCAGCGATGTTAGCGTCGGTGGTAGACTGCGGTTTATATGCGCGTTTAATATGTTTATGTTTGTTAAGCCGCAGCGTAGTTCCCCGGCGACAGATCCGTCACCGGTGTTCACAATGCCGACTTCAAAGGGTTCGTCGACGATTAGATGCGATGCACTGAATACAAGTGTATCGTATGCATCGTGGCGCTTGCGCCACGCGCAGAAATCGTCGACGAATATATTTGAGCCGCAGTATTCTGAGAATCCGCGTGCGATGTGCGAAGGGGACTGCGCGACAACTTGAGACTCGTTACGGGAGTTCGCACCAAGGGAATTATCAGAATTGCAGCCAATTCCGAAGCCGCGTTCTTCGGTTTGAGCAATCGTGACCTGAACACACTGACCATACAAATCTAGAACAGCGTATACAGCTAAATGCGGGATTGCAGCAGCGCGGCCGCGGTCAACGCCGTCTAAATAATAATGTAAGCCGCCGTCGGCGTGCCACATCAGCCCGACGCGAGACCCCGGAACTAAAGCATCCAAATCTAAATCGTAACGGTGAAGGATACAATTGCCGTCGCGCCACACGGCTGTACCGCTCAACACGACCGTGTGCGCCAATTCCGTCGCCGTTCCTGACAATAAGTCGCCGTTGGCAGCGGTCGATGATGATGAAGCCTCGGCAATTTCTTCCGGTTTCAGAGCGGTGACGCCAAATTCAAGACCGCCGGTCCACCTCCCGATGAACTCATCGATGCGTACTTCGAACATCTCACACTCGCGAAGCGGCCGGTTACTAAATATAATTGCTCCGCTGAATTCGAGCTGGGGTAGACGACGCATCGCGGTCGTTCCACCATTTGTAATCTTGACGTTGCAACCTGTAATAGAAACAAATAAAGTAAGGAGGATGCTCAAATGAGCAGAGGTCTCCATCCAAAGAACAGACAATGTGAAACATGATACATTGAGTGTTGTGTGCACGGCAGAATGTCAAAATTCGCATACATCCCCCCCACGCTATAATCTATATAATGGCAGAGACGGTATATCACCTACCCGCAGTATAATAGCACAACAACTGACAGCACATCAGTCGACCCCGGACAAGAGCAGTTATAACTTCAACGATATGCTGGGTGTTTCAAACTTCATGCGGTAAAATCCATTTTTGGTCATCTTTACAGTACGCGTAAACCCGCAAAAAGACAGTACGACAAAATGTGAATTCGTTTTTTATTATTTTATATGTTAAATAACTGTTAACGATAGTCTTCATTTGCATATGCAAAATTCGATTCTTCGACAGCGATTTCTAGAAACAAATTGAAAAAAAAACTACATCATCGCATTTTAAAATTTTCAGTTTTGCATCGACTTGTTATGATTTCTAGGATACTTCAAAAGCCACTGCGAATTTCAATTATCTATCATCATCGTCATCGTCATCATTAGCGTTACAAATTATTGTAAGTCTTTGAGAATCTTATTCCAGTCAACCCTTTCCTGGGCTTTGATTTCCTAGTTGATGAATCCAAGTACATTTAGGTCTTAAACGTCCTTTAACCCTCCAACCGTGGGAGAAGCGCATGTTGGAGGGTTCCCAACATGCGCGTTCAGCTATTTCCATACGAATCCGCGGGGTATGCTATTATCGCGTTGCATATAATCTCTGAGCTATTATCGGGAAACGCTATTTCCCATTGAATCTTTTTCTGTTGCTCTGCAACAACAAGAGTGGAATTTTCCACATTCTCAAGTCGCAGGGCCGTTCCCAAGTCGGAATGGACAAGCTACGACCTGTATCGTAGAATATACACCAGCTGCCACACTTATAATGGAAGTAATTGAAGCAATTTTCGACAAATACGTACAATCGTTACCTCGACAAGCACAAGGAGATACAACAAGTTTGATAGACAGGCACTTCATATTCCACATACCTCCAAATCCAAAAAAATTGGAACCTCGTAGAAAGTGTACCGTATGCTCCTCCAAATGAAGTGCTGATGGAAAAAATGTGAAATGAAACAAGAACCTGGTGCAAGGATAGCAACGTGGGCTTGTGAGTGGAACCTAGCTTCAAGATGTTATCACCCTCAAAAAAAGTTTTCCTGTCTGTATTTTTTCCTTGAATGCAATATTCCCATTTCTCGCATCATAAATGCTAAATGTGAATAAAAATTCACTTCAAAATTCATGTTTCATTCCTTTAATACAATCCTTACAATTATTTTAAATATCATATAAAATTGGCCCACGATTTCACATTTAAAAAAACAGTAAAATTGCCTGCGGCTGGAGGGTTAACTTAATGTTCTTCAGGTTTTTCGAGAAAAAAATATATTTATTTATTTATTTATTTATTTTATTTTTCATATTGTATAATTACGTTATGGTTACACTAGGAAAAATAATGACAAATAAAAATAAAGCGACAAATTGGTAAATATCACACCCATGCAACCGTTATTCCGATGAACAAATGAACAGCCGTTATTTCAACGGCTGTTCATTTTTTCATCATTCCACATGCTCTAACCATCTGAGTCTTTCGATTTTCAAAAATCTCCCAATATGCATACCATATTACATGCACAACATGCACATATGCATATAATACAGGTTATACAAACGGAAAATAGAGGAAGCTTCAGTCAACATAGTTCCATAGTTGTCCAAGCGATTGCGCTACTTATTTCATCTACAAAAATTTAATCTCAAAACTAACTGAACTGAGGTCAAGGAACACATAATGCATAAAGATTTTACCCATTCATTCATTCATTTAGGAGGACTATCTCTGTCTTTGCACCGATAGGATTTCGTATGTACGCTTTGGTAGGAGCCTTAAAAATAATGAAAAAAAAGTAAATTTGGATACAAACCGCTAATTCTGTGGAAGCGCAGTTCGGTGAAGGAGTTTGTATCACCGATAGATGACTGCGGGGAGATTATCGAGTCTGACACAGCCGGGGAGAGAGGTATCGGAGAGCGTATGCACGGTGATGTCTGTCGAATGTCCACTATGCTAGCTTGGGCAGCGCAGCCGTACAGATCGATGACCCCGTAGACATTCTCCGGCACATCGAAAGCGGCGGGACCCTGGTCAACTCCGTTCACAAAAAAATGTAGCGTGCCATTCTCTTTACGCATTACGGCCACAAGATCGCCCTCCACCAAGCGGTCAAGATTGCGGCCATACCTGTTGAAATCAATTTGAAACGATCAACCGAAGTGGTAAACACTTCCTCTTATTCCTTATTAATAAAATCAATGCAACGGGTAATATTCATATTGGCCGGTTGAAGTCAACTTTGTAGTCAGCTGAAGACTAACAGCTGACACATCCAGGACACCAAAAAAGCCAGCAAACTCACAACACTAGAAGTGAGAATTAGCAAAGGTCTGAGAATATGTAAATGTTTAGGGGAGTTAACCCTTCCAAGCAGGTTTCGTAGGTAGTATGTCTAAATTACACAATGCACAGGTTCCGACTCCCCGCGTGCGGTCTTTAGTCGATTTTATCGATCGATGCGAAACGCATACCTTTCCTCTTGGTATGTAAGGAAAAGACAGAAGATTCTCTTTCAATGATTATTGATAGCAAAACGCGCGGTCAATTTCACTGTTTAGAACCGAATGTTGTCAGTTCATTTTTTTCCGACAGTCTGTTCGCACGTTATGCTGAACGCTACCACATTTTTGTGTGTTTCAGTGGTTTTTTTAGGGAATTTCGATGAAAGATTGACTAATTTCATTTCTAAATGAGTTTATAAATCAGTTTTATTCATTTGATGTACAATTTGTGCATTTTTTCACGTTTTTTGCCACATCGGATATTTTATGTTTGATGCATCATTTTGTTGTATACTGTCGGAAGTATTTTGTTTTTCTAAAATATCAAACAAACCTGGAAGTTTCCGTGTGTTCCGTGTGTTTTTTTACGAAGTGCGATGTAGTTATAGCGTTATTATGATAGAATTAAATTTAAACAGAGGCCGTAAGTATTCATAAATAAAACAAAAAAAAAAACACTTTTTTCTCGAGAAAT
>JAOPUG010000116.1:9375662-9398695 GCA_027564375.1 Micropterix facetella
CCCCTTCAATTTCAAAATCTAATTTTATTGTTCAAATCGTCCCCTTCAATTTCAAAATCTAATTTTATTGTTCAAATTGTCCCCTTCAATTTCAAAATCTAATTTTTTTGTTCACAATCAGCCCCTTCACTTCCTTTAGTATTCAAAAGTACACTGGTCATTAAGTCATTAAGATGAAAACTAACTATTTCTGTCATTTCAATAGTCATTATACTGGGACACTCTGAAAACCAGTCTCTGGAATGAAAATACTTTCTCACCGACAATCCTTCTACTGCAGAAGTACCCAAACTTTTTTGTCTCTTAGGCCACTTGCCAATATTTTTTGTTCTCCCTATGCCCCTGCCTGCCTTATATTGAATTTTAAAACTTGTTAACTTCAAATGTATTTTTGACAGTAGACACAGCGCTGCTCACTTTGCTAGTGTACAATTGATGATGTACAATTTTGATGCATAGCTTTATTGAAATGTACCTACTTTAATTTTGTGCGGCGCATGTTCATTTCTAAACGACCACGACCTTGAAGGATGGAGCATTTGAGGAAGCGACATATAACTGCACAAGTAACACCATCTCGCTTGATCATTCATAAGATCCATCTATCCCACTCGCTTGCCAAGACACCCGTTGAAGCGGCGCTGCATATTCACATATCTTGCCTGCCCCTTCCCTCGTTAGTCATGTGCGTTGGCCTTCTCAGTCAACTAGTGTTGCAATATGAGTTAAATGTTGATTTCTTTTCACTACACGTGATGGGAATCACTGCTATACAGCATCACTTGTTTGCTTCTACATTATTGTAATGCAAATATATACAGCTTTGTATTTAACATATGTATGCAGATGAAATAAAATAAATAAATATATGTGGATGTGCAAATAAAACTGGTTTTGTTTTAAAATTAGCCGCACCCTTAACGACTGCATACCGATATCGCTGATAAGTAGTCTTTATTTCAAGCATACTATAATATTTTGTTTAGTATATTTCTATTAACTTGAATATGCCACCGTTCAATAATGCTACTTCCATCTTGTGATACACTGCGAAACAACCAGTAAACAATTGTTGCACGACAGACTGTTTGGCTTTGTTCCCAGCTAGCTGCCGGTGCACTCCCGGCTAGCTGACGAAACACTGTGAAACACATAGATTCATTGTTGTGAAACATAGTTGTGCAACAAATGTTTACAAATAAATATGTAGTTTTACCCTGTACAAAATTAAATAAAATAATATATAATCTAATCTAGGAAAAACTCCAATATGTAAATGACATACCTTCCAATGAGGGTAGTTCCATTGTGCATTACACCATCTCCAGTCATCATCCACGTCCCAGACTTGATATTCGTCATCGTGTAAGGGAAATTCAACCGTGTAGGAGCATGAAGCGTAACTCCGATCTCAATACTTCCGGCCCATTTGGAGACGACCCTCTCGAGCCTCACCTGGAACAGCTCATTGGGCCTCAGCGTCCGCCCGGTTAAGACGACTCCATCGTTGAAGTTTTCCGACGCATTAGAGCGATGAGCAGTCTTGCCATCATTAATAACAAAAACATGCGAACCACAACACGGATGAAATAATAGCGGATCGCGGTCAATCCCATTGTGCTCCGGTACGATTGGCAGAGTAAGCGGCTTTTGGGTCGTCGACTGGACATGAGCGCGATCGGCGTTGTCTTCCGTATCCATAATGGATACTTTAACCTGAAATAAAGGGTTACTTTTGTAATGTATTTCATTTGTAATGAGAATCGGAATTTTCACTATTATTTTTGTGAAATGTATGCAGTCATTTGAAAAAAACCTATTTTTTTACTTTTTTAAAATATAACATATGATAAAAAATATCTCTTAAAAATTGATGTTTTTTTAAGTTGACTTTTGGCTTGCCTGGTGAGAAATTTTTTCAATATGGCGATCGCGCTAATCTCTCAAATGGTTGCTTGGTTGACATAATTTTTGGAAACTTTAAACGCCTATATCTTTTTTATTTATAGAGTCCGGGCGAAGACTTTTTACAGATTCGGATTCAGTGTGGTGAATATAGCCAAGTGATGTTAAAACATATTCAATACAGGTGACAGATAAAACATAATGATTCTCGAAAATTGCTTGTTCCCTGCACATTGCTTACATAGTGGACATTTTCTACTTTACTAACAAAACATCGTTTTTCATTTTGTTGCTTTTTTTGAGAGCTAAAAAAAAATTCTACGATCTGTGGTTGAACAACCGGGCATGTTCAATCGCACATCGCCACTGCTTCTGCATGACAAAACACTTCACAGCAACAGTAATTACAGGAGTTTCGACTGGAGATTCTTCATCGTCCACCTTGCTCCAACCGATAAAACTTTTTATATGGATTAAAATTGAATTCCAAAGAAGTAAGGAAAAACATCTTCAAAGCATTAATTAATGCCTGTCCACAAAAATTCTACAAAACAGGCATTGACCAACTCTGTTTTTATCCCTATATTTCCTAATATAATAAGATATGAGACATCCAATATTACAAACCGTCATTCCGTACAGATCGATGACCCCCCAAAGATAAGGTGCAACTCTGGAAGCGGCTGATCCCTGGTCGATGCCGTTTATGAAATAATGGAGGTTTCCATTGCTCTTGCGCATCATGCCCACGCGGTCACCCTCACGTAGTTCGTCCAAATTGAAGTGACCATATTCCCGCAGCGTCCCCTTTCCGTTCATCAGTATCCCGCAGCCCGACATCATGATCGTACCCGAATGCATGTTAGTCATGGTCGCCGGGAATTCTAGGGCGGTCGGATTGTGAGTTGTGACTCCAACCTAGAAATTAATGCGCATAAAAAGTGTCATTCAACAATACGTACTGTCAAATAAACACCGGGAATCGATCATGTACAAGTTATGCAAAAAATAATTGCTGTATGTTAGTAGCAGATTTATTTAATTTTCGCATAAAGAATTGGACAACCAGTCGCCGCAGTACGAACTGACAACTCGGGCCATAAAAGTCGGTAAACGTAGGGACGGTAGCATGTAGATAAAAAATACTACCTGCACTACAGATGTAAGTCACGCTCCTTAAGGTCATGCAAGTGCGAAAGAGATAGCATGATTCTAATGATTTATGGCCTGAGTCGTCAGTTCGCACTGCGGTGACTATAGTTTTTTTACAGCTGTTGGTTAGGTTAGTCGACCTCGACTGTGCTCTGCGTTTTCTTCAATAGGATCTCACCATAAACAGGTTGCTGAATGCGTGCTTTATAAGGCAATTCGGACACTGAAACGCATCATAACGGATGAACAAACAAGAGTGGCGTTAGGTTTACATTGCAAGCCAGCCACAAGCCTCGGGAGCCTCGGGATGACGATGCGATAGCAAGCTAACTTCGAAAAACCATCAAAGTCGCTTGAAAATCAAACCCATTGAATTATTATTTTCTATCGACTCGAACCCTTATGCACTCTTAATGCAGTTACTGTCACAAGTAAAAGAATTTTCAATCGTCATCTATCGGCTGAATTTCTAATCTCTTACAAGAAAGCTTAGGCATAGTCATTGATTTTATTCTATGTATAATTAATGGCACAGTTAAGCGACACTCGATAGATGGTGAAATTTTAAGTTATTTTAAAAAATTAAGTTCAAAATACAATGAAAGAGACCTCTTACAGGTGTATAGTCTCCTAATACATTCCATTCGTTGATTTGGCAGAGAGGCGGCAGCCGCAAACTTTTCTGACTTGAGATAAAAAAACCGTAGATTGTTATTTAACAGTTTTACCTGTGCAGTGTCTTGAATGGTTTTTTTGCCCTCCAGAAAAATTTAGTCAGAAGCAGATAATTTGTTTTGCCATTGAACAGCCAAATTTACTGTTACCAATATAGAGTAATTAATTATACAGAAAAAGGTCCGTTCTTAATGGTTCCGTGCACCTTGGGCCCAATGGACTGTATAATATGTCCTTTGGTTGGCTAAATTCACGGTTCAGCTGCTATTCAGTAGCCACCTCGAAGATGAACTTAACCTGGAAGGGCCGCTGTGAACTCTGCCTGCATTTGTAACCTGCAGTCGTTGACTTTGAGCAGAACTAAGCGGTTTGTGCAATGGACTGCACCAGCCAATTGCTTGCGTAATCCGGCGAATAAAGTAGTAGTTTTTGACCTGGTGTTACCTATCCTTAGAAACGATCCATTGACCACCCATTCTGTTCCAAAATGATATCGTTTCCTTACTATACATGGCGATGTATAGTAAGGAAACGATATCATTTTGAACGATGGCGAATCAACATAGAATTCGGTTCAGATACTGTGTATTTTATCATTTTAGCTTCCTTTATTTGAACCGGAGGATGTTCATTCCTCAGAAAGTAGGGATGCATGGCATCACTGATGTTGTATATTGCATCTTGTGTAAATAAATGGCCACATAGCGAATATGTGAATAATAGTAGAGTACAAGTGAAACAAATGCACTAACTTGAAAAGAAAATGCATCATGACATAGTTCTTGTTCTGCCCAGAATATCCCTCATTTATGTAAAGTTTTCTTGCTGTTTTTACGGGAATATTTGGCTGTATCCACATTCTCTCTTGCTTGCTTGGTTGTAATTTTGAATTCTTGACTACGCCCAAACTAATGCATATATAAAGATATTTAAAAAATTATATGAATACTTTCCTTCACAAACTTTTCATCTATCGTATCTGTCTCTGCTTGCGAACTCGTTCATGAAATGAAAATATCACAAGCTGCATGCTTTTCACATATTTACCAGCGGGAAGAAACACCATTGTTATCCGGATGTTGTCATTTATAACACAACAACAATACTCTTTATAATGCACAACACACAACAACGATACTCTTCATACAAAGTGGTGAAGTTTCAAACAGAGTTTTTGACGTAACCCCAGATGTCAATGACAAATGTGGTTTCAACACAGAATAAGTGTAGCAGTGTTTTCAAATTCTGCCTTACAATGTCTTTGACGTGTATGGTTTTATCGCAAAATGAACGTTTGGAATCGATGGCCGTCTACGCCATCTATCAAAACTGATGAAAATGTCAAAGATTATAAAAAATTAGAAATGGGGTTTGTCAAAAAAAGGCCTCAATTGAATGTCATAGCGTCGAAAAGAGTAATATATTTTTGTGTCAATTTGAAATGCACTGACGGCCGAGACTGTCGATGATGTGACGCCTAACATCATCGGCTATAGTATTTAACAAGGAAATTTGATTTTCTGTCTCGTGCAGTGTTTGATGAGCTTGTATTATAATGCGGCCTGTACAATGTCAGCAGCCTACACTGCGGCCAAAGAAACGAAACAAATGAAACCTCAGCCTGATATGACTTATCCGCTTGGGGTGAGTATTCAGGGGGTGCAAGAATGGCGGAACAAACTCGTACTCTGCCGTTTTCACGTCAAAAAGGATTTTATCAAACCTACCTCTATGCTGCCGCTCCATTTGTCCACCAAATGATCGATCCGAATCTCAAACAGTTCATTATCATGTAAGGGCCTGTGAGTCATCACGACGCCGTTATTGAACTCCTCCAAGGGTCGGCGCCGCTCGGCGCTCCTCCCATTATTGGATATTTTCACGAGAGAACCGCATCTACTGTGGAATTTAAGCCTATCGTTCGATACGGTCACTGGCACTTCCTGCGATGTTCCGTTGACGGAAGGCATGCTGATTTCCACGCTCAGATCGGCGTGCAGTTCCAGCGGTTGGTGGTTTGGATCGTTGCTATCCTTCTGCGCCATTATTTTCAGTTTTAATTAGACATCTTTGATGTTCCCGACTGCGGCAATGGCGGCAACCCGGGCTGCCGCATCGATCGCCGCATCCGAACGACAACTCGGAAGAAATTTGAAATGTCAACATGACAGCTGAAATGTTGCCATGTTAAAGAGAAATAATAATTAGCTGCGTTCAGCGCAAATTTAGCCATGTAGCATATTTACAGCTGACTCGCACAAGCAAATTTTCTAAACAGCAACTTTTTGTCTGTCGCTGTCTCTACGCCGAGATTTGGACGATACGACCACGGAAGTGACAGCAACGCCACTTTATCGTAAAATTTTGCCACATTCATCAACATGAATTTCGAAAAGACGGTTGTAGTCTGTGCGCTTATTAGAAACCAAAGAAGACAGCGAAAAAGGGTGCATCCATTATGGAGTGAGACTATCATTAGGAAAATTTCATGTAAGGTTTGGAAAATTAAGAGCGTTTCCAGTTTTATTTTCGAATGAGTATCGAAAGTTTGAGTAACTGTTGGCACACCTCTTCTCAAGCCATATATTTGGAATGTATATCCGAGTATTCTTTAAAGTTTTTGTTGTACAACGGCCTACTCTCTACTTCGTGAATCAGTCTGATTGTCAATATCATTTTCAGAAATCGACGTTTTGTAAATATTTCAGTGTAACGACGCGCTGTCAACGGCAGTCGATCGGCTACCGGCTGGGCGGTAACGTTTTTGTCGCCGTGCGCACACTTGCATTGCAACCAATAGACGGGCAACAATTGCGCCGCCGGCTGGCTGTCTCCAAACCCGCGGAAAAAATGTCTCCCGGCTGTCGCGTCGCTACATGCGCGCACTTTTATACTTGATAGACTTGATGTGAAAAACTATACACATAGATTTGATGTGAAAAACTGTTGCAGAGACAAAAGTTGCTTGTGGCGCTGACTCATAACTAAGAACACGGAGAAATTTAGAACGCAGTGTGTTGCGACGGACGTCCCTCATCCGAAAATTAATTCCCCATCGAGCGTCGGGAGAAAAAAAGACGTGAAACCCTGGCCCGCCGGCCACGTAGATGACGGTGCGCGCCGGCAAAACAAAACTCCATACATTTTGAGAAAAAAAGGTGTGAAACCTCTGGCCCGCCGGCCGCACGGACGACGACACGCGCCGGCAAACAAAAACATACAACAGCCCACCTTTTGGCCTTCCCCCACCTTAACACCCAGACACCGCAACGGGCGATGACTGGTCGCGCATACATTGGACAGCGGCGCCAGGCGCTGCCGCCGATGGATGCGAAAACATCAAAACAACGACCTACGACGCAGACACGCCGTGCCGCAGAGAGCTGCGATACAGACGACGCAATGGCAGAGCGACACATTAGGATAAGCGGCTCACTGTACTGCGTAAGCGCATACTATTTGTTAGCTTGTTAGAAGATTTATCGGTTATATTGTTCTGTTTGTACTGTTAGTCCTTAAGATTTATTTGTTGTATTGTTACAAGATTTATCTCTTAGGTTAAGCTTACTGCGTGAAGCGCATACTGTTTTTTTTTGTGTACTTAGATTATGCGCCTTACTGCGTAAGCGCACACTGTGATCAGTGAATATCAGTGAAAATAACACGAGAAAGGTGAGGAACTGTTTTATTGGTGCCAGGGAACGGGAAGTTGATAGTTACTTAAAGAAACTGAGGCTATCGCGGCACAGCTCCGGCGACGTGGCCGCCAGTTACGGGGCAAGCGGCGATCGGCGGGACCTCTTTTACAGTCTTGGGTCGCCGACCACCGGTCGGCCGTGCCAGAGGCGCCGCTACCACACAGTGAAAAATAATGACAAAAAGGATATATATTTAAAATTATTTTATAAACAATATATGTTTTTGTGGTGCTGAGGTTTCTGCCTTGGCGGCAGCTATACATAATGGTACATTATGCATCTTTGTCAGGGCACCTTATTTGTTGTGATGAAAACAGCATTCGTCATAACATAGTTATGTACTAAATACTGTAATATGTGTAATTAGGTACCGAATTAAAAATATATATATATATAAAAAAGGCGGCGACTCGCGGCCTTAATCTTTCTTCTTATAGTGCGGTATTTCGTGTTACAATAATTATCGTAGGTGCTATGGTTTTATAAATAGGAAGGTCCCAGTAAGATTTTTTTACGCCGCGCGCGCGGTGCCGCCCTCTGAAATAGGTACTTTTCTTCTTCGCTATTATCAAGGAATGCTCCCTGAACGCACTCTCGCTTAGTTACAATTTCTTTGTAAATAAATAATTATAAATATTTATAATGGCTTTTGTACGATAAGTACTGTTTCTTTTATTTAAGCTCAACCAAATGTAAGTCTCCATAAAGCCAGATCGTCGACTACGCCCACGGCGCCATCTTGGAAAATTCCCGCGCATTTTCGGTTACGAATTTAGAATAGGTCCCTCGCTTCTTCTTTTTAGGTTCCCATTTCAGTTACCAGGCGATGACATTACCTGATTTATTTATTTGTTTTTATATTACATGGATTTTTACAGCCATCAAAAACCAATAACATTAACTAAGTAAAAAATACATTGACGGAATATCCATACAGTTGCTAATTATTATTAGAAGTGTATTATTAATAGGTATGTGACGAAATGAGAATATATTATAATGATTATAATAAGGGGAATAAACACATTTAAAATATAATAAAAAACAGGGAAGGGGGGATGGGAGGGGAGGTCAAGTAGGTACTAGGTTACATAACTATCAACTATAAATTTTCACGATACATAATTACTATTTATAAATTTTCATGTTACATAATTATGCATTTTAAATTTTCACATATTACCCTAATAAATTAGTTTTTTTGTTAAAATTTCACCAAATCTTTTGAAGTTATTAAAAAAAAAATTATACGAGAGAACCGCAGGCCCGATCACTAGATATATAAAATAAAACATCACCAACCAACATAAAGAAACTTTTTATTATAAATATGAGATTGCACATTGTTCTGTAAAACGCTTCACAATAGTTATATAATATCAATCAATCGATACTCTCTATTAGTAATATTCAATTCTACAAATTTCACACTCGTTTCATTATATTTATGTACTTCAAGACTGATTAGGAGGAGTGAATTCTTAAGCTCAAAGTTTTTCTCTAATTATTATAAAATAAAACAAAACAGATAGAACAAATAAATAAATAAATGACTGACTTTAAAGCGATTTTAAACTAGGTTAAAGAGAGTTTATTTTATAATACAAATTACTTTTATTTTAAAAGCACGGTAATTGTTAGGGTCAGAAGTATGCACATCAGTCACTTAAGGGGTAGTTCTTCATACAAGACACCAATGGAAGTTACTCTCGAATAAAAAAATAATGTCATGAAACTCAGCATAACAGATCACTAATAGCATACAGGTGCTTGCTGATTGGGTAGATTTTTGAAAAATGTATAATAAGAAAGTTATTATGATTTTAGAAATTAGAGAAAAATCAATCGTTTTCGTTTAAAGCTTAAAAAAGTTTGCATTATTTTTATTCCAAAAATCTAGTCAATCTGAACTCTGTATTATACTATGATCTAACCTTTGAAAGTATTACATATTTTATAACATAAAATGAATTTACTCAGTCTACCCTGGACATGGCGGTTACAACATCGCCGAAACGTCGGGCGTTATAAACTTCACGCGGTAAATTCGTTTTATCAGTTGTATCATGGTTTACTTGGCCCGGAGGAGGATTTGACCAATAGGTAGAGCGAGAATAGCATATATGGTTGTTTTTGGAATCGTGGTGACGAGAGAAACTTATTGGAAAAGATTTTACCATTTTGGATAAGTTAGGGATTACCAATCACGGGACGGGCCAAAGTTGCCCATGTATGTAGCTGCTTTTCTTTTTATTTATAAACTCTTTTGCAACTTTTTGCCTTGGTATATTATTCTGCCAGTATCGGTTAGTCTGTTCAGGGTCTGTTCTTTCAGGGTTTGAGTCTGATAAGTCACAGAAAGGTTCTAATGTACGATTGGTCGCAGGGCTCCTCTTTTAGCCGACAGATCGGCTTTTCCGTTCCCATCAATCCCTATGTGCCAAACATCCAGTGTAGTCACTGTCTGTGATTTGATTTCAGATAATAAGATGGCTCTCAGAATCGCTCGGCTATCCGACAAGATACATATATGTTGATGTTTGTAGGCATTCTCCATGTTTTCATTGCACATCTAGTGATGGTATACAATTCTGTCTGGAATATGGGTGTGTTCATATGGTGTGATGCATCTTCTTAGTGGCTAGTTAGGATCTTGAATGCTGTCATCAAGTCTGGGGATTTTTAGCCTTTCCTCGTAGTACAGTCAGTTCATTTGGATCGGAGCTAATGGGGCCACGCAGCTCAGGCCGGATGACCAGCTCTGTTATCTTTGGTAGGCCCGACAGCCATTCGGCAGCCTCCCCGAAGAGTGAATAACCTGGTGAGACCGATGTGGGACGGCCCTGGATGATTTAATGCAATCGGTTTATCAATTTTTGCTCAATCATTGAATAGCCAGGGAGGGTCTGAGAATGTATGTTTCCTAAGATGTGGGGGTAGATGTTGATCTGGTGTCGCCTATCCTTAGAAATGATCCGTTGGCCACCCGATCTTGGGTGATGTATGCTGAGTAAAGGACCACCCGTAGAGCCCACACAAGCTACTCGAACCAGTGACCAGACGGGAGGATGAAGAAATCCATCCAAATCAGGGAACGAAGTTACCCGTTGGGTGTCTGCTCAGTACCCTGCCGTAAGGGTTGAACTCTGACGGGCAATAGCAGAAGTGGATTGTATTGTCCATAAAGTTGCTACTTTCATCCGGGATGAGTTAACGATAAAGTTCATTGAAACATCCAGGGGTGGCTAATTTGCCAGTATCAGGTAAGTTTTTGGACCGGCATATATATAGGTCTAGAGACATATATCTTTGAAGAAATAGACTCCCAGATTTGGTAACCATATTCAAGGAGCGGCCTCACAGATGTGTTGTATATTTTCAAGAAAAATTTGGGACTGCCCTTCCGATGATGTACAACTGAGTGTACTTTTTTGCTATGGCTGTGATGTGATGCTCCCCTTTTAGTTCTCCTCATATTGTTATGCCCAGGTCCTTCTGGAGTTTAACTGACTGACTGCATAACGTATACATAACAATCACCGTGCAGATATTTCGTCTTTTAATACATTTTTCTTAATAATTCAAATACAAACAGCTAATTTTCTGTACATGTCGTTAAATATAATAATGGCTTTATTTCCTCAATCTGATGTATCCAGTTCTGAATTACAAACAAGTTCGATTCTAAAGGGCCTTACTGATATTTATAAATAATTAAAAACAGCTATATTGAATGCAACAACGGGATTGAGGCTCATCATAATATTATTATCACACTTCTGAGGATTAAGCAGTGAAATCATTAGGATGCATATGATGAATTAAGGTGTGATAAAAATCACTATAGACCAAAAAAAACATAGGATATGCCTTTGAAATAGTTCCAATTCCTGAGAGGCTGTGTGGTTTGCAGCACTTATTAGGACAGCGAAAATAAAGCTACCAATGTGGCAACAAACGTCCCCAAGTGGGCGGGCACTCTTAAGATAGAGGATGATGAGAGGGGAAATACGCTCCCAGTGCTCAGCGATTTTGTGTAGTTTGTGGAAGGTAATGCGTTTCATTTTCCTTGATTAGACTCGATTATACTATCGAAGCTGTTTATAACTGCATCGCTCACGCAGGTGTCTCCAGCGATGAATGCTGTAGGACCCGTAGATAATTATCAACTTCTAATTAGGCCCGATAGACATGGTCAATAACTGCACTTAGTAAAGCTGCAGTCCCAAAAATTGTTGGATTTAGTATATTGTACTATCATCATTAGCGCTACAACTCATTGTGAGTCAGCTTTATCAAGAATTTTCATCCATTCCATCCTATCCTGGGCCTTGGTTTTTCAGTTGTTCACTCCAAATGCATTTAGGTCTTTAACCACATAATCAATCCATTGCAATTTTGCTCGTTCCACTTTACGACACCCATTAGGTTTTCCACAAAGAATGTGTTTCAACGGCTGTTCATTTTCCATCCTTTCAACGTGCCTAACCTCCTGCGCCTTCCGTGTTTAAGGAATCTCACAACATGCGTATCATTTTAAATCGAAAACTATTTCGGCTGTTTGATATCTACCCTGGACAACGGCGATTGCAACATCGCCGAAACGTTGGGTGTTACAAACTTCAAGCCGTAAATTCGTTTTATCTTATTTATACTGCGTATCAATATACAGGTTATACAGTTCTTCGTTTGTTCATCTTCTCCACGCGCCATTTTCCTGTTGTAGCTCCTGCGGAGTATTTTGTGTCCAAAGCCTATCTAGTGCATTTTCATCCGCTTTAATGAGAGTCCATGTTTCTGAAACCTAAGTTAGGACTGGTCCGATGAGTGTCTTGTAGATAGTGGCCTTCGTCCTCCGGGATAACAGATGGGTTTTGATTTGAGACTGGAGTCTGAAGTGATACCTTTTTGCAGCCACTAAACAAATGTACTTTCACCTTTTTATCGGTGTTATCGTCGCTGGTAGTTAATGAGCCGAGATATGTGAATTTCTTAATAGATTCAAGATACAATGAGGACCGACAAAATGAACTAGTTTCACTCTTTTAACGTCGACAGCCATGTATTTGGTTTTCTACTGATTTATCTGTCGGGCTCCATACATTTTGCTACTCTGTCCTATGTCAAAAACGCTTTCTTGAGGGCTTGTTGTGGAAAGCGTGCAATGATATCAATATCATCAGCACACACCAGTAGTTGTACTGACTTATTGAAGACGATCCGGTAGTATTAATACCAATATTGCCTTTTCAATAGCCAAATTAAAGAGCATGCATACCCATGCATCTCCCTATTGCTGTCCATGTTCAGGCATGAACACATGTACTGTCATCACGTGGCTGTCATTCGATAAAAATCGACTTTTTACCGAAATATTCATGGTTGGGGAACATTTTGGTGATTTAATCAAATAACCTAACATTCGAATCCATTTAATTATGATTTTTCATATCAGCTGAGAGCGATGCGATATCCGGGAGTTTGACAGCTTGAAACAGTCTTCTATCTATTTCTTTCCTATGAAGAATGAGTAGACCGCCGTCTCATTCTCGCTTTGTCTAAAATACCAGCGGAACGATAACACATTTGTGTTACATCATACCATTTTGGTGATAGCGAATAGCGAAAGTAGGCTATGTTTAACAGTTAGCGAATAACATGGTGCCGATACATCATAGGGCAGATTGAAAACTTCTCCATGTTATACAGAATAGAGCAGATTATACATGCATTGATTTTTTTCAAGGTATTCGCCTACATCTGAGACAGTCCGGGGATAATGTAATGTCCTCAAAAAGTGCCGCACTAAAGTCATGTGAAATCCGCCCTTCAGCGGTATAATCTGAAGCTCAGTAAGAAAAATTAGGAAAGGGAGATTTCGAAAAACTGTAGAGCAGCGTTTCCCATATGGTGGCTCGCGACCCGGCACCAGGCCACAAAAATAAAATACCGCAACACTGTCTCCTTGTTGTGTAAAGCAGTCATACTCGTAAATGATCAAGTAGCATGGCACGTCGTGCAGGGGCGAGAGGCGTGATGTTTTCATCAGTGCAAACACCGCTGCACTAATGAGTAATCATCGTGAGTCAGTCATAGGGCCCTTTCTATGTCCCATGACGTCTACCTCTGGGCGATTGCCCTTTAGCGGTGCTTCAAGTGAATCGGGCCCATTGATCCAGCTTTCTGGCCGAGTGCTCTGCGGCAGGTATCTGGTAAGACGAGTGGTGAATCGTCCCACGGTTTTTATATTATTTGCTCTGCGTCCCGCCTGCACTATTCCTCTCCGTGCTCCGCTCGATCAGTTTGACGTATTTATGTGTGACAAGTGTATGTATTTATGTGGCCATTAGTATAACCTACGACAGAACAAGCCCTAGGTCACGAAATGGAAGCATAAAAATAACCTAGCTATGGCAAAAACTGTTTGGGAAACGCTGCTGTAGAGACATTTTCAAATCAAATGTCCTGCAGTGTTTAAAAACGAAAGTGTTCAACTAGTGCGATCTTCCAGTTATGGAAGTAAAAATCAGATAATGAACCCTTAGGCGCATAAGGCAACAGAGAGAGCTACGTTAGATATAACGCAGGTAGATCGCATCCGTAATGACACAATTCAAAGTCGTACGATAGTTCTGAACGTTGGCCATTAAATCATAGGACAGGTGGAAAAAAAGCCATTAGAAAGAATGGCATAAAAGAGGAAATCAGAATGACGGGAGGAAACCAGCACGATAGAGTGATGACCTATATACATTCAGGAGACTATATTTAAAACTGACACCATCGTTTTACGAGGGTGAATCAAATATAAACGATACTTTGGCCCTGCACGCGCAATATTGAAACCTGAAGGTTTCCGCTTTGGTAGGTGTTAGGCAATGGGGTCAGGACTAGGGAAAGCAGTCGTGCAGCTTCGTTCATTCCCGCCAGTATTTATCATTGTTTCAACCACTGGAACAACATGTCAGGCTTCTATAATTCTAAAGCGCTAATCAAAGCTTACGACCGTAAGACTGCCCATGAGGCTTTAGCGCTAAATGATGATGGCGGCTCACGGGGCATTGTGGCCTGAACAGACGCATGTTCAACCTCACGCCCCGGGACACTAGAATGTGCAGGTTCTGACAAGATGCAGAAAAACTCCCAAGCACCACATGTGTGAATGTGGCCTGCTGATGCGTAAAAGAAACATCCACCTGGGTTGCTGCTGCCTCCAAGCTGAAGAGGTAAAACAATCCTACGCCAAAAGCTTACTGCGGTTCTTAAATGACGCAAAGGTTAGCGCGGATCTATAGTATGTGGCGATCACAAAAGACCAGGAATGATCGCAGTGATAAAAGGCTCAATAAACCCTAAAAAAACTCCCCACACAACAAAATAATAAAAAATTAAAAAAACCATCGTTATGATGACAGCACGAAGCATGGTATCTGTCTCCATTACGCACAACATTATTATAAAGTTTCTTGCTCGGGAAGGTGTAAAACCAGCCGAAATCCTCAGGAGATTGACTGAACAGTTCAAGCAAGAGACATTTTCAAGAGCTCGGGTGTTTGCTTGGCACAAGCAATTCGTAAAAGGTCGTAAGCATGTTGATAACGAGCTCCACAATCGCCGACCTTGCACCAGCATCACAGACAACAACATTCTTGAGGGTTACAGGCATTTGATGGTCGATGAGATTGCAGATGAGGTCGGGATAAGTTATGGCAGCACTTTCTCCATTATTACTAAAGAGCTAGAGTTTATAAAAGTTTGCACCAGGTGGGTCGGAGCAAAAATTGAACCGTTTGGAGGTGTGCGAGTGTCTCTTAGCTAAATGCATGAGGCGGGAAACACTTGAACACCCTCCCTATAGCCCAGATCTATCACCCTGCGACTTTCATGTCTTTAGTTCCCTCTGGGACGCCAAAGGTTCAACGATGACGCTAGGGTTGAAGCCTATGTGCGCAATTGACTGTAGACATGACCGACTTGATTCGACGAGGACGGGATAACAAAGTTACCTATTTGCTGGGAAAAATGTGTTTCAAAATCAGGGGATATGTAGGAAAATTAGATGCACTTCTATTTTTTTAAATGTCAAATAAAAATAAATAAAAATGAAAGTCTCGTTTATATTTGATTCACTTTCACATTTCTAGCTTTCAAACACATACAGGTTGGAAACTTTTGGCACTTACCCCTTATATTATAAAGGTGAGTTTTGAAAACAGGACAATATGGGGAAAATCGAAACCAATGCACATAGAGACAAATGCTAAATGGAGTCCACAACACAGATTTTAGAGAAATACTTTTGAAAAGTCCATATGTTTTGGAGAAAACACCTTTTCTCCAAAAAAATTTTTTTGTTAATATGTCCAATTTGATATTAGAAACAAATCGTTATACTGCAACATTTGTCTAAAGTTGTCAATAGTGGACTTTATTTATCTCATACAAAAGTCTAAGAAAGTGATGTATATACTGAACGAGAGACCTTGGGCCCAATTGTGTTTCTTTGTGAACTAATATTGGAAATTAATTCATGCGAACAAGACATAGCAATACGTTAGAGCAGAATATGAAATGAAAGATTGTCAATTTTCCTGCACCAAAACAACCTGCCGAACTTATAGCCGTCTAAATAAATTTTAACACATTTGGTGCGACCTCATATTTAGCTGCTTTTCTTTCGGTGAGTAGTTTTAATGCGGATAAGTGACAACTGTTCATTTCACATTCCACTCTAACGTATTGCCCTATCCCTTTTACATAAAATAATTTCCGATTTTCATTCACGAAGAAATGCAATTGAGCCCATTATATAGGTAGATAGATTCAAAATTAGAATAAATGTTTAAACTGTCCAGTTTAACTTGTCCAGTTAAACTCACCTGTATACTTAAATTAAATACCAAAAATGACCAAATTACTTTAACACTCATTCCAAGACAGTTTTCAATATGGTACATCTAACATTTCAGGGGTAAATTGCATATTTTTATTCTAATTTAATGGTTTAAAAGGATCTTTAAAAATTGCATCACCAAAATATTTAGTTCAACTGATAAATCTTCATTGATGTATAAATATATAGACATGGCATCGGCAGCTATTCCGCGAAAAAGAGTTCAGCTGGCTTCTTCGTGAAAGGCTGCAAATCAAGTCGCGTAATTAACATCTCCTATTCGTTGTTTCCTAGACATTCTACGACTAAAATGCTTTCATATGAATTGAAAAGTTACAAGAATACTTTTAGAAAGCAGTTAAGAGGTTATTTTTCTGCAACGATTCAGTGGTATTTTGCATTTGTTTTCAATGTGGCCATTTGCACTCATGTTTAAAAGATAGACATGAGACGTTATGACATTTTTACTATCGATTCAAAAATTGAACCTGTTGGTTCTCTCCCAGTAGTGTCGTTTCGAATAAAATGCGCAATCTACCCCTGTATCTTAACAATAATACAATGTTTTATTTTTTTCATAATAATAATATATAACCTTAATGCCAATATATTATAAATAACGTTTTAAATGTGTTATATTATTAAAATTTCATTGTCAATCAGTATTGGCACAAAAGGGGCATGAAGTGTCTGGCATTTCCAAATTTGACTAATTTCTAATAATACAATAATAATAACATGAAATTTTCTGATGGATTTAAAAATGTTCGACCAGACAAAAATTAAGTTGAAATTAGATGAAATCTAATTAATATCCTAATGTCAATTGTTTTTGAGAAGACCGAATTTTTAATAAACAAAAATATTACTAAGCGAATAAGTCCATTTAGAGTGATTTTGAGATTCTAAGTTAACATAGACAGACTTTTTTTATAATAATAATAATAATAATCGTAATAAAAAGAAGTATACTCCATTTACTTAAGTTTAAATAACCTGGATAAACACTGGTATTAATAATTTATCATTACATACAAGTCACTCTAAATTTTAATATTTTTTAGCTATTATTTTTATTATTTACAAAATGATCAAATTCTACGGAGTAACACATGCGAAATAAAGCGGCAACATTTACACTATATTTAAGGTAGGCGATGATGACTTTAACGTTTATGACACACGAAAGAATTTTATACTGTGTTTTCGTAACTTTGGAAGATGAATTCGATTACTAGAATCACTATAGCCGTAGCTTTATCCATCTTTCTAAGTGATAACAATTATATTTAGATGAATCGAGACACGAAACAGTATTCGCTGACTAATAGCGACTAGGAGAGATACAAACATAAGACAAAAGGCACCCTGCTTTATGGATAATATGAGGTATTGTCGAAAAATTCTCTGAATACATGCAACAAACACGTCCGTACCCATTACCACAGTATACAGATAGTAGCTTCTCTTAGAACAAAATTGAAAATGAAGAGAGCGATGTCAGGAGTCGTAAGGGCTACCACTAATACGATAACAAGACAATTGCACCATAGGCGCCATCCATGCCTTTGAACGAAATACGCAGAAAGAGAAGTCTCAAGCAGTCGTCATTTGGCCGCCACACCCCCAGAAAAAGTAAAAAACATAGAGCAGAAACATTCACTTTCCACAACCCTGAGCCGCGTAATGGCAAACGTAGATGTTTGTCGTTGCATACCCCTCTGCTCACTTGCCCTGCCGAGAGTGCGCTTACTGTTCTATCTGTATACTGTGCCAATAATATCCTTGGAGCTACCGTTCATCGTGAGTCCCTAGCCTATACAATAATTCGTCGTTAGTGAACAATAAATACAAAAGCAAATGCTATGAAGTTCACCGACCGGCGTCAGGCCCATCATAATACTATTATTATACTTATGGGAGGTCAGCAGTGGACTCCGGACTCATGACTGGCTGTGGTAAAGACAGCTGTCTTGCCAAATGTGAGCGTACACCTTACCACCCACTCACTCCCCCTTGCAAAATATGTATAGCTGTACAACAGGGACTGCTACAGAGTGGACATGAACTACCTCTGAATCCTCTAATGAGCGAGGCTAATGTGGTCTGGAAGTGTATGCTGAAAGGTATTTAAATAAAATCTCAGCATCTCTGGCGTCCAGTCATACAACATTATCATCCAGTGCATTGGAGGAGGAATGCAAAAGTCCCCAACTGTTATCCAGTCATTCTGATGGATCGGACCTTGAAGACAAACAGCATGAGCATGATTCTGTCCGGCATTGACGACCAACAGCATGAACCATACTGATGCTGTCATAATCTCCTCGCAAGAGTGACTTCTTTAGGTCCACATGGCTTAAGGTTGTACTGTCATATTGCAGACCAGCGCCATTTTGGTTGGTACCAGCAAAAGATAGAAGGTACCGAATGACAAACCGTACGAAGAGGGCACAAAGTAAATCCAAGGTAAGACCATATCACCAATGTTATATTTTCTAGTACACCAAAAAATGGGCTTCTTGTGATATAAAATAAACTATATTTCAAGTTAAAATTTTTCATTATGAAGTCGAAAACATGAGTCATCCGAAAATGTTGCTCGATTTTAGTAAAATTATTATATTTCAAAATTTCAAGTGGCGTTTTAATGACATATTTGTCATTATATTGCGCACAGAATTTCAGTATGGCAATGTGAATACACTCCCAGTATGACGAGGAGAAAATCCATCAGTCGCTTTGAAATGCTTTCGCCGATTCAATTCTGTATGGAAAGCTGTACTGCAAACAACAAATGTGAGGATTCTTTATATATAAATTCACAATAAGTAGTTTACCGAAGTGTTCAATAAGAGATGGCGCTATTAGAATAGTCGTTTTATTTTTCAAAAGGTGGTACTACTTTTTTATGAACACATGTGAAGTTTCATGTAGATCTGTCAACTCATTCATATATTTACAGCTGTTCGAATTTGATGTCACTTTTTTTTTACAATGGAAAAAAATGAATATTGTGCAGTAATAAAGTTCTTATTTAACACCAAAACAAATTCATGAAAATTGTCGAAAGTCTATAAGGACTCTTCACCCTTCAATTAGAACAGTAGAAAGATGGGTTGCTGCATTTAAAAGTGGGCATACAAGTCTTGATGACGATCCACGTGAAAGACATCCAAAAAGTGCATCAACACCAGAAAACATAGCAGAAATACAGGATATGATTATGATAGATCTTCGATTAACCGAGAAAGATTTCGTAGAAGCCCTAGGCATCTCATTAGGCAGTATGAGCAATATTTTGGCTGAAGTTTTGGGTTACAGGAAGATGTAAGCAAAATAGGTGCCGCATTCGCTAACAATGGAACAAAAACACACTCGTAAGCGACTTTCTCACCAACATTTGGAGAGTAGAAAGGATAAAAAGGATTTTGTTCATCGTTTTATCACTATGGATGAGATTTGGGTCTACCACCATGATCCTGAATCAAAACAAGCGACTAAGGAGTGGTGTGAACCGGTACTTTGGCTCCTAAGCGAGTTAGGGTCCAGAAATCCGCCAAGAAGGAAGAATTTTGTTTGTGGATTAAGTTCAAACTGGTAAAACAATAAACGCAGATTATTATTGTAACCTTTTGGACCAGCTGGATGTAAAAAATCGTGAGAAAAGACCTGGTTTACAGCAGAAAAAAATATTTTTCATCAAGATAACGTACCTCCTCTCACATCTCAAAAAAACCATCGCGAAAATCAGTGAATTTAAGTATGAATTGTTGCAACATCCACCCTTTTCGCCAGATTTAGCTCCCTCTGACTTCTGGCTGTTCTCACGTCTCAAAAATATCATGTGTGGAAAACAATTTTCATCGAACAAAGAGGTAATAGCAGCCGTGTAAGCGTATTTTGACAGTCTTCCGGATTCTCATTTCAGGGATGGAATCCATAAATTAGAAGATCACAGGAACAAGTGTAATGAAGTTCTCGGAATCTATATTGATTAATAAAATGTATTTCAAACCATAAAATCGTGTTTTTGTTATCGAACGACAAAACTTAATGACCAACCCATATAAGTATAATTAAGATTTTTTTAAATATATGTAGTTTAAAATTTTAAAACATTGGCTTTTGATATTATATGATTGACATTATTATAATAATCCGCATTAAATTCATTTAGTACGAAATAGATCAGGGTTTCAGTCGCGGTACTGTCATAGAAGAGCCAAAGTGTAACATTTAAAAAAAGCAATGAATTCCAAATGCCCGTCCAAATTTTTAATTCGCGCCATAGTTCAAAATCCGCGTAAAACGGTGTGTCACCTAGCCGAGCGTCGATGCAGTGCGAGTGAGCAGTAAGAACCTGTATCTCACTTCCTCTCCGTCATCACCACTGAATGCCACTGATACTGACTCCAACTTGTGACAAATAGAGTCTTCTCGCTCGCACGAATGGGCTTGCAACCAGGCTTTAAAATCAGCATGATATCTCTTTCCAACCTGTGGCAAATAACGCAACACAATAGAGGTATCTATATGACTTGTGTACTAAACAAAAAGCCAGGCTTGCAGTATCATGAAGTTAGGAGTTAATAAGGAACGCGCATGCGGCCAGCGGTGCGTGCGACTTAATTGCCTATTTAGTTTTGACGTTTGAACGTATGAAGTTTCGTTCTTGTGACTTTTTGTCGATTGTTCATTTATTGTTTTAATTGATTTGTGATTTTTATTGCCTGATGGAACAATGGAGGAAATTGTCCCTTTTGGTGAGTTGTGTTCAAAATGATATTATTCATTCCATAGCCAGTGTTATGAAAACTCGCATTGAATTTGAAATCAAAACAACAAAATTTGTTTCAAATATTATTGACAAATATTATTATTTTTGATTTCACTCGTACAAGCAAATAAAACGGCTTTTCTTAAAGCCACCAGTGGTATGCAACTTTTGATAAGTATATGTTAAGTTATATCTAGCATGCCTTCATTGTGCTTTATTGAATCTACAACACAAGCAGTTACAAATCAAACTGAAGATTGAAGAGTAAGGAGGTATACATTTTTTTTACTATAAAAAGCGTAAAAAAAACACAAATAGGTATGTCAGGCTTGCCCCATTCAGCAACCAGCAACTTTTTCTATGATATTTTTATTATTATTACAATCTTTTTTTTTTTCAAAAATATCTACCAATTGTAAAATATTACAACAAATGCAAAGAACCCACTTCCTAGAAGCGAAATAATCTGAAAACAACGTCGGACTTTTCTGATCTATTTTCATATTTATATGGCTGCGGGGGTGTTAAAACATTAAAATTGGTACTGGCAATAAAATTCCTCTTTTTTTGTATGTTTTGGCCTGCATAACACGATTCATGGAAGTCTGCAACTTTCAATGTTCTATAACGTACAAAATCTGAATATTTATTTGATAATGAAAGAAGGGGGCGGCAGGTGATTCATTGGAAACCCTCATTTGTGCGAATGGGTCTTAAATTTTGTGTGGTTTGTCATTATATTTTTAGTGTATATCATTTACATACTGTGTGTAATAATATAAGTTGGTAAAAAGACGCTGGCATATATAATGGCAGGGTCATTCCAAGGCAATATAATGGACTGTTCCGGACTCCAAATGATCTTAGTCCACCACTGATAAGCGACAATCTTTTTAGAACTTTTCGACAGTACCTCAATGAAACAACCGTCCTGAAGCTTAAGTTATAAATTAAAGGAGCAGCGCTAAGCGATTCTTTTATACAAAATGTCACTCTTAAACGGGGTACAAAAGTGTTAGGTTATATACGGCGTGCGCCCATCCCTACTTTTTCTTGAGAGCGCAGTCCGGTATGGCATAGTGGGGCTCCAGCTCAATCTCCATCTCGCTGTGGCGGTCCCTGTTAGGAACTTTTGCGTTGTGCGACAGCAAAAGGGGTAGACTTCTCTTCTCCTTGTTCACGCACGCGTAGATCGGCTGATCTTTGGTTATGGGCAGGGTTCGATTGACATGGACCTGCAAAAGATAAACACATCCAATCTTGGAATAACCACTGACAGCATGCCCAATGACTGAATATTAGGACAAAAAAATAAACTAAACCACATAAAAACGCATATTACACTATATGCCAATCCATCATGACATATGGTATTTTTGGATGGGGATCTTGTGGATAATCAAAACTCCAGAAAGTGAATGTTTCCAAAAGGCAATAATTAGAATCATGCTGCCCATTCGATGACCTTTTTTTTTGGGGCATAATTGCTGGATTTGAGGCAATTAGTTGTATTTTCTAAAAGCCATACTTCATTTCAAAAACATCACTAGAGATACATATCATGTTTTTCTGGAAAACTGTGAGGGAATCGGTTGATACAAAGAAAACTTTAAAGTAATGAAATGTCTAATGTCTTTTGGGCAATGTCAAGAATGGCTAATGTTATGAGTAAAAACATGTTGGGAATAAGCAGAAAACAACAAAAACATAATAAGGCACACTATGGTCAATTGATTAGAAGAGGGATGGAAAAAATATGTATAAATGATATTTATAAAATATTTCTTTTCTTTACACATATAGGGTCTTTTTTTTAGAGGTTTGGTTTTTATATTGACAACATTTTTTCCAGCGACAGCCAATTCGACAGTTGACAGCTGACTAATGCTCAGTTTGGTTTGCCATTTTAACATGACTAGACTTATGCCAG
>JAOPUG010000116.1:9448743-9459975 GCA_027564375.1 Micropterix facetella
CAGTCAGATAATTATAGGTTATGTTTTTAATGCTTTGACACCTGTCAAGTGACATTACAGTGTTGCAATATGCAAAACATGTAAAAAATCAAGATGATTCCATTAATTTGCACAATACTGTTTCGCAAATGCCGTCACCCTGAACGGCTTCACTGTTCACCTTCACGTGGTGAAAGTTAGCGCTTGTGGCTTGTCAGCCAAATCTCTGTTTCTCATCTTTAAAGATCTTGGTCTTTCTAGGATAATAAATAATCAAGTCCTTCCTAGAAAAAATATCTAAAACCGCGATTTCCACATCTTAAATTCTGTGATTGAATGGGTGGTGAGGTGAACACCCACATATGGCAAGACAGCTATCCTAAACCTCCCACAGCCGGTCGTTAATCTGGAGTACATCACTCATCCTCCAGAAGTGAATTTCATGGCAGCTCTGTTTGTAATTATTATCTTGCTAACTTCATGTGCAGTAGCGTAAATGCAATGAATAGCACAAAGAGTGCAACTAGAAGCTCACATGGTTGCTCTCATCCCATTAAAAACAAAAGACAAAATCTTTTTTAACATGTTACAATAAATAATATTAATCGAATTTACTGCATGAAGTTTTTTAGCACTCGATGTTTTGGCAATGTGCAAATGTTGTTGTCTAGGGTAGACTAGTGCTGTCAGTCTATTACTACGTAGATTACAACGGTGGTGGGACGGTGGGTTCGGTTTCGGCGCATGCAAATTTTGAAAATCTGCTGTGCACACAACACTCACAATATCTTCATGCGGTAAATTCGTTTAATCTTATCTATTTATTATGTCGAATAACCGCGATAGTCTTCGATTTCATGTTACAATATTCATAAGGTTGAGTATGAACACAACTTGATTGTCGAGTATGAACACAACTTTCCGAAACACAATTTCTACGCAAACCGACAAGTAGTTACTGATAAGTTATGGAATGCAGTGTACAATGTGCAAACGATGAAATGTCAAATAAAAGATGACGATGAAAGTTCTTACGGCTCTGATTAGACAGTGTTGCCGCTGGGATTGTTAAAAAATTAACCACGGTCAATTATTTGTCATGTCGTTCATCGTGGGTTCTCAATGTGACAATTCGGCACCTGTCCGGGGCCTATCCCTTCAAAAGATGGGGCTCTAGGCCGCTGCCTAGTGTGCCATGCAAAAGTACGGCACTGCACACACAAGCGCTCACCTTACAACACATTCTATCAACCTTTGAAGCTACAAATCGTTTCTTCGGAAATTCTTTGTAACAAAAGAGACGAAGATCAGATCTATTGACTAAAGATGAATCAGAAATTATTTAGTGAATCGTTATTCAACATGGAACTGAGAGTTGTTTAGTCCATTCCACACCGCTACGTAGGCGAAACTGCCTTCGAAAGCAGATGATTTATGCCGGAGTATTACAGCAAAGTGAGCATTGCATTGTAACCATTTTATCAGAAAGAAGAGGTAGTAAAGTTATTACTTCTTACAATTTTTATTACAAATGAAGAGGTGAAGTTGCCTGTGGTGGGTCATGTTTATGATGGTGGATTTATAGAGAAATGGAGAAACGTGACCTCTGGGAGGAATGTGGAAGCAAAACCTGGCGGTGGCATTTTGAATCCTCTGATTTCAGTCCATCGGACCATCTTAAACAACCCCGCCCGATGAAGCTAACAGTAAGATATGTTTGTGCGCAAAGTATCTTCGATTTACGGTAGGAGCGGAATTCGGACATTTCCAATTTGAAAATGCCTGTGTTCAGTAGACTACGCTCTTTCCTTATACCTCCCTCCACTAACGAACTATCTGATTGGTTGAGGCGGCCGTTTCTTAAAAAGTGGGGAATCCTACACCATGGCACGATCTACGGTAATAAGTTAACTGAACGCAGAGCCTATGTCAAAAATTTTGAAAACTGTCAAATTCGTTCCAATTAGAATATATTTTTTTTATGATACATTTCCGTGTAAAAAAAAACGCAAAGCGATTTCCGCTATCTACCTACATAAAAAATGCGCGAAAATAGAAAGTGGGGTAATCGAATATAAATACGTCTGTTTTTTTCTTGATATGAATGTCGATCACGGAACTCTTAATTAGGGCGAAACTACTAGAAATTGCGCTCAAAATACATCGATAAATGCTAAGCGAGATGAGAAGGCTCGGTGAAGCATGTAATTATACTCCTAAAATAGAAATTATCGCACTTCTCGACATTAATGCATAATTGGAATCATTGGTCTGTGAAGCTGTAATGCCATATCTTCGCAATTATAAAGAGTTTACGGGTGTCAAAATTAACAAATAACAAAAATATCGCGTTTTAAAAACGCTAGAAGTGTAAACATCAGTCAAACACTGCAGTAGCACCGATCCCCTCCCAAATAGGGTCGAGACCAACAGATCTTCGCTAACTAAAAACCGCCTCAAAACACCAACATTTCACAAAACCGGCGCGAGCAATCGATAGGAGAACACCGTACTCACCCCATTGCTTCCTTTCCGACAGTCATTTAATACAGAAATTGGGAAAAATCACAATCTTTCATACTTTCTCAGAGACAGCCGTGAGCCGGGGCGGGAGCTCTCGCGACAGATTGATTTCGCGTTGCTAGCAAGGAATAAACTTTTTTTTGCGTATGGCGGTACTGGTTACAAATAGCGGGCCCCATCTAGCGGATGCGTGTAAAACTACGATGTAGACCGCCATCTAACGGGCGATAGTCGATCCTCTTATGATTCGCTTTACATATAAAATATTATTTTATTTGAAACTATTTTTAGAATAAACCCTAAACCTATAATAATAATAAAATAATAACTATATATTTTTAGACTTATACCGGATGTGTGCGAAATACGATTGAGATCGCTATATTAATATTAGGTATAGATTCCGACAGGCCCTACATATAATTATTTTTTTAAATAGTTATATTTTAAAATAAATCGAATTTAAAATAATATTATAAAATATCTTAACAATTAGCAGCGCACGGACGAGGTCATCGACGCCGCAATTAATTATTTTCATCGTGATATAAGCATGTCGTTCGTGATTCTGAAGCCATTTCTTCTCTCAGCTGACCGTGAAATAGGGATGGGTCAAGAAAAGTACTACAATCGATTTTCAATCGAAAACCGGAATCTTCTTCGTCTTTCTTGACCTGTCCTTTTTGGGGCTTGCTTTTCAAGTACTGATGATGTAACCGGTATTATTGTCTGGTTGCCACAGTTGCTTGGCACCTAGCTAATTGCTTGGAGACTGATTATCCTTGACCGCGCGTGCCACCTAATTTTGCCGGAGCGGCTTTGTCATTGATGACTTTTAGCGTCTGTCCCCCACGGGTGTTCTGTCCTTCGAGCCTTGCTTAATCGTACCTCCTCCCCTTATATTGAATTTATGGTAATTTCAATTTAATGCTTGGTTAGGCTAGTTAATTTATTATTTTTTGTATTTTTTTTATCTACTTGCTAAGGATCTATTGTATTTCATTAATATACTTAATTGTATTTAAATGCGTTGATATTTAATATATAGCTGCCGGTTTGGACTGGTATCGATAGAAACCGTTTGGTAAATGTATGTCTAAAACCCGAGTAAATAACGGCATCGGTCGATAAACTGCCCGGACAGCGGATGGTTGGCTTTTTTATTCATCCATCATGCCTGGACGTTTGAAATGCAGTCTCTCTCCCAGCTATGGACGTATTCCCCCGTATATTGTACCTTTTCCTGAATACGTTGTCTGATTTCATCCTTGGCACAGTATACATAGAGAACAGTAAGTGCACTCTCTGGTGGCAATACTTGGCGGAGATAGAGCGCGTGGAAAGTGAGCAGAGGGGGTACGTAACAGTAAACGCCTGCGTTTGCCATTAACCGACTAAGGATTGTGGAAAGTGAATGTTTCTGCGTTGTATTTTCTACTTTTTTTGGGGCGTGGCCATATGACGAACGCTTGAGACTTGTCTTTCTGGTATTTTGTTCAGATGCACGAGTAGCGCATGTGGTATAATGGTCTAGTTATCATATTACGACTTGTGGTAGCCCTTACGACTCGTGACGTCGCTGGCTTCTTTTTAAATTTTGTTATAAGAATAGCTACCGTTTGTAACCGTGTCCTTGGTACGGCAAGTCACTTCACCCTGCTCCAAAATTCTCCTGTGCCTAATTGAATATTTATTATCCATTAGGTAGGCTTGTCTGTTGTATTCGTATTGTCCATGGGGCAGCGACCTGCTATAAAATTAAATTAAGTTAAGTCAGGCCTAGGATAATATGTAAAATGAGAAATAGAAATAAGCTTTCATTTCCCAAGTTTCAACAAAAGGTGGGATCCTGTTTTATGGAGCAGTGTTTGCATTTTTTAAATACAAAATGTACAAGTTTTATGGTTACCCTATTGTTTTCCTGGCTTTCTCTGATGTTCAAGAAATAGGCCGTCATGGACAAGAGTCACCGAGCGGAAGATATTATATTGACGGATTGTTTTAAATTCTATTAAAATGATATTGTATCTTGACAAGAATAGTACTTACTAAAAAGATTGGCCGTCTAGTTTTCTTTGACATGTGTTTCTAGTGGAGCTCATATAATCTGTCGGAAACAAACTCATTTGAAATATGTTCATGTGTACAAGTTATATCTATACTAAAAGCAGAGAGTTGATTTTGAATTGGCATTTGCAATTTATTGTGAATTTATTTAATTTCGAAAGCGTGCTCTCGACGAGTCATCAAGTTGCGCGCGTTTTTTTTATAAGCCCTATGCATTTCGATTTGAGATTCTTCCCCTCTCATGCCCGCTGCCCGTCTGTCGTACCTGAGGAGGGGGGGGGGGGGAAAGGGCCCGGGCAGCTCGGGTAATAAAGACCGGACTCAAGCTCAGTTCCCATTCGGCAGCCTTCCCGAAGAAAGACTAGTCCGGTGAACCCGCTGAGCACGGTAAACGGCTGATCTTGAGAAACACCTCGGCAGCTTACAGCTTGGGCCTCAAGACCTGTCTTTGTTTTCTTAGGTCGGCCCAACTCATAGCTCAGCTCCCATCCGATAGCTTCCTCGAAGAGACGCTCAACCTGGAAGGGCCGCTGTGAATTCTGCCTGCGGCTATCACCTGTAGTCGTAGATAGTTGACATCGGAGGTTCCTATCCGGGGGAACATCTCGGGCGTACCATGCGGCGTCAGCCAGTCACTTGCGCAATCCGACGATATGCCAGATTCGTTGGCCACCCGATCTTGATTGAACTTTACGGCCTAAGCGCCCCGATGATCCACAATAAATTCGAGTACCGAATTACCGCTTATATCAGGTAGAGACCGCACAAGCGACCTCGAATCTGTGACTAGACTGGAGAATAGAGAAATCTGTCAAAATATGGTAGTATGAGCGCGAAGAGACCCGCTGGGTGGCAATTCCCAGTGCCTCGCGGTAAGGCATTGAACTTTTACGGGCCTTTGTAATTTGGATTTTGCTAGTCCAACGTCTTTGCGTTCATCCCACGGGAGAAAGGAACTCCATTGGGTGGTGGGTTCCCCCTAGCAATGGACACCCCTGCACTGCCCTACCTGGAGAGTCGAATGGCCCCATGCGGCTCGGACTTGATGGCCAGTTTATGTTGTTGGTCGGCCCGACTCATGGTTCAGCCTCCTCGAAGAGGTTATTACCTTGGAAGGTCTCAGGGAATACTGCCTGCAGTTGTCGCCAATTGTGATCTGCATTGCGCCGGGGCAGATGCTTAACCGATGAATAACCGGGGGATTCTGGAAAGGTATGTCTCCTTATAATCGGAGATAGACGGTGACTTATGTCCTTATAAACGACCCATTGATCACCCAATCCCGTGTGGCATGCGGTCAAAGGGCGCCACGGCCCTTCGACATTTTTTCTGCTCACAGTAGGTAGACGCCGCGTAAACGATTTCGTATTTGTAACCAGACTATCGTGCGGGCAAATCCGGCCAAATCTAGTAGACAGGACGCTAGGCGCCGCACTGACTTGTGGGGGCTAAAATAGTGCCCTCGCCGCTTGAGGTAGGCGTCTGTCGGGCAGTGACGGAACTGGATGGTAGATTTTCTTCGTGTAAAGTTTTTGCTATTCATTCCATGGTGACAAAATGGCAACCGCCGTAATAACATTATGGGATGGCGGGCACTCCGCAGCCATTGACAATTCCCAACTCCCTACCTCGGCTGTTTAACTCTGCTTCTGTAAAGAGAGAGGGTCCTGGTAATACCACCCTCATCTTGTTTTCCACTTAAACTAAAAATACAACAGAATATATTATTATATACCCCCTATTTAGATTCAAAAGTGTTTATTATGAAATAAAACCTCAAAACACAATAGATGAAGAAAGACATCGTGATTGAGACGATGATATAGGTACCAAGTTGATATGTCAAGGTTTCCAATGTAGTTCTTCTTCTTCAGGTTCGTTCTTTTCCTCGGAGGTTATCTATCATCGTATTTCAACTATAGATGATGGTGCCCGGAATGAAATAGATAATCTATGAAAATTATTAAATTCACTTTAGTGAAAACATAATGTAGCTCGCAATATAAAAGTATTGCCTCGTGTAGGTATCTATTAACCTCAAATACTGTGAAATATACTACAGATTTTTTTATGTGATATCTATATTTTTTGTGATATAGAAATAAAATAATCGATTATCGAAGAAATTTTGAATCCATCACTAGCGGCTACGGCGCAGCGCGGCGGTTCGTTAAAATAGTTATTATCGTCTGCTTTCTCATTTTCCACCAGCCCAGAAGCTGTGAGACGTATCGGACCGGACGTTTCTTTTGTCCGCCATTAAAAAAAATGAACTTCGATATGGATTGTGCAACCGCACGAATAAATCGCTGGCTCGCGCGGATGCTAAAACCCACGTAGTCAGCGGCAGCAAGTTTATTTGAATTGTATACGTAGGACGTCGAAAGATTCCGCACAAAATCGATAGATTTTGAATTGTGGCAGCATCCCTAGATATAAAATCACCGAACACAGAACTGGGCTAAAAGAAAATTTGAATTTGGAACAATAAAGAAATGTCAAACAATGAAATCTGAGTATGAAAGTGATTTTGTTATTGTTCAAAGATCAAATTTTATTGACGCCAACTCTGCGTTCGTAATAAATTTTCATGGAAAAAAAGGGGAGATATAACCGATTTCAATACACAATGCACTCACAATAAATCCAATTAATTATATAACTATTATCATAACTCTTCAATTATAATAGATAATATTAAAAATAACTGTTATTGGATTATTATGTCATTATAAAAACATAATGGCGAGTAGAAAGTGTCGACAGTGTTACGAAATCGTTTTCGGGCGAAATCTCACTGGAGATATGAAATGAAATAGCTTTTTCTGTAACACACCTATCTGCTTATCTAAATGGTCACACAATGGTATGCTAGTCACACCTTCTATTATTATTTATATAATTTAAAACAAAGCGACTAAATGCGACTTCTTCTTAAACTTTCCAAGGTGCTTTATGACTAAGAATATACCCACATGCAAAACATGTCATTTTGCCATGAGCACTTCGTTTATTTTATTAATCACTGAAATTACTCAATTCAACATTTCATGATTACCGACCCAAGTAGAGATTTATGCATACCTAATTTTTATATTTTATATTTTATTACATGATCTTGACGATGTTTTTTTTTATTTGAATGTATGCTTCAAAAAGTATCTAGCAATACTGGAGTAAAAGATTCATCCGGTCTCTGAAAAGAAACAAATAAAACAAACTGAATCACTTTATAAAAGTCATTTATTTCTTTACGTTTATTTAATAAAGTATAATAATAACTAAAAAATCACAATCTCACAATAGGCGGTTATGTTATAAAAATAACGCGAGTGTTCGGCTCCTCTATCTATGTAACTTTCATTCTGTAATCGGTCAGAGGCACTTTCGCCGCATTCACCGGTACTTTCAGAGAACGTTCACCATTTTATTCCGCTACGGTTATAGCAGCAGAGCTCTAATATTTATGAAAAGTTTTCTGCAGCGAGCTCTTGAACTATTAAGTACATAACAATAGGTACAAATTACTCGGTACAATTATTCGAGGTTTGATTAATTACAATTTATAGCACAATGACACAGCCCTGTACCGAAAATAAGCAATACAAAAATATATAACTGCAAACAATAGCGTAGATATGTACGTATTTAAGAAGAAGACATCCGTTGGAAAAATATGTAGAAAAATCGGAAATCGGAACAGAAAAAATAGTAATAAGAAAACCAAATAAAATATATAGTTTATAGATAGATTAATAATCGACCAGCGATTTTTTAAAAAGTCAAAATGTTTCGCATTTTTATTGACATGTCGCTTAAAAGTTTCTCAAAATAACACAACGCATTCAGCAAAATAAAATTACAAAATTGATCCTTACAATTAATATAAACAAAATAGTACCTATTTACAAGCATGACACAACACTTATACTAACTAACAACAACTATGTATTGATCATTTTAATGAATCTTTACAATTAAAATTAAATTAAAAAACAATCGCGAAAGGTAAATAGTAATAAATAAATATGAGACAACTACATTCGCGCGCGTCGAGGAGAACGACTCTCTCCGGAAATGTGGAAAAAAGCAATTTTGTGAATGAATGGGCATCGCGCGTAACGGACTTAGCTAATTGATCGCCGCAGTGTTTTAATTCGACTTTCTTCCGAAGCCGCCTTTCTAATATTTGATTTTCTCATTAGCTTACGATTGTAATTACATATCGGTATCGTTTTATACTGTAAACTCAACTTGGGAAGTGGCAGCAGTGGCTTCTCGCGGGCGGAAAAGGGTGCGAGTCCGGTCGCGTGACCAAATCAACAATACAATAGTCACATGCATCTCGCCGTTCGACGCTTGGGGTAGAAACAATGATATTAGACATTCAATTTGCTCCAATAATACAATGCAGATAGGTAGAACCCTTGTCTTTCCGTATAATATATATTTACTTATTATTACGAGTTATTTTTGAAATAGATATCACGGTAAGAAAAGATTACAGAAAAAATATATAGTCACAAAATACAAATCTTTAACAAGGAACATTTATGCCTCATCAATAAAAAGTATTTGTTGGAAACCGGAATGTTCCGAACCCTCGGCGCGCGAGTCACACTAGCGCTTGACCGGTTTAATTCTATATTTACAAATTTATACACATTTATTACATAATTATAATAGCAAATGCGCAAGTATAACCAAGAATTTCGCGTTAACAACGCCGCACGTTGTAATACGACAAAGCACCCAGCTGGTCTCGGCTGGCCCCGGCATGCGATTACTTGTATATGACTACTGTTCATGACGTCACGAAGACGTCACGTAGGTAGTAGTGCTAAAACCAATATTGGGAAGTGGCGGCTGGCTTTTCAATACCGGTGAGAAGCGGGACACTGATTCAAGAACGAAATCCACGGTTCTAGACTGGACGTGGAACGGCGCAGCGGAATTCACTGCGGCTAGTCAATCAAAAAAATCTTACAATGTTCTCATGACTCTACCCATCCTTATTTTAGAAACAGAAGCACAGCATAATACCTAAAACTACCAGAAGACTCGTTACTCAACTAGTACAGTACGAGATAGATATATTTAAGAATCAGTGTGAATGTAGGGCTAGGTCCGATATTCTCCGTTGCCTAGCACCGGTGTGGAACCCCCTGGTTCCGTCGGGTCCTACGGGTACCCTGGTCAGATGATCCTGGCACATGTGTGCGCTATTAGACCTGGACCTCGGCGGCCCGCTGTAGTCGGAGATCTGGCTGCAGTTCGAGAAGCGGCGCATGCCGCCGTATTCGGAACCGGACATTGAACAGTTGGACATCCGACGTGCGAGGAAGATGTCAGATCCGGACTCGCGACTGCTGTTGGACATCCTGCGAGGGCTGTAGTAGAACCCTGCGCTCATGCCGGAATCGGACCCGGAGTGGCTGCACGCCGACATGCGGCGTGGGAGCCACGTCTGGATCTCCGGAGAACGAGGCGGGAAGTGAGCTGATGATCCACGGCGGAACCTGTATAAAATAAAATAAACTTGATAAATAAACCAAATCACCAATTATCAATATAAACTCTCCGAACAGTCAAGTAACCAGTTGTATAGAAAAACGGTACAGAGTCGTATAAATGGCCCATAATTACGCTGGTGCACACTAACGGCAAACACCGTTGATTATCGCGTTACTGGATATTAAACCTAGGTGTAGATATAACTTAACGCGATAATTTTACAATGGCATTAACAATACCGTTTGGCGTGATAGCTCAGATAACGGTATTTTTTGGCAGGTCAAAGAGATTTATCGCGATAATATATATTTGTAGTGGCCACAACTACGTTTGTCATTGTGCACTGTGAGCGCCGACCGCATCAAACATGTTTGTTTCCCGCCCGGAGCAACTGTTGATCGACTATAACTATGGCTACGTATTCTATGGCTATGGAGTGGACAAATGAAAGAATAATTGAATTTATGGACATACTTTAAACTGAAGCATGTTTATGGGATCCGCGACATAAAAGTTGAAACTCATAAAATACAGTGTAGCAGCGTGTGTGTCCACCTTGATTTGTGGATCATTTATCGCCGTATTTTATGGCGGTAATGGGCATTGACGTTGACCGTTAAAGTGTGGCCACTCAGTTTATCATTTCAGAAAAAAATAACGTCGGTTTTTAGCGCGATAATGAGCGTTGACGTTGACCGTTATTGCCCCCCCCCCCCCCCATCAGGAGAGAATGAGGAAGTTATTTTTTTACGGAACTTTGGATAGAAAAATAGGACATACTACCTATATCGTACATTTCACTTTCAGTTTACCATTTAAAAATCATATATCAATATCATAGTTGTAAATGTCATTTTTGTAAATCATGTCGAGTGAGACAACGTACCCCGTGACCGAAATAGATTGTCTTACTTATGTACGCACGTACGTACATATGTATATATGCATGCATGTATGTATGTATGGGTCACAATGGCTCCGTGGAGCCTGGGCTATAATGGCCGTTGTGTTTTCGTCGGCCCAGCTTGCGAAGCAGCTCCTATTCAGGAGCCTCCCCGAAGAGGGACCAGCTCGGTGAACCCGCTGTGCGGCTGACCCGGGGACGGGAACTCGGGCGTGACCTGGACAGCTGGCGCATACCGATTGTTG
>JAOPUG010000116.1:9460075-9470712 GCA_027564375.1 Micropterix facetella
GTCGCAACTTATGGGGCAGGTAAACTTATTGATTACATGAAGAAAAAACTGGAAAATGCTTACACGAAACTAAAATAGGGAAAAATAAAAACAGTAAGTTACTTATCGTTATTATTCTCAGGGATCTTTAGATTATAGTTCTATTAAAATTACAGTGCACAGTTTCTGGTTCTTCCTTTGACCATTTGGTAACGATATTTCCGTTTTTCTGATTTTTATAGGCTCGTAGTTACGTTTAGTATAGCCTGCTCTAAGTATAGATATACCTTGACAAGAATGCGCCAGTCTACCCCAAATTGTAACAACTATAGCGCATTGTA
This sequence comes from Micropterix facetella, assembly GCA_027564375.1. Lineage (NCBI taxonomy): Eukaryota > Metazoa > Arthropoda > Insecta > Lepidoptera > Micropterigidae > Micropterix > Micropterix facetella. The sequence continues at coordinate 9,460,396 of JAOPUG010000116.1, forward strand.
TAGATCATATCGAGTATATCGCGCAAGAGAGGGAAAGGTATTACGGTACATCAGCTAATACCGTACAGAGTTATTTTGACAGTAGGAAATGTATGAGAATTGTCCGTCTTTTCTGGGGGTCTAATGGGGTCGTGGAGCTCGGGACCTAATCGCCAATTTTGTCCTATCATGGTAGGCCCGACTCATAACTCAACATTCATCAGGCAGCCTCCCCGAAGAGGGACTAACCCGGTGAATCCCGCTATGCGGTCGGATCTGAATAACACCTCGGGCGGCTCTGGACGGTTGATGTATTGACCGGTTTACCAGTCTTGCTCAACTGACGAATATCCGGGGGCGTCTGGAAACGTAATGCCACCTAAGACGCGGGGTTAGGTGTCGACCTGTCGTCGCCTATCCTTGGAAACAACCCGTTGGCTACCCGATCTCGGGTAGTCATTGCCGAGTAAAGGGCGCCACGGGTCGCGATATTTCCGAGTTTCGGAATATCGCGCTATTGCGACAGGTAGAGGTTGTGCAAGGGAATTCGAGCCTGGTACCAAACGGGCGGATGGAGCAATCCATCTAAATTTTGTAGTTAGGGAGGGAGGCTGGCCCGCTGGATTTAGCTTTGCTTGCCCAGTGTCTCGCTATTAAAGCGTCGGTCTATATATAACGGCCCGTGGTGGAACTTGATGTAGAGTTCTTGAAATGTCTTGGACTTGAGTTTGTCAACTGCTACAGGCGAACCCGACCACCCCGGAGCGTTTCAACGATATGTTCGTTATATCACCCCGACGTGAAACACAGAGACCTGAGGACGGAGACGAATCTACGTATCAAGCTTCACCTCAGCCTATAAGAGTCCAGCCCTTACCGCGAGGCACTGGGAATGTTCAAGCCCAGTGTGGCGTTCATCGCGCCCTTACTACCAGATTTGGTCAAATTTCTCCAACCTCCTGTCTGGTCGCCGGTTCGAAGTCGCTTCCGCGGTCTTCATTAAGTAAGCGGCAATTCCTTACTGAAAATATCGCGGATCCGAGGAACCCTTTGCTCGGCTTGCCACCGAGATCGGGTGGCAAACGCATCGTTTCTAAGGGTACATAACTACCCCCGCTTCTTTAGGTCGCATTGCGCTTCCAAACTCCTCCGGCTATTAGTTGTTAAGAAACGGCCAGCAGACCAACTAGTACATCATCAGATGATCAAGCAAGTCATAACAAGATCACATCTGAAGTTTTCACCGCCGAGTCACCGCATTGCCGTGATACAGAAGACCCTTTTTCAGGAAGGTTGTCAAGCGATGGCCGACATACCGACCATCGATCAGACATCCAGGGTCGCCAGAGGGCTTCCCCCGGATCAGCCACCATACACAGCGTCTTCACCGGTTTTGTCCCTCTTCGAGGAGGCTGCCTGGTAGGTGTTGAAAGGTGAGTCGGGCCGACCGTAATAGAGTTGGCCATTGGGACCATTAGACCCCCGTTATCTCGACACGTCTGTGAGTGGCGGATTCGCCTATATTCAAAGCTCAACCATGTCCGTCTTTGTCTAACATTTTGCTAGCATGGTACTAAATGCCCTCGCCGACTATTGAGCCACTCGGCTTTCCTCTATTCTCGTGAAAGTATCAGTTCTACTTCTATTATGCCTTTTGCCATTAACTCGAAAAAAATCGACCATGTGGTGAACTAGTCTACGTTTTGTGGCTTTTTTTCTTATTGTGACTAATCTAAGTTTAATCGGTTTCATACACTTATTTACCTATTCCAGTACAAAACATTACTTTAAACCAAAATAAAAATATTTTTTTTATAATTATGCCATCCAATACTGTACTTTCTAGTTTAAAAATATATATTTACATTGTTCAAAATTCGAGCCAATCTTACTAGTACAATGAGTTTTATATGACGTCATTATTAAGGTTTTGGGACCTTTACTTTTCGTGATATTGAGGCTCAAGCTTAAGTATGCGGCAATACCTTCCTCTACCCTACACATGACGAGCATCAGAGTTATATATTATATCCTAAATAATTCCTCAACGCATAGGCTACAACAAGGTATAAAATCGGTCTGGTCGTTTAGGGCAGGCGGTGTTTGAAATTGCAATAACAAAATCTTCTTTTTCTCTCCTCTTTATTAGTTTATGGCAACCACCGATAAACGATGCCTTCTGCCAGGACATTTTCGGAGGATACTCTACGTTAGTTATTTTAATAATATTTAGGACAGCACAATATAGATAGGTTGGCATAGAACGTGAAACAATATTGTGAGGGAGAACAAAAATAGTGAATAAATATAATATTACATTATACAAATAGAGAGAAATCTTTTTTCCTAATACTTTATGTATTTTGGAAGAGAATACATAGAGGTTGTTGGATTTTATATTTACTAAAGGCGCGTTCTCACGAGTCAAGTGTAGGCTCTCTGGCTTTTTTTGGATGTTAAAGTGACAAGAAGAAGTTAAAATACTCCCGGACATAAAGTATATCGGAAGCCCACACACACGGACAGATATTTGCATGCCAGCTCACACCATCATCCCCACGATCTACGTTCAGTTCAACGTCGTTCGTGATTCGAGCACGCGATCTATGCGACGCTGAGCATTTTCCGCAGGAGATGGAACATGTCAATTATGTAATTAGGAAAAATGGTTAAGGAAAATATCACGAGACACGCACACAATTCAATACAGAAGAAACTCAGAAACCGAGCAGATCATGATCATTCTTACCATACGTCAAGGGAGTGACATACCGAATAATTAAGATGCTTAACAAATTCGACATAAAAACGATCTTCAAACCGACCCAAAATGTAGCTCGATCACTGAGGCCTGTTAAAGACCACTACAAACGCCGGGCGTGTATAAAATCAAATGCAACTGTGGGTTAGCCTACTTTGGACAAATAAAAGGGCCCATAGCCACTCGACTGAAGGAGTACATCAAAGCTGAAAAACGTTCAGCACAAAAAATTAAATCGAAGACTATCACGGTTATTTGGCGTTATAATGACATTCAGCGAGAAAAATCGGCGATCTGTGAATACATACTGGATAGCGAAACTAACCACTGGGTCAGTTTTAAAATTCTATCGTGCTATCCAAAGAACAATTTTACTTCCCACGCAGATCCGAGAAGCTAGTCAATAAGGAGAACCTCGAACTTCAATAGATACGACGGCTTCATACTCTCTACTACGTGGAAACTTCTTCTTCAAATATTCTCAATGCCCATCGCTGAGTGCAAGAACGTAACACAAGATACAGTGAGTGTTGTGTGCGCGCATCAAAATTTTAACTGAAGTTTTCATTCAACTTTTGTTAACGAAAAACAGTCAACTAAATTTGACTCGTGAGAACGCGCCTTAATGTCCATAATGAAACACAATAATTATTAAGGATGAAGGGGAAAGAGAGGAGATGAGGTGTTACAATAACAAAATCTACTTCTACATCGTAAAAACATAAAATTGCCGATATCATCGCAGGGACACGGTCGCAATCCATACCCCCCCCCATATTGCAATATTCTAATATTGCGATATGGACCATTGTTGTCAATATGCTAATTAATCACATATTTGAGTTGCGCCAAGCAACTCTTGCGTCTTCCAGCCCCGGTTTCTCCTAATCTCCTGTAGCGATTGCCAAATCCGAAGACATGCCCATCAAGCGTTTACTGGGTCATCTTTCGCTTCAAAACCCCTGGACATGATCGCTGAAAGTGCGATTGATAGTTAAGAAGACAATGGAGTTTCAATAAATAAAGTCAGACTTAAAACTTGGCAGGGACAAAATCCAAGGGTTTGCCAACCTTTGGCCTATATGAGTATTTTCTTATATGCATGTATGTGACTTCTTTAATTCTGAAAAATTCAGACTTTTTGACGCCATCTAGCGTCGAGTCGAATACTAATTCATGATCAACTCATCGAGGTCAGGTGGTTCCTGCATCAGCCATGATAATAGGGTACCTACTGACGGTTGCCATTGAATTAAATAAATAATATTAATAAAATAATTAGATCGCACAGACTCCAAAATCAATCGGGCTCTGCGTATTGACCATAACTATCGATTGAAAAAAGGAAATTTTATAACAAATGTAGTTTACTCGAGTTATCGTGCATAGTGACATCCACACATCCATGCATACAGACACAAACCCTTTCCTGGTGTAGATGAACTCTAGGACATCTGAAACGTGGAGTAAAGTTGTTTTAGACGTTTTAATTTCATGTCCTAGAGTCCATCTAAACCACAAAAAACTTGTGTCTATATGTCTGGATGTATAACAGCGAGAAAAGTATTTTTTGACGTTTAAATATTGTTACATTGTTCGCACGATTGTAAGACTTCGCATATTTAGTACAACATTTCGGATGCTGTCACAATTAGTTTGACCAGTATGAAGGAATTAATACGAAAATCTGGAGATCAAATAAAAAAATAAAAATCAACTCAAAATCCAGTAAATATCGGTGAACATAAATTGACGTCCTCAAGCATCGTGCCAGCCTAATTCGTGTAAGAATGGATCACCGTGTATGAATTATCGTATTTTCAATCCAGATTTTAGAAATTAGTGCAAATCTGTCAACGAATGAATTGATGACGCATATTTTATTGTTGATTGACAATTAGTGCTTTTACTAAAGCAATTCTAATAGAATTTCCATAATCACAATCAGAGGCGGGAGAAAGTATGCATTCCGATACTTCTTAAGAGAAGGGCGTCAATTTCACCACTTTGCCGGGGCTCAAGAAACCTAAGTATTGCGAGTCTGTGCGATACCAAACCAATTTGACAGGCACACAGGTGCTTCGTTATATCCTCCAATATGCATACACTCCAATCGTATTAAAATAATTAATTGAACGTTTTGCATATGTAAATCCTCCAATTCGCTAAATCGTATCGTTGGAGATAACATATTTATGTTGGATGCACTGCATACAACTAAATGCAATAGTTTTATACAGTGTATCCAATATGCACAAACTTTCAATGGTGCAATTTAATACGTTGAATGATCTGCATATGCAAAACGTTCAATTTTTTTTACTACGATTAAAGTGTATGTATACGACTCCGGTATATACACAATCGTTAGACCAAGATACTCATAGCTAAATAATATTTCGATAGACATCGTCTTTAGAGTGGATACAAAAGGCAAACGGAGACCAAATCGGTTGACCGACACTTAGGAAGACAACTACGGGCCAGTACCTACTATCAATCTGGTGTATCTTATCAACTATAAAACTGATAACAGTACCTACCGGTTAACGGAATGTAATAACAACAAACCTCAATCTAGGATCTCCTCCGTGCATCCGATACTCGAATTCGGGTTCAGATCCGCTGCAGCACGAGGAATACTCGCAATCGTGCACTCTGGTCATCTGTAGTTTCTTCCCGTTGTAAGTTTTCTTTTTGGGTTCTTTCGGTACGTTATTTAGTTCGTACACCTTCAAGCATTGTCCGTAACCTGGGAAATCGTAGCTCTGAAGGTTGACCGCGTTTCTCGCCGACTCTGACTCTGTGAACTCGACCAGCGCACAGACAAGACCTGCCAGCGTTGGATTCTTGTTTATAAAAGTTCTGACGTCAGCTGGAATCGGATTTCCGGGTCTCAGCACTCGGATGAGGGCGATTTCTCCGCATCCCGAGAATAAATGAGAGACGTTTTCGATGCTGGGCTTGTCGATTGGCATTTGCACTGCTACTATAGTTCTGGATGGAGTAGTTTCGTCGTATTGAGGAAGCGGGTCCAACCTGCGCAATTTCGTTCCTAAATCGTTGATCTGAAGCTTCTGTGAACGTTTCAACGCTTCCGCCACGACTCTCCAGTCTTTCGTCAAATGTTTCACTCTTTTGAAGCTCGATATTAACTTTAGGGAAACATATCCCTCCTTGTTTCTTTTCACGTGTTTGAGAAGGAATGCGTCCTTTGTGATGTTCACATCTGAGAAGTAGAATTCGACCTGAGAGACGATTTTTTCGGCCTGTTCTTCCGTTGGTGGCGTGTAAGGAGGCTCTTGGTTCTCGGCTGCTACTTCGCATCCTGAATCCTTGCCTCCTTCGTTTGATCCTGCATCGGATGCACTATCCGAAAGGTCGGCCATGTGGGCGCCTTCGTCTTCTGCATGGTCGCCACTGAGATTGACACTCTCCGCTTGGGATACATTCGAATCTCTTCGGTCGAAGGATAGAGACAGATCGCTATCCACTGAGGATATGCTCTCCACGGTATCCGCGTGTTTTACTGGCGACTTTTTCTCCGAGAGAGTGGTCAGGGTATCGGTTTCTTCTTCCTCCATCAGTATGGGCTGAATATGGGACACCATTTTTCACTGATTTAACTGTACGCTGCCTCGGTTTCCACGGATGAGACTGGAGCTGCAAAAAACAAAATCCACTTATATAACCAAGTTGCAGTATGTAAAATAGTAAAACCCATCTTTGTAGATAATGATAGAATGATTAGAAGACACCACACGATTTATTATTAACTATTGCTTCAATATTATAATCAATATCATCATGTTTTTATTCAATGCGAATATATTGCATACATATGCAACGTCAAGAGATAATAATCTGTATTCTATAATACAATAATATGCATACAATAATACAATATTAGTCTGCACTGCATACAATACAATACTGCACTGCATATAATATAATCTGCAAAGCATACAATAATATTACTACAAAAAAACGACGAATTCTATAAGCCCCTGGATAGACCGACAAATTCTATAGTGTTGTTGATCACCTAAATTTTTTAATAAAAAATACCTGGTTAATGGGCTACCTCGCAGGTCACAGCTGACTTTTCGATATTTAGGATAGCTAAAAATTGGATGCTGACTAAAGAGTGGGATTCTCGGTTCTAGAATGGACATTGGAAGTGGAAGTCAGATATGAAGTATTTCTGGGCACATCTGAAGAAGAAGAAGAAGAATATCACAGTAGACTTCATTGATACCTTGATTCGCTTTTGGAAAACAGCATATATGCTCCGCTATTATGACAAGACAAATGAAGAATAAATTTTGAAAGATTGAACACTAGCTGGGCTTCGCTTTGTTTTACCTCTTCGACATCATGTCTCCCATTTCCCAAGCGAGCCACATAGCCACTTACGTACTGAAGATGGTGTGATTTAAGGATGATGCGCTGACGATGCGCATTCAGATCTTACAATAGCATGTAGACATCGTTTCCAAGCACACTAAGCCTAGCTTCTAGAGAAGTTCTCCTACTATTTAAGAATTGTAACGTTCAATGTTCTTTACCTAACTGATTGATATTTCCCCCTTATCTTTCTTTACCTAAATATCTATTTATTCGTGGTTTTTTTAATTATTATTACATCATTGTTTTTTTTTGCCTTACCGATCAGGTGACTAATACCAGGATTTCCGTCTGAAGATTCACCTTATTTGGAGTGTTTGTAGTGAGATCTTTCAGCCTTTGTTTTCATATTAACTAATAAGGGTTTTCCTTTTTCCAACGATTGTTATGTGCATGATTTTGTTTATTTATTGTTCTTTAATCCTATTTCACTTTTTAACTGCAAATGAAACTTATTGTTGTTATTATTATTACTAGAATAAGGACGAAGTGTGAATTCGATATATGGCAGTGTTGTATAAGATTTATTGTCTCTCATCACTGCGCCCAATTCTTATCTTTTGACATATACCCAAACGACAAAAGATAATGCTTATTAATTCATCTAGTCCATCTCGAGACCTTATTAATCTCAGGATTTTCTGATGACGTCGCTTACCTGCTTGGGAGTTATCGTCTTTGGTATCGATGACAGTTGTTGGCATATGCATAAGTAGATATTTTGCCGTGGTTTACAAAATCTGCAAATTTCACCCTCAGCAATTCCCATGTTCTTCAATTAACAGTTTACTGGACAGTGACCGGTGAAACGTCCTGCTTTGCTGAGAGAACGTTTAAGATATATTCATTTTTTCGTTTGTCTTTGTCTCGGTTTATCATTCCAGTATTTGAATTTAATTCTACTCTGCCAGGATCTTTGCAAGGTCAGTTGCAAGGACCTTTCTTTGCAAGGTCGTAAGCGTGTGCGTCGTGTTGCTCACTGCTTCATGCCTTGGAACTCACATCAGAATTACTGGTTGTTTAGGATTTAGGGTATTTAGACATTCCAAGCAGGCGCAACTATAGCATTAACATTTCTGCCTGATGTATCATATGAGATAAAAATAATACCAAACTTCTACTCACACCTCAAGCCACTGCGAGCATATATTGAAAGATTCAATGCCTTAAACATTTCTGGAACTGCTTCTTCGTCTGTTTATTCTTCAATAGCTTAAAAATAGTCAAAAATAAATATTTTTGAAAAATATCTCATTTTGTTGGCTCCTACTCGTAATGCGTGACAATGTGATACTCTTCATAAGTCCATATTATGATCTTGTTTCTTTCATCATCTAATTTTAACTTTTAAATATTTTTCTGATTGTATAACATATATCATTAAATGCTAACTAATATTATATATAATAGATACATATTACTCAATACGTTTATGGATATGTGCACAATCTGATATTATGTTAATGTTTATAATAATAATTGTTATTATTCAATAACATTTAGACAACTATTCTTTCAAAAAATTAAATAAAAAAAGCTAAGACAATGCGTCAGAGTTGAATAAACATTTTCTGATAAGATGAAAATTAAAAACAAAACATAATATAGAGAAATTGAGCATGTTTTAACACCCAAATAACAACGCATGTAAATTTATAGTACTTTCTACTCTAATGTCTGTAAGATCTATTTATAATAATATCATATAAAATACTGATAAATTGAACATTTTTATTTAGCTTTAAGTTTCAAAATACAATGCTTTATAACCTCAAGTAACATGAACATACATTTTTGACATATCCACAAATCGATTATTTGAATATAAAAACGGGAAAAATTAATAAGTTACACCTTTTGTCAGATATCTCTAAAACTACTCAACCTAATTTGATATAGTTCGGCTCGCTACAGAAGGGAAGAGTAAGAGCACTTGTAATTACCGTGGTCCACACACAACGGTCGCAGCTGTCAGCGAATGGAGCACACACTGGTGAACTGATAATTCCGTAACCGGCGCGGGCGACACTGTCATGTCCCGAGCTGTCAGACTGTTGACAGGCTACAGCCGCGAAGCCGGCTAGCGAGCGAGCGGTCGCTTGTTAACACGCACAGCGCAGGCCGATCGGTCCAAGAAACTACTGCTAGCGCCGCGCGCATTTATCCAACACTTATAGGCTTACCACTCCCCCACTTTCCCCTACACGAATAGCGCGGTCTTTAATTTGCACGTTTTATCGTACATTGTAGGGTCTTCTTCTCCGTTAGGTGCCATCTGATATTGTACGTATACTACCATGAACACTTTGCCAAAATTTTTATAAGGCCTTAAAAGTTGGTGATCAACGGAAAAATAATGAAAAATCATAGATTGAATATTCAGTTAGCTCGCACAAATGGCCTAATATTTGAAAATCTTACAAAATTGACGATGTAGTCTATTGTCAAGCTTTCCATCATTGAAGGGGCCGACGCCTTACATTTTGTCCAATCTATCAACTCACTGTAGTAACATCAGGCAACTGAAACAAAATACTTAAACGCTATTAAAAAGTTAAAAAACCATTAATATCTCTAAATATCTTGACCGTAAAGATAAAAAAAAATGTTTTTGTATTTTTTTTCCAAACTCTAGGCTCTTTGCGTGAACTGAATTCAAAATAATGTCCTTGACATTAATCAACATAATTTAACACACCCTAAGTAGATGTAAAACTGGATACGGTTTGATGTGGCTGGTACTTGGATTATTGCCACCACCTCGTGCTGAGTACATTCATTTAACAAAACGCGAAATGGGTAAAAAGCTGCAAAATGAAGTAGTCTTATCAATATATAATGTATAAAATCGCTTTTAAATTAACAAAAACGGTAAACACCCCAAATTTTAAACTAGAAGTTTTAAACCTTTAGCACAAATTCAAATTGTAGCTCATGGTTCTAAAATATATTTTTCTGTAATAAGACAACTAAAATAAAGTACTTAGAAGATAAAAATCGTTACCCTATATATCATATATAAAATAACAAGAGAGATTGTCCACGGTCTTAGTTGATAGTGGCAGGTTGAATTTTAATACGAAACACAACGCATAGATGTCACTAATAGTCTCTAAATATAATTATTGCTACAATTTAGCATTGAAAGCAACCGCTTTTTCGTCGTAAAA
>JAOPUG010000116.1:9567599-9578444 GCA_027564375.1 Micropterix facetella
CCCACCTCAACCAAAACAGGGCTACGCCCATGACACTATCCCATTAGGATTTTCGATCAAATTGTCTACATTTGGTTGCGAATCTACACGCATTTGTCAAATTTAAAAATGTTGACATATCCAGAGGTATCCAACGCCCACCCATCTTGATCTTTTATAGTTTTCAACCGATCAATTTCAAATTTTAACTCGACATGTGCTTATAAAAGGCAATCGATAAACGCCTGTCAAATTCAAAATATTGACCGTTCTAAAAGCCACCATTTTGAAATTCTACAATTTTCAACCGATTTCGTTCCACATGTAATCAAGTTACTTGTGCCAAATTCAACTATTTGACATTTTCAAAAGACGCCATTTTGAAATTCTAATATTTTCGTCCGATTTCGTTCAAATTAAAAGTATACATGTATTTTTTCAACAGTTATATCTCTCCCTACCGAAGGATCACTCGGTCAAAATCATTACCTACCTTCGTCGATGGATACTGCCGGGAAAATTTTGTGTCGCCCACAACATATTTTTTAAACTGATAACAGCTGACAGTTGAAGAAATACTTACATTTATTCTGAATACAGCTTTTCAAAGGCTTTCAAATGACATATTGCAAGTCAAATTCTGGATCAATTTTTGACAGTGATACAGAGTGATACTTCTGTTTGACAAATGAGAGCGAAAAACTAAGCGTGAGAATATGACTATAATATACCAATTTTCAACTCAATCGATTCAACGGCTTGACACTGTCATGAGAGATTACACACAGCCACATTCACATCCACACAGCAGACATCACTCTGAAAAAACGAGGTTTGTAATCATAATTACAATTTGACGCTCGTGTATCCTACTTTACTCAACGCGTTACTCTCTTGATTTAAAGTATCCCCAATAAAGTATGTACACTGGTATTAATAGCATGCATACATGGACGTATTACCTACTGGTAGGTAATCAATAGGTAACATTGACTACTGACTACCTGTTACAAGTTACGAATTAAAACCCCTACATAATAACTAACAATTTAATTAATAAATAAGCAAGTAAACAATAAATAATTTGTTTATTTGGCTATTATTAGACTAAACAATACTTTGCAAACGTTTCCCTAAAGTTTTGCCTTTTTTCACAATACATATTGCCGGAGTCGTCGACGTCTGCAGTTGCTCGCTGGCGGATTTAATAAATGCAGCAATCTGGCACTAGATTTTCCTTTCTCCCGCCGCTTTTACTCAATGAATACCATGATATTCATTGGTAACGGTTCATTGGAATACCATGATATTCATTAGAAGTCAAACGCTTCTGTAACGTCGTGGTGCTGTTGTGATTAAGGCGACTATGTACGTAAAAAACTCATATAAATCGCATAAGAACATATCATACAAATGCGCTGAACGACGGTGGCTCGGCGCATTTGTATGAGAAAATTAATAGAAACGTGCTGTAGAAAATATTTCAATCCTTTTCGATGTATTTAAGGAAGGTAGGTAACCTTAGTTATGATATTTATTTTCAGTTGGCTAACATCATCAGTTAGTTCACTAACGGTTCAAAAATTGCCAAAATAATGATCGTAGAAATGTACATACATCGTCGCCTTAACAGACACTTCCAAAATTACACTTACGAAATCTACTACTAATTAAATTATGCACTAAATTTACCTATATAGCGCGCAAAATATCGATCCGCCATCTATCGGTCGATAGCTCAACGAATTAACGTTACAATACCTGGCAATAGAATGCATTATTATCGCTTTTATAAATAATCTCCATACTACGGTTGTCATACGTAATTTCGACAGCTAACATACAAGTCAGGATGGCCGAGCGGTCTAAGGCGCTGCGTTCAGGTCGCAGTCCACTCTGTGGGCGTGGGTTCGAATCCCACTTCTGACAAACCTGTTTTTAGTTGTTTTATATTATTATTAGTTAAATCGTTATTACGTTCACGGTTCAAAAAAAATATTTTTCGCCAAAATTAAAAAATAATCCTTATTTCAAAATATCCGTAATAAATACTGCCCTCTATCGCCCCACTGCGATATTACGTCATAAAATTGGTTTGTTAGAAGCAGCGTTGCCATAACATCTATTGCTCTGAATCATTGCCAATTCGAAAAGTGTTCGTGATGGTACCAGATATTTACAATATCATTAATCATCGAATACCAAGAGGACCCTAATCAAATTTCAGTGTGTTTCAAAGTTATTAAACACGCTAGATTCAAACTCGAGAAAAAGAAAGTGGTTTAGATCAGGAAATTAAAAAAAAGAAAGAAAATGCATGTAAGAAATAAAATGTTCGTTGTATAGATATTGATATCGTAAGACAAGCCTATAAAGCCTAAGGCTCTATAAAGTCGACGTGAGCCGTCGGGACACTCAAGTCGGAAGAATATAAAAACCTGAGTTTATTAAAATCACGTCTATTTTCACATTTTGTAGACACAAAAGAGTAGGAAATATAAAATACCTAAACTAAATCATTTAAAATTATGTAATCCTCATCTTTCTGTATACCAGCTGTATTTTTCCAATAACTTTATCAACTTGATGTTGTTTTTCTTTTTTTGTATACTTGTAAAATTCAGCGTGTCATGTTTGTTATTCTTGCAGTCTATGTTAAGACTATTGCGTTCATTTGTCCGTTGTGCTGAAATCATAGAAAAGATTCTTTCGATATTTGCATTGTGACCTGGAAATGCATATAAATACTGAAATTTTTATTAGGTTTCTTTTCCTTTCAGTCACTTTAGGTACGTGGAAGAAATACAGCCATTTGTCGTGCATGTTTCTATCATTCCAGTCTTCTTTTTCTATTTTCTGTTCAACAAATTGCATGTAAATACAAGAACTCGTCGAATATACTGTCATGGATTTTGATACATTTCGAATTTTGATGAAATATCGTTCTTTCCACATTTTCGCACTTTAGTGTCACGTCCAAATTTATCCCTTCGAACCCCGGACGTACTCATATATTCACTCCAGTTCTCCAGATGTCATTACTGTTGTAAAGAAATTTTTGACTTCTTCGTCAAAGGCTGCCCGTGAGGGAGCACATTTTAGTCCGCTGTTAGTTTTTCGTACTATAAAGGTCGACGTTGGGATAGTTAGTGTTCACGACGGGACATCGGGAGAGATGAGTACATAACGATGACATGTCCCGACATGTCGGAACGTATGGCAGTACTACACTGATTTCTCCAGAGTTACAATGTAACGCGCTTTTTTAGTTTGATTTTAAAACTGCTATTTAAACTGAGAAACAATTCTATCATGAAAATAATATAATAATATGTGTGTGATACATATTATAGTATGTATCGATTTTTTTATGCGGCAAAAACTGTTGTATACAACAAATAATTTTCACGAAGTCTTCTGGCAACGCTGTTCACGATTTATTATTTCATTTGTTTTTCAACGTCGAACGTCGCGAGCGGTGCGCCCGTTTTTAACCTCTGTTTTGTTTTTATTTTGATTTGTTGTATTTTTAAATAAAGTAGATTATTTTAAAATGTCTGTGATAGTCGTAAATAATGAGAAGGAGGTCGTCGAAAAATTGTCCTCTATAATCGAGAGTACGGCGGATTCAGCCATAAAAAGAAATAACAAGTTCAAGATCGGTCTGTCAGGTATGCGATATCTCGGATAACCTCTTCCGTTTTATCGAGATTTTTCGTATTTATGCGATAATGTCTTGCCATGATATTAAATTAATGAAACGTGGAAGCATATGAGAAGCAATTGAAATAAAATTGGGAGAATATCCTATGAGAATCTCGTTCTATTCCAGTTTGAAAATGCGGTAGTTTTTTTCTATTTTGATTCCAATGTGCCAAAGATTATTAGGTAGCAGCTACCTTCTTTTGTCAATTAAAATTGAAAGAAACACTAAATTATGTTTTAATTATTCAAAGAGTCGCTTACATAGACGATACATTCAAAATTTATTTCGCTGAACTAGAGTTGTATATTTTTATATATTGATGAAAGTGCATGTTAAGTTACAGTATTGTGCAAATTAATGGAATCATAGGAAAATATTATAGTAAAACCGTTTATTGCTTGTAAAATAATAATTTTACAAAATTATACAACATACTATACTAATCAATAGGAAATATCTCCGCCTTTGGCTTCAATAACTGCTTTTACTCGTTTTGGCATGGACTTCACTAGTTTTTGGCAGTTTTCGGAGTCCTCTCATCCCGATACCAAAACTGAATGACCGCTTATATCATCCTTGTTTTTGTAGTGCAGTCGATTTTGCACAGTCTAGCTTTGCAAATGGCCCTTAAATTCTCTATAGGGTTCAGATCGGGTGAATTCCCAGGCCAATCTAGAACAGTTATCTCATTGTACTGGAAATATTTCATCATTTCCTTCGACTTGTGGCAGGGAGCAGAGTCCTGTTGAAGAATTGCTCCTCCTTGGGGTTGGCACTTTTCAAGCTCTTTATTCAAATGATGTCCCAACAAGGATTTGTATTTTTGGCTGTTCATCATACCATCGATTGGCAACAAAGATCCAACCTCCATGTATGAAAAACATTTCTCTGACTGGATGTTTTACAGTTTGGTCAATATGAGCTGTAGTCAGTTGTTCGTTTTGAGACCTAACGAATTTAGACCGCTGTCCCTGACCTATGAAGTGAGTTTCATATCTAAATAAGGCAGTTTTCCGGTCTTCTGGAGTCCAGTTGGAGTATTTTCTGGCCCAGAACAGCCTCTATTTCTTCATTCGGTCAATGAGAAGTTGTTTTTTTGTGTTTGAATAGCCCTCCGACCAGATTCTAAAAGCTTTCTACGGACAGTTGAGTCATGTATTGATACGCCTGATGCTGCTAAATTTTGTTGCAGGTTGTGCCTTGTTTTTCTTGGGTACAACTTGCTATTTCGAAGCAAAAAACTATTATCTCTCGGTGACGTCTTTCTTTTTCGCCCGATATCTTCAGCTGATCCCGTGTCCCTTTTACACTTCAAAATCTTTCTTACTACTCCTTGACTCACTCCACACTCCCTAGCAATGTCGCTTTGTGACATAGACGTGTGTTTACTCAACGTGACAATATTTTCGCGCTTATATCTATCATGAAAGATCGACTACACAAACTCACTAATTACTGAATATACAGCGTTGAATGATAAAACATCAAAAACATGGAGTAAAATCTCCGAATAGCAACTTCTAACAACAGTCAGGTAATTATAGGTTATGTTTTTAATGCTTTGATACCTGTCAAGTGACATTACAATGTTACAACGCCTAGACAAAATATTGTAAGCGCCGTAAGTTTTCATTATTGTTGTTTTTATTGCCTCCTATAAAATTAGAAAAATGTCGCTTGCAAAACTATGGCTTTTTATAGGGCGATATATTATATTTTAATGTGTCTAACATTATTGCATCGAGTTACAAAAAATACCCAATGTAGATTCTTTATTTGATAATTTGTGATTGTGATAATATAGACTATGAATGAACTATTTTGATTGAAAATGTTAATTTATAATTATTCTTTCCAATTGTTTTTCTTTGGTGTAAAGAGTTTACGTCCACGATAACTTATGCCACATATGTAAGTCTATTTCTGCTCACTGATAATATTAACCCTAAAGCTGCTAATTGTATCTACCTATACAAAATATAATATTTCAATAATTTAAAAATAGTTGGTGAAATTTTAGCCTATTTGAGAAGTTTCAGAGAAGATTTACCAAGATCCCTCAATTGCTATAATATTACTGACATGTGAAACCAATAGTTGTCTACACAAATAACGAAAACTGGCATAATTTACATTATCTATCTTCTTCTTGTGTCGTGTTCGATTGCGACCGTAGGCGCCCACGACTGCGGTTCACCTCACCCCGATATTTTGAATGGAGAATTTTAATATCAATACACGTTCAGTGATGTACAATACTCAAGGTCGTCTGCACAACTGATGTATGATTACTCTGTCGCTGGATGTGTGTTACATAGAGTTATTTACTGAAATCAAGGATCTGGGAGTTTTTTTCGATCCTCCATTAAATTTTAGAGAGCACATACGCCGGACGACTATTCTTGAAGTAATTCCTCAAGATATAACTGTGGAAGTGCACTAATAATATTATTGGATCAGAACATTTACATTATCATCGCATCGCTCATTACATATCAGCGCACAGCATCGCTGTTTTTGTTAGCGACAGTGGTGGACGGAAGGCCTTCATGAAATTCATTACCGAGATTGACACGATCGCGTTTGAATTCTGAAAATCAGCTGTAAATTGTCGTCTTGCTTGGTGCTTCATCGCCAAAAAGTCAAAGTATACGTAGAAAATTATCGCGTGTTAAAGCTGTCTTAATTCAGACACGCAATTTTTAAATAGTCACATTGGAAAAAGAAATACAGTTAGATGAAACAAACTTTATTCTACAGCCAAAAAATCAGTTTTCAACTGTTGTTAATATTTTTAAATAAAAGTCTATGTGTGCTTAACTTTTAGTGTGAACTGTGTATACTTTTGACGCGATAACTTTTGACGCAAAGGAGTCTTTCCGAATACGAAGTGTCATTCCAAAACGGTCGAATTTGAAACGACTATCGAAGACTGGACGGTGGACAACGGGAAGAGTAGCGTTTTACGGAGAACGGCCAAAACCCCCCCCGCCCCCTTACGCCGTTTAATGGGGGGGGGGGGGCAACTCGGGTAACGAAACGATGAGTTAGTGCGCGCCGAGTGGTCGTGTAGAGCTCATGCCATTGTTTGTAGCGTGGTTTTGAGAAAAATAAATTACTATTCTATATAATATTATATATAAGAACGACATCACTGAAGCCACACAAATGGCTGACCTTTTACTCTATGCAGATGATACCTGTGCAGATACCGTTAATGTGTCGCTATCTAAAAAAATCTCAGAAGTTATTTGTGATTCCGCGAATGGTTTAAAATAAACGGCCTGTTCTTGAATGTCAAGAAAACCAATTTGATTCACTTCAACCTTCGTACTAATTCCAACGGAGACACATTGATGGCATACACACAACGATAATTCTTTGAAACTGGCGAAGTCGGCCAAATTCCTGGTTTATAATGACTTCAGATGGAACTCCCACATCGATGTGCTATCTGACAAACGAGAACGTGCTTGCCATGCCCTATATTGTCATCAGACGCTAGGCGTGCTTGTTATTTCGCTTAAGTTCACTCCCTACTAACTTATGGCACAAAGCTAGGGGCGGCTCCTCAAATCAAAATCAATCGTGTCCTCAAAATGCCAATAGTGACTTTACTTGTATTAGCCCCCGTATCTTAGGACACCTCTAAGAGCAATTTTTCCGAGAATACGCCTTATTGACAGTACCTGCCCTTTATGTCTTCTGGGTCGCAGTGTATGTTCGAAAGAACATCACGCTGTTTGACCAAATTAGTGTAAACCACGATCATCACGACCTTCATTTGTGGAATCAGTCATTGATGAAATCAGACCGTATGACGGACGTGGCCGGTCCAAAGATATACTATAATAATTATGTGATACATTTTCTTTTGTCTAAAATTATAGGTGATAGGGGCAAATAAATAACTCTAAACGTGTGCTCTTTTAGCATTTAATTAAATTTGCACAACACATCTCCTGTTTTATATATAATAAATATGCTCGTAAATTGACAAAAAATAGTAAAAAACATTATTTTTAACTTGTAAATATTTTTATTACAAATATCATATTGTATTAAAAATTCTTTTTTTTCTTCTTCTTTATTATACCTACCTTTATGGCCCGTTCGTAGTATTACGTAGGACGGGCCATATAGTCTGATGCATGCTGGGTGTTTGTTTGTCCTTATGTTCGAAGAGTTCCCGAGGTCTAATATTAACCAAATGTGGTATGCAGCCTCCCCGGGTGACCCTAAGCACCACCAGGTGGCAGCAAATCCGATCCGAGTCCCGCAGGTGCTGCTGCAGGTGCATCTTGGATTACTTTACCTGGAGAAGAATCTGACCAATAGGTAGAGCAATCATAACGTATATGGCTATTTTTGGAAGCATGGTTAAAAGATAAACTTGTTGTATTAGGTTTTAAGCCATTCTGTGTGCTGCTGCAGGTGTTTCCTGGTTTACTTGGCCTGGACGAAGATCTGCCCAATAGGTAGAGCAAGCATAGCGTATATGGATATTTTTGGAATGGTGATGACGAGAGCAACTTGTTGGAATAGGTTTTAAACAATTTTGGATGTCAGGGGTTACCTACCAATCACGGGACGTGCCAAAGTTGCCGATGTATAGCGCTACTTTTCCTGTTATTTATTTGTGTGTGGGTTATATGATCTGAGGTGACCTAATCTTTAAGTAAATTTATACTTTTTTTTTGAGAATACAGAAAAAGCACAAATACTGGACATGTGCCTTTTTACAACAAACGTATTTTATGCCTATGTACCTAGTTTGATGTAGGTGTCATTTTGGCTCAGAATATGTGTTTAGGCCCCCTCCAGGCCAATAATCACAGATTATTATTCCATGACAGCGTGGATTGGAGCATTGATAATTTGACTTGACAATAACGACGTCGGATTTAAGACTACTCGGGCGAGCCCGTCACCCAGAGTCGTTTCATCGAATTTTATCGTTATATCTCCCTGAACCTGCCTAGTCCCAGACTTGATGTCGCTTGCGCAACCTCTACCTATCGTAATATCGCGGCATTCCGTTACCCGGAAATATCGCGGACCCGTGGCGTCCTTTACTCGGAAAGTCACGCGAGATCGTGTGGCAATCGGGTCGTTTTTCAGGAGATGTGACGACATGTCGACACCTACCCCCGCGTCTTAGGAAACATACGTTCCCAGACCCCTTCGGGTCTCGAAACATTGATAACACGCCCAGTTTTGCGTCAGCCGTCGAGTTCCGCCTGAGGTTCCGTCCCCAGATCCATCGCACAGCGGGTTCACCAGCTTGGACCCTCTTCGAGGAGGCTCCCGGATAGGAGCTGCCTCGCGCGTTGAGCCGGCCAAGTTGACGTGACGGCCATTATAGCCCAAGCTACAAGGAACCGTTAGAAATCAACTTGACAATAACAATGGCATGTGCAAATATATAATACATGTCACCTTTTTAAATTAGCGTATTTTATAGAACCACAGTACGACGCGCCGCTACTGCACCGCGCCGCGCCTCTATTACATTACAATGAATTATTTTCTATTGACAAATATCGCTCACGAAACTTTCTTTCGAAACATTGCATCGTGATCGCGCTGTATACATATTATTACATATACACTTATGAACTATGAATGCCGTGCTGTGCTATTGGCTCACTTGCCGATTCGACAGAGGCTTTCTTGCAAGCGACAACCTAACGGCCTGGCCGTTTCGATATGTATGTAATATATATTCGTTGTGTAAACCTAATTAAACGTGCCTAAAATGGAATAGTCGAAGAGGGACAGGTTGCCTGGTTGCATCAAAAAGACGAGAGATAAAACAATATAGTGCTTATGGCGGATCTAAACACATACCTTAAAAATAGGGACTCTCGATTGAATAAGTTTGCCAGCATAATACCATCATCATGTCTTTCAATACTACCGCTGAATGACAGCCATCACCTTATGAACTCGAGTTCGCAGATAGACTACATCATTCTCTCTAACTCATCTCTTGTTAAAGCACATAGCCAATTAGCAGCGAGTGGCTTCTCACATCACGATATATTATATGTCTCGTAGGACGCCAAAGTCCCTAAAAGTCGTCCAAGAACCATCCAATATCGCGATTTCAAGAAAGTATCTCTCCCGGATCTCAGGATTGATGCGTTAATAATCGACTGGTCGCTTCTTTATACAATGAAGGATATCGACTCCATGGTTAAAATATTTAATATCACAGTAATGAAGCTATATAAACATGCCCTTATAAAATCACCCCTAGTCAAAGATTCGCCTGCTCCTTGGATAACCGTCGATATCCGCACATTAATGAAGAGGAGACACAGAGCGAAAACGAAATTTAAACGCGACCGCCTTCCAAGTACATGGGAAATATACAGAGAGCTACGAAACAAATGTACCGAGCTATGCCGGAACGCTTAAAAACTCCATATAGAGAACATTATCCAAACTGCCTATCCTGCCCAAATGTGGAGACTCTTTCACTCGCTTGGCATCGGTAAGTTGTCCCCGATCACCTCACTCAATATAGATGTCGCGCTCTGAACATCCACTTTTCGTCGCCTCCTATCATCCTAGATGACACGGTTAAGAGCAATGCTCTGCAGGCGATCTGTAGCAGTTCTTCACCCCCACATGACAGACCACCCTTTGATTTCTCTCAAATATCGGCCCTCGAGGTGTCAAAAATGCTACTAAGCATTAAGTCAAAAGCTGCGGGTAACGATTGCATTAGCCCCCAACTTATTATTCCGAAGTAGTGGCATTTATTTTCAAAAAAGATTGTAAACTTGATAATATAAAATAATCTGAAAGCTGTATAGGAAATTTTCATTTTCGAGTATTTTATGAACCCATCTTTTACTCTGGACCAAGAATCTAAAAAAGGCATTTTTACAATAGTCGAAAAAGTACGTGACTGTAAACTGTAAATGGTAAATTGAAAAAAATAAGTTTTTTCTTATTATTATTTTTTTTATAAAAATTGCAAATTTTATCCTTATTTACTATTAAATATTACTTATTAATGCATGTTTTTTTAATTTTGATATTTTTTACATAAACTATATATGTTAGACTTGCAGTACCATCGTATTTTTTCTCTTTTAAAATATTAGTATATTTTATAAATAATATTTTCTACAGCACGTTTCTATTAA